>OX104112.1:61005987-61518170 GCA_944474755.1 Limnoperna fortunei
GGAGCAGAGATTGCAAAGCCCAGCACTGCCGCTGGCAGAAGTCAGTCTTGTGGTGACAAACGCTGCAAATGTTGCAAACATATGGAACTCTCGTCTACATTTAACAGCAAAGTCACAGGTAAACAGTACAAAATATTTACTACTGTTAACTGCAAAAGCTCGAATGTCATTTACATTCTTGAGTGCCCCATCTGTGGCTTACAATATGTCGGCGAAGTCCAAACAGCCATTCCACAAACGACTGAATGGTCACAGAAGTGACCTTACTAAGAAACAGTTTCTGCCCGTAAGCCAACACTTCAGACTGCCCCGACCACACTCCAAAGGATTTTGATCACATAAAAATCCTAATTATCGAGCAGAACTGCAAGTGGCGAGACTCTGAACGGGAGGCCCGAGAGAAATTCTGGATCAAAGAGCTCTGCTCTGTACACCCCAATGGAATAAACAAAAAACAATAAATATCATTCAAAATATAAACAATAAATTCATGAATATCAAGAAGTTAAAGATAAGATGGTTTATATAACTGTACAGTACTCCCTTATGTAATGACTGATAGATGTGATTCGAGAAAGTTCAAGATCAATAAAATCAGATCCGATCACATCACTACCGGATGCTGATGTACCAGTATCCAAATTTTATCGTTTATTATAGATTGATATTGACACTGAAGAAGGCCATCAGTTGGTCGAAAATTTTGTCATATTTATTTATAGAATCATTTTTTAATAGAAACATCTTTAAATTTGTATCGTTGCATAATTCTCTAGACTTATATATTATTTTTTTGTTATGCTGTATCGTCATATTGGCGATCCCATACTTAGTAAGTGTATTGGTTGGTAGCTTCTTTAGACTTTATATATTATATTTTGTACTACCTGTATTGTGTATTTACACGATCCCAGTGGACTTACATTATTCCATCTTTTATAATGTCATATGAAGAACATTACGGTCATTTTTTATAATGTCATGTGAAGAATACTTCAAACATCTGAGAGTACTTAAACAAAAACAAGTGAAAACTCAACATCACCTATCTAATATCAATAACTATATAGTACGAGGTGTTATACCTAAGGGTTTACAGATCAAACTCTTACCTCAAACACCTGGCAGTGATTCTAACACCTTTTATAGAAAATGGGATCAGACTCTGTTTCACTGTTCAAAACGCCTGCTGATCCTTATGAAAAATCACTGCGAAGAACATCTAATAAAACTATCGTCTGATCTTGAAAACCTCATGATAATATGTAAGAAAAAATTACAGATAAGAGAATATGAAAACATTCTTAAGCGTCTAAATGACATCGCCACCATCCAAAGTTGCACCCTCTCTAAACGTCAACGGCGGAAATTTAATCGCGACGGTATTCCTAACCAACAGAATACCACATTATCATCGCAGATAAAGAGACGCAATAGACACTTCAAACGGAAATCCCTTTCAACCAACAACGATTCCAACACTGTTGTTAACCTCTCTAGTCACCATCTTACAGAGAGTGAAACATCTCTACTAGCAAAGGGTTTTAATTTCTGTCCAGCTCCTGGTCCTATCAACAGCACTAAACTATCCCAGGAATTGGATTATTTTGCCAGAAGCTTAAGAATTAAAGAATATTTTGCTTCGAAGAAAGAGGAAGATTATAAGGTGAACTCCAGTAGTGACATAGAAGGAGATACCAAATATAGATGTCAAAAAAATTGAATGTGTCCCCAAACCTAGTAAGAATACAACTTTAGAGTCATTTATAGACAACGTCAAAACAGAAATAATTAGCACAGTTGAATCTTATACAAACAATTTTGACAATCTCTCTCCTGACGAACGAACTGCCTTAAGAAACTTAAGATCAAATGTAGAAATAGTCATCAAACCAGCAGACAAGGGTAGTGCGGTTGTGGTTATGGACAAATCTGCTTATATTCGAGAGGCTGAACGTCAACTGAATGATGACCGGTTTTATATGAAATTAGAAGAGGACCCCACAGAGAAATTCAGTGATGAAATAACTAAGGAATTAACCAAAATGAACACTCTAGGCTATATTGATGATAAAACTCTCGAATACCTAACACCAGACAATCCAAAAGCCGGCAGATTCTACCTTCTACCTAAAATTCACAAACCTAACAACCCCGGTAGACCTATCGTATCAGCTAACGGCCACCCGACAGAAAAAATATCTGAATTTGTAGATTACCATCTTCGACCACATGTTGAATCACTCCCATCATTTGTGAAGGACACCACCGACTATCTACAAAAGATGGCAGCCCTGAATCCCCTTCCACCGGGTACCACTCTGGTCACTATGGATGTCACCTCTCTCTATACCAACATTCCTCATGCTGATGGCATAGAAGCATGCAGAGAGGTCTGGGAAAGTCGTTCAGTCAAAGATCCTCCGACTGAATGTTTAGTCGCAATGCTGTCATTGGTGCTAAAAAAGAACAACTTCACTTTTAATGGAGACCATTTCTTGCAAATAAATGGAACAGCTATGGGAACTAAAATGGCTCCATCATATGCCAACATATTTATGGGTAAATTAGAAAAAGAACTTCTCCAATCGTCTATTGAAAAACCACTATCTTGATACAGGTTTATTGATGATGTTGATATGAAGTGGATACATACTGATGAGGGATTACAAAACTTTATCACACGTGCCAATAACATCCATCCCTCTATCAAATTTACTTATGAAATCTCAAAATCTAGTATATCTTTCCTCGATACTTCCAGCTCCTTATCCGCAAATGGTGAGTTGTCCACTGACCTGTATTCCAAACCAACAGACACCAACCAATACCTTTTACCTAGTAGCTGTCATCCTCCTCATGTGACAAAGAGCATTCCTTATAGTCAGGCTCTTAGACTCCGACGAATCTGTTCCACCGACGATTCGTTTAAAGGGAGATTAGGGAAATTAAAAGGACACCTTAGAAGAAGGGAGTACAAGAATAATAACATCAAAAAGAATTTTCAAAAAGCACAGCAGACATCGAGGAGTACCCTTCTTCAATATAAAGAAAAAACGAAATGCAATAGAGTTCCCTGCGTACTAACTTACCACCCTTGTTTGAAAAACACAATTAACACCATTCGTGAACATTGGAAATCGATTGAAAAAAATCCCAGATTGTCAAGAATCTTTCCAGAGCCCCCCCCCCCATGGTTGCGTTTAAACAACCCAACAGTCTCCGCAACTTATTGGTACGAGCAGAGATTGCAAAGCCCAGCACTGCCGCTGGCAGAAGTCAGTCTTGTGGTGACAAACGCTGCAAATGTTGCAAACATATGGAACTCTCGTCTACATTTAACAGCAAAGTCACAGGTAAACAGTACAAAATATTTACTACTGTTAACTGCAAAAGCTCGAATGTCATTTACATTCTTGAGTGCCCCATCTGTGGCTTACAATATGTCGGCGAGTCCAAACAGCCATTCCACAAACGACTGAATGGTCACAGAAGTGACCTTACTAAGAAACAGTTTCTGCCCGTAAGCCAACACTTCAGACTGCCCGACCACACTCCAAAGGATTTAGATCCCTTAAAAATCCTAATTATCGAGCAGAACTGCAAGTGGCGAGACTCTGAACGGGAGGCCCGAGAGAAATTCTGGATCAAAGAGCTCTGCTCTGTACACCCCAATGGAATAAACAAAAAACAATAAATATCATTCAAAATATAAACAATAAATTCATGAATATCAAGAAGTTAAAGATAAGATGGTTTATATAACTGTACAGTACTCCCTTATGTAATGACTGATAGATGTGATTCGAGAAAGTTCAAGATCAATAAAATCAGATCCGATCACATCACTACCGGATGCTGATGTACCAGTATCCAAATTCTATCGTTTATTATAGATTGATATTGACACTGAAGAAGGCCATCAGTTGGTCGAAAATTTGTCATATTTATTAATAGAATCATTTTTTAATAGAAACATCTTTAAATTTGTATCGTTGCGTAATTCTCTAGACTTATATATATATATAATATATATATATATATATACGTCTACAAATTAAGCATAACACTGTTTGAATTAGATTTTTAACACTGTCAAATTTTTGCTTTCCCTCACCGGGATTCGAACTCACACCGTTGTGACACTGTGGCACCTATTCGCCTGCACTATGTCCAGCGGTCTAGACCCCTCGGCCAAATCCGCTATATATTTTTGACAGTGTTAAAAATCTAATTCAAACAGTGTTGGGCTTAATTTGTAGACGTATATATAAATATTTGATATTAACCCTGTATTTCTGATGTTTCAGAAATCCGCTGGATAGATATATTATATGGTTGTCACAATACTTAGACGTTTGTATATATATATATATATATATATATATATATATATATATATATATATATCTGTATATATATATATATATATATATATATATATATATATATATATATAAAGTCTAAAGGAAGCTACCAACCAATACACTTACTAAGTATCGGATCGCCAACATTAATCAGGACAATGACCTGCAATTTAAAATGAATAGGGACATGTTACTTGGATGTCAAAAAATCCTGCTGACACTGAATATGTGAATTCATATAAATAAATGCATATGTGTATTATTTCAAAATTGGTTTATGGAACTTTGCACATATAATATAATTATTTTATAGTATCTTTATCATAACTCAAATCATTGCATTGTATCACACGTGGCGTTATAACTAATTTCAGGTACGGTTTACTAAGCTATTGCGCGATAATATAGTTCAATGTTTGCATTTACCGAAGTAAGTACTTTCTATCTGTAATATTGTTTTGATTATTTTTCAGGTGAAAAACAGTATGTTTTGTATTTCGAAATGTAATACTTTTGTTATTTGCATTTGAATTTAAATATAATTCTGTTCATATATTCTTACGCGATCAAGCTGGCTAGGTGAATGATCATATTGTTGTATTCATTACATTATGTGTGCACGTGATTATGTGTCATAACCATTTATTGTAAATGTGTTGAACAAATAAATATTTCGTACTATTATCATAAATGCACATTAAATCTGCTCTCATCTGAATTTAATTATATAATTAACGCATTGTAAATATGTCCAACAATAATAAATTTCTTGCTACTGTTTTAATGGTGTATTAAACAATTTTCGTGATGTAAACCGTTAATATTCCATGGCTGCCTGTGCTGCTTCAGCTGATCATCATGATGAATAACAGTAAACAAGATTTTCACATGTACATCTTTGCAAAATAAAAATAACACATAAATCAATGTATTAAGAATTTCGAATATTTTTAAAACAAACGATAACCAGTCCTTTAGCTCAATTGGGATTGCAGATTTAACAAACGGTACAAATGTCATGAATGTTAATAATTTGGGACAAAGATTGCACACTGACTTGATGAGGAAAGTATTATGAATCTGTAATTCCTGTCGAACATTTAAATGATGAAAACGTTTCTACTTCAGCATTGTCTTATTATTGGTTTTATGCACTTTTTAATTTTCCAGTTATTTTGTTGTTGTCGCATCATATAGAAATAAATTATTTAATTAAATTTTTTTAATACAGGTCTCAATTTCCTGTATCTTTCTTTTACTTTAAATAATTCAAATGTCCAAAAATGTTAACTAAGTCAACTATAAGGCTGCATATGTCAAAAGCAATTGACTTCTTGTTTTAATCCTCCAATTACTTTAATTGAGTTTCCCCGATATGGTTACAACCATATCTTTTCTTGTATTTGTATCGTTGCATAATTCTCTAGACTTCTATATTATTTACAGGTTCCGCTTTTATATGTTTAAAATATAATAATATATATATCAAAACTATCAAAATTCTGGGCATTACAGTATTTTTAGCATTTGGGTAATTTCGGAGGCATTCGGTAATTACCGTCATTTTGGTATTTCGATGTACCCCCTATAATAAGGAAAAAATCGTAATGACGTCATCAGACGCACAACATGTCTTGGGTTTTAACGTATTATAAACGATAATACCCGAGATGTGTGCGACAATGAGCGTCTGCAATTGAAAAGATTCTAGTGAAGGTATATCGTTTTAATTCTGTCAATAATAAATCGTGAAACCATACTACAAACATGACAAAGTTAACATCATACAAATGCAGCAGCTAGCATGCATGTTCATCCAAAGCACACGTGCATCGTCTGCTCATAATTATAAATTCAGTATCATTCATTTGCGCTGCATCTCTGAAAGTGTGCAAAGTTCCATAAACCAATTTTGAAATAATACACATATGCATTTATTTATACGAATTCACATATTCAGTGTCAACTGGATTTTTTGACATCCAAGTTACATGTCCCTATTCATTTTAAATTGCAGGTCATTGTCCTGATTAATAGATTGATTGGTAGGATGTTTGCTTTACGTCCAGCAAGCAATATTTCAGCAATATTCAGGACGAGAACAAGTTAACAATTAATCAACGGAACAAGGGTGTGGGATGGATCATGGGACACGGGAACACAATTTAGACTATTGTGCCTTAACCTGTTCTCGATAGTAACCTATTCTCGATAGTCAAGCAAAAATTCATTTTGTCATAAAACGAGGATTCGCACAGTCTTCTGTTTGTTGGCAATTTTCCTTTAGGACACCACTTTGCTCCTCGGTAATGAAAAAATAAACAGGTTCCGCGTTTATATGTTTAAAATTCTCCCAAATACAGAGTACCATATATTTTGATATCTTTCCGTAATCCCAAAAATTTCTTCAACTTATGCCTTACTATCTTTTAAACCAATGCTCCAATTTAAACAAATTTTATATGAATAACATTTTTAATTACATTTTATGGTATTTTATTGTCAGAATATCCCTGCATAGCTAAATACGCATACATTATCGAGAACTGGTGACGTAGTATACAATATGTCAACAAATAGGTCGTTCGAATAATTAGAAGAGCTTGGCAATAACTGGACGCTTCCTTGTAATTTTTTGCAAGTGTGTAGTTGTTTATCTATGAATCAAATGGGTAAATAAATAAATAATATCTATTAGATAAGAACAGTCAAAGCGAAACATCGTTGGACCGTCGGTCATGTCCAGTAAATATGTGTGAGGTCCGATAATTTTAGATAATTCCCAGGACCTGCTGTCCTGTAATTTTTTTGTTGTTGGTTATTAAAAATATATTTATAAAACATGTTAAATGTGTGTTTGTCACGCTCCGGCCGGCCGGCCCGTCAGATGACATAATGTTCTGTAAACAATCGATCAGTTACGTGTTAGCGACTTCCACGGCGCTGTATATTCATTTTCTGAAGAGTACTAAATCGCGGAATTCCCCTTTTCTATAAATTAAGATTCGTAAAAATAACGACCAATCAGAAGCCGTATAAAACCAGATGACCAATCAAAGTCGGCCAAAAATTATTATAAGGCTTAATATTTCCTAGAAATTAAGATAACAGTATATAATACGTTATTTTAATGTGATCTTGGGTTTTGTTTTAGAATCTATATCATTTTAGCAACTTCCACGGCATTGTATGGATTTTCTGATTACTTTCCAAACCAAAATGAACCACATATGCAAATCATAAAGTATCGATTGCGCATGTCTATAAAAAACGTGGTTTCCAGTGAAAACAGAAATGTTTTTACAATTTTATGACTGGGCTGTCCCCGGGAAAAAAACAAAAACTGGGGTTAAAGAGGAGGAAAATAAGGACAAAAAATTGAAAGCTTGGCGTGAGTACGAGGGCCACCACGTCACTAGAAAATTTAGTGATAAATGGAAAGAGGGGCGCGACTGGCTTACGTATGAAAAGTGAAAGGGCATGACCTGCTCCTCATGTATACTAGTGTATTTAATCTGCCTCAAAATGATAGGTCCTGTAAAATTTATGCAGGTCCAGTAAAATACTAGTCTTTACTGGACCTATTGTCCTGTAAATAATTATCAAGTTTCACTAGATCTGTAAGAACAAAGTTTTATCCCATAATATCTTAAGCTATCGAGAACCGGCAAAGCCAGGATACCACTGGAAAAGTATTATGGAGTTTCATGGGGGGGGGGGGGGGGGGGGCAGAGAATTAAGCCTTTGCAGCTTTTTAAGTGGCTACAATGAGTCTACTCTTTTTCAAAATCTACAAAGGTCTTTATCGTGCAAGGAGCGATGCAGTCTCCAAATATGTTAACCACTATGGTCTGTGGCCAGGCTTTCCCTATTTTGACGTGACAACCCCCAATGATAGGGTCTCCCCTATTCGCCTGGTGATGCATTGGGCAGCTTTTAGGGTTGAGCCCTCCCAATATCATGGTCCCAGTCCTGAAAGAGTGATATATGATAGGTTAAAAAATTCCTAATTAGTGAAAATATTCACGCCAAAATGCTATACGTAGGGCAACAACATTATCTTTATTCATTTGAATAACTTTGAATGGTTTTGAAATGTACGTTTTAAACCGTTTAAAAATACTAAAATCGGAATTGCCATTATATCAAGATTACAAAAATTTAAAGTTATTTATATATACAGGTTTTTATTTTAGATTTTCTATTAATTGCAAGAATAGTTAGATATAAACAAATAATGGAAAAAATGCCATGGCATATAGCCAATAAGCGGAACTAAAACAAAATCTGCCGATCAATTTGACAGCATATTTTAAGGATAACAAAACATGCATTTTACCAGTCAATTTTAAAAATTATCCTTCCGTGACTGATGGCAGATGCCAAATCAAATGGAAATGTTGTATACAACTCAATTTGAGTAATTTTTCAATGGTAACAAAGTTGTAGTTGCAACATTAAATTTGTAGATACATAATAAAAGGCCATGTATAAAACAATACTTAAAAGTATTATAAGTGAAATGTACTTTCAGTTACCAAAAAGAAACAACTTTTTAAACACATGTACACACTGCATAATCATACATCATTAGATTCAGTTTCTCCTGCAAAATACCTTGGCATTAAAGCACAGTCAAACCTCAAAAGGGGCATTCACAGAAATGACATAACATCTAACAGCAATAAAACACTTGGATTTTTGAAACTTAACCTTTAAACATCAAATCATTCAACAAACAAAAAAACAGGGATACAAGTTAAGGCACTCCTACGGCACAAACTCAAATACTCTTGTTCTGTTTAGGACCCTCGCACAGCAGAATCAATATCCAAAATTGAAATGGTCCAACGACGAGCTGCCCCATATATCAGTAACAGATACCCAATACTAGAAGTGTCACCGATATATTTAATTGATGCATTAAACTTACTACCTTTTCCACAACGTAGACTTCAAACAAGACTAATAATTGTGTACAAAATAACTTACCACCTAATTGCCAAACCAGCTGACATACTTGTACTTGAAGACTCGAAAACAAGAAAAAGCCACCATCTCTCATACAGCACATCTCCTCCCCTAAAGACTCCAACAGGCATTCTTTTTTCCTTTTACAATCAACTACTTGCTTCAGTTGTTCTCATTCCATCCATTGACAGCTTCAGGACACAGTTAATACCTGCTGTACTCAGTGCTCTAAATAAACAGCAAGCATTACATATACATAGTTTTATTCTGCAAGTACCGCCTATACAAATAGGACCCTATGAATAAAGCAAAGCCTTACTTGTAACGATATTTATTATTCGGTTCTGTTTTACTGCATATTTTCGAATAAAAGCAGAAAATTTCAAGTCAATAATCTGCTAGAAGAGCACTTTTTCATTGTTTTTCTTCAGTGTTAAATGTATTTTCTGGTTGTAGAATAAAAACACATTTTTACATTGTAAGAAAATATAAAGTTTATTTGTACTCACAGCGAAATAGGTAAGAAGCATTGACTACGCCCAACATTAAAGAACTGGAGGGTGTGGTAACATAATTCTTTAAAATTCACTTATATAACTTCTTATTAGTTCACTAGCCAAAGATTTTGTTTGCTTGCATTTGCCTCCAAATTTTAGCTGTTCCAATGAGCAAATTTCCCAAATTTTTGTCAAAATATTTAGAAATTAGTGAAAAAAAAAACCAACAGAAAGAAGCAATTTCAGCTGATGTCTATATTATGTATGGCTCGAGTTGGAGTTTGACAGGCAAAGACATCGCCTTCTCATTGTCCCAACTTCACCCTTGTTTATCTTCAAAAAGGAAGTTGGCCATCATTTTTAGTAATCAACTCTTCCTAGAGCTTTAGTTCCCTAAAACTTCACAGAAATATTTCACACATTGAAGTTGTGCACTGGCTTTTATGGAATTGTTGGAAGAAGTTTAAGTAATGTTTCCATCTTGTGATTTTGAATACATCAATATTAACTTATAAAGATCCCTTTTTCCCACACAGGTCTCAAGAATGTCCTTCCTGGGAGCAGACGGGGCACAACATGGGATAGCGGAGAGACGACAAAGTGTTGCAGTTGGTATGTTGGGTGGTTTGCCCGGTAGGAGGAGGAGTACTGTGGGAAATCTTATGATGACCACTGAAAGCCTTAAAGAAAGACAGGTATTGCTGGACATAACTTTGAATTAAATGCATTTTTATAAAAAAATAATTTTGTTTGTAGCCAAATGTGCATATTTCCAGGTAAGAAAAAAATATTAAAAAACATGGTTTCTTGCAGATTTTAAGTTGATTGGTAGTGAAACAGTAATGTTGTACTCTTATAAAAAAAAGTCTACATGTAAAGATAAAACCTTAAGATACTCATGTGTTTATATCCTTCTTATATTCCTAATGTTCCTCTGTTGCAGTTGTGAGATAGGGTCGTGCAGATTACTAGAAACATATGCAGGATTCTATTAGGGTTTTATTTTAAAACTCGATGTGTCCCAGCTGTAAATTTACATAATTAAGTCACTGTGTACGGGAATGGAATTATAGGTTATTTACGTTTTTTGAAACGAGATGCGTTTTCTCGTCCATATCTCATCGAAGGGCAGCAGCCCTGAGATGAGATGACGAGAAAATGCATCGAGTTTCATAAAACGTAAATAATCTGTTTATCACTGTTTTGTAACATTGTGACGTCACAGTGTTTACTTAATGACGTCTTGACAGCGAGCTGAGATGGGCCTATCTCACGCTAGTAGAGTGAGATGGAATAATATCGCACACAAAGATCAAAGGAAAATATTGCAAAATAGCGATAATTAATTATACATAACGTTTTACTGCTCAGTGCTGATGTGCTCCATCTTTTTCATTTTGCTTTAAAAATAAAAATAGTATATTTAATTTAAACTTTAGTGAATTGAAAAGGATGATGAGGTGGCATCTTGATCTACAACTCATTCCTGGTACATTTGGAATTGCCATTTCATATGAATTGGGAAATTTTATTATACCCCCCTGTCCGTCTGTCAGTCCGTTACACTTTCTCTTATTTGCAACTCCTTCTACACCACTGAATGGAATTTGATGAAACTTACACAAAATCCTTGTCACATAGTGCCATTGTGCAGGAGATATTTAGCATTTTGATCGGAATAATATTTGGGGTTTCCCATAGAAAAACATGTATTTTGTCATTGACCTAAGGGGATACCCATCTCTTATGTACAACTCCTCCTACACCACTGAATGGAATTTGATGAAACTTACACAGAATCCTTGTCACATAGTGCCATTGTGCAGGAGATATTGAACATTTTGATCGGAATGATATTTGGGGTTTCCCATAGAATAACATGGACATTGTCATTGACATAAGGGGATACCCATCTCTTATGTGCAAATCCTCCTACACCACTGAATGGAATTTGATGAAACTTAAACAGAATCTTTGTCACATAGTGCCATTGTGCACCTGATTTTTAACATTTTGATCGGAATGTTATTTGGGTTTTCCCACAGAAAAAAATGGACATAATAATGCTATTCATCGAGGTGGTGGAGGGATGGGGGTTCCCATGTTTTATCTGCAACTCTTCCTACACTAGATTAAGTTTCAAGTTCATAAGTAAGAACATGTGCATTTTTGAAGAAATCATGAAGCAGGGGGTATCAATGGTGAGCATTGCTCAGAGTTTTTTTTAATCTAGTTGATGATTTATAATACTTTCATTTTTTGTGAAAATAACCTAAAAATTTATAATCTTTACTCAAGATCAAAATGCTATTGTTACTACTGATATTCTTATCTAGTACCAATTAGAGATAACAAAGAACATACAGTACGTGTTGAAATAACAAGATTTTGTTCAGGTGTCTCATTGTTTACAACTCAAAGATTCAATCTTCAGGGTCATGGAATGGGGTTTCAGTACTGGCTTTAGTAGTACTAGTAGGTGTAAGACTGTCAGAGGGAGCAGAAGTTTTCAAATTGGAATTACAACTTTCCTCCTTGTTGGAGGGGACCAGGCCTCAACAATAACTTGTTCCATATTTTTTGTATGGCAATTTTATTTTGACCTGACAACAAAGACACATAAAGAGCAAGGACTAATTGACTCACCATTGAAAAATTTCTGTGTTATGCTTGCAATATATATCTCAACAAACCAATTTAACAATGAACACAATTAATTTATGTAATATCCCCTGTTTATGGTTATCGCAAATAAACATTTGAAATATTCCAGTAACATACAGTAGAACTTTGATCAATCGAACCCGAGAGATTGATAAAAAACAGTGGAAGAGTTAACTAATACTTCCATACTATGATAGAATTTTATTTTAGATTTGCTTATAATTCCTTAACTGAGACTGTGTTTTTGTTTTTGGAATAACTTAAAAAAAATATTTCTGTGCTTTTGCATTATTTTAATTAAATTCCATTAACAGACAGACTACATGATAACAGGACTTCATTTTTTTTAACCCCACCAATCACCTACGTTGTTGCCTGTGTTTGGCTTGGATGTTGGATTTGGATACAGTCACACTCAGTGTAAATAAGGTTTTTTAGGTTGATTTATGGTGATTTACTTGAAGTTTGTATCATATGGACCTTAATCTAAGTAAAAGTTTAAAGATATGTGAGGTTAACGAACTGAGATTTATTTAACAGACGTATATAGCCATCTTCATATAGTTAAAAAAGGACAGGATTTTTTCCCTTATTTTGCAAACTTGGGAACCTTTTCAGAAGACAGTACCTATTTTGTGTAATCAACTTCTCCTCCAGTTTCAACCCAGATCTATTAAACGCACAGAAAGATGGCACATGTATTGAAGTTGTGCATGTGCTATTGAGGATTTTTTCCTAATTTTCCAGACAGGAAGTTTGCCATTTTTCAAAACATTAAAGAAAAACAGTACCTATTTTGTGTAATCAACATCTCAACCTACACAGACCCAAAACCTTCTTCCAAAAAAATATACCATAAAACGTTGTGTATAGTCCACATTTACGTATTGTCTGCACCCCTTTCTTGGACCAGAAAATTGCGGAAAAATTCTTATATGCATGTACGATCCACACGTACAAATTTTCACAAAACGTCTCAAGATGAAGACATCCAAGTCCGACTTGGCCGCACTTCTTAACAAGTTTTTACTTTAATATGAAATTGATTCTCTTTTTAAATATCATTTATGTTTATATGTTTAATAATTTCTAGTGATTGTAATAAATTAAATAAAAAATAGAGCATTGATTCTCATATCGTCTATTTTGATCGTTGTTAAAACGGAAAATCACACATTTCGAAACCAAAGCAATTTGTAAACTTTGATTCATCAACCAAAACAAAGAAAACAAAAAGATAACACGTTTTATTTTAATCCCTGAATGATTGCAATCAAAACATCAATCTTCAAACACTTGAGGTTACATAACGACACCATTTGCATTTTACACAATACAGGTTACACATCTACTATTTTTGTATCTGTTTTAATTTTTATTCGTCCTATATAATTAACATAATTTTATTAAAGATAATTTTAGTAAAAATTAATATCATAACTTTGTATACATATGGACGTTTGTAAAAGAATATGACACTACAACAAAATGGCGACCGCCATTGACAACAATCAACGGGACGAAACAAACTTGATCGAGTCTGTATTTATGTATAATCCGCACCATTCCTTTCCAACTAAAATTAAAAGAAAAATACTTGGACAAAACAACCCTCATTATAGTAAACCATTCTTCATTTTTTAGGCAGTTGCTTTGCAACACGGCCATTTAAGACTTGCAATTTTTTTAATGTATGAGTTGTACTGCTCCAAACAAAAAAGTGATACATTTTCTTTATCAGAATGTTGTTTGTATGATCAAAGAACAAAGCAAATCCTCCATTTAATATTATTGCTGAATGTAGTATTTGTGCTAACTCATAATTTACTACTCCTTTAAAGAAAGATTTTAGTTAGGCCTAAAAGCTAATTTTATGTATAAAACTAAGAAATCAACCAAGATTCTAACAATACATATTACAAAACTTTTATGTTTTATTTGCACTTTCACTGACAATTTATTTTTCAAAAGAAGACAAAAAATATGAAAACGTGTGTGTGCTCAACTTCAAATTATAGTAAAATATTATAATGTTTGAATCTTAGAAGTTTTCCCATTGGTGTTGCAATTTTTCCATATTTCATGAATAAAAAATTACCAATTTTTAAAGGACCCTTTTTCCAAAAATAGTAAAATAAACTCGTGTATATTGTTAAATATTCATATTGTGAAACAGTTTTCAGAAAAAGCAATACATAGACCTTCAGAAAAAAAAAGACAAAATTGCATTTTGTGATTGAATTTGGCATGGATGTTTCTTTTGTCAGTGCCTTGTGTTCAGGGTTCAAAATTATATCTAGAATTTTCATGCTCTATTAAGCATTGCTGCCACTCATAAAATTATTACTGTGTTTATATGGTTGTGGATATATTTTTATCCAACTCAGCATAGGTTTGAATTCTTACACTGCAATTATTCAGATAGCTGACAGTAAAAAGTATCTGAACAATGCAAAGGTATGCACAAGTTTGCAATCTGAGCTACATAATACTTTGTTTTATTGTAGCAAAAGGCAAAGGAGGCAAGAGATCTGAGAAAGTTGTTACTTCAACCTCAACATAAATATCTTCTACAGATTATAGCTTATCATTTAAATCTAGAATATGCTGTAGTTGAAGACTTTGTGTTAGACGCGGAGAGAGTAAGTATCATGCTAAAAGGAATGAATGTTGAAACATGGATAGAGTAAGTGTCAGGCTAACAGGACAATGTAGAAACATTAATAATAAATGGGATGTTAAGTAACAACTGGCAAGTATTAGTAAATAGGGAGCAGAATTATATAATAGACTAACATATCTAGATGGTGAGAGTAAGTATCAGGCTGACAGGACTGAATATAGAAACATCAATAAATGGGACGGTAAGTAACAACTGGTGAGAATTAACAAATAGGGAGCGTAATTATAGAATAGACTAACATATCTAGATGGTGAGAGTAAGTATCAGGCTGACAGGACTGAATATAGAAACATCAATAAATGGGACGGTAATTAACAACTGGTGAGAATTAACAAATAGGGAGCGTAATTATATAATAGACTAACATATCTAGATGGTGAGAGTAAGTATCAGGCTGACAGGACTGAATATAGAAACATCAATAAATGGACGGTAAGTAACAACTGGTGAGAATTAACAAATAGGGAGCGTAATTATAGAATAGGCTAACAAATCGAGATGGTGAGAGTAAGTATCAGGCTAACATGACTGAATATAGAAACATCAATAAATGGGCAGGTAAGTAACAACTGGTGAGAATTAACAAATAGGGAGCATAATTATAGAATAGGCCAACATATCCAGATGGTGAAGTAAGTATCAGGCTAATAGGACTGAATATAGAAACATCAATAAATGGGACGGTAAGTAACAACTGGTGAGAATTGACAAATAGGGAGTATAATTATAGAATAGGCTAACATATCTAGATGGTGAGAGTAAGTATCAGGCTAACAGGACTGAATATAGAAACATCAATAAATGAGATGGTAATTAACAACTGGTGGGAATTAACAAATAGGGAGTATAATTATAGAATAGGCTAACATATCTAGATGGTGAGACTAAGTATCAGGCTAACAGGACTGAATATAGAAACATCAATAAATGAGATGGTAATTAACAACTGGTGAGAATTAACAAATAGGGAGCGTAATTATAGAATAGGCTAACATATCTAGATGGTGAGAGTAAGTATCAGGCTAATAGGACTGAATATAGAAACATCAATAAGTTGGATGGTAAGTAACAACTGGTGAGAATTAACAAATAGGGAGCGTAATTATATAATAGGCTAACATATCTAGATGGTGAGAGTAAGTATCAGGCTAACAGGACTGAATATAGAAACATCAATAAATGAGATGGTAATTAACAACTGGTGAGAATTAACAAATAGGGAGCATAATTATATAATAGGCTAACATATCTAGATGGTGAGAGTAAGTATCAGGCTAACAGGACTGAATATAGAAACATCAATAAATGAGATGGTAATTAACAACTGGTGAGAATTAACAAATAGGGAGCATAATTATAGAATAGGCTAACATATCCAGATGGAGACGGTAAGTAGATAACATGCTAACACAGTGTGGGAAACGATTTTATTTTCCAGCTCGCCATCCTGGCCAGTACCAAAACAATAGTACTTGCAGAATCAATGATCTACTAGCCTAAATTGGCTAGTAGGTTTTCAATGTTACTCACCAACATACAATATCAATAAAAATGAAATAAGAAAAACAACCATGTTGAGACTGAGAGCTAGTTTAGTTTTCTCTTTCTTTGAGATGAATTTGTAATTCTTTCTTTTGTTTTTGGATTGATTCAAAACTTTTCCATATTTGAGGTTGAATTTTGGCGCCTATAGCACTTTATGCCATAAAAAATAAGTACCACTTTTCCGACCTTGTATCCAATAATGAAATCGATCTATTAACTTAATTTCTTTTAATCTCATAATAATTTTAATTTCTAACATCATATTTCACCTAGGATTAGCAGTCTTCACGCTAAACTTTTTTGGTCATAGGCCAACTGGGCCTGTACCTACAGAATTTTACAGGCCCACACGAAAATTAACAAGCCCGAATATTTCATGTAAATTTTTAGAGTGTCAATACTAAGAAATATTCAATAGAGTGGCAGTAAAAATCAATTAAATAATTTTCAGTCATTTATTCTCTTGAAAATGACATTAGTATTGTCTCTCAGGGAATAGAACAAGAGGAACTTGCTTTTATCAACAAGTGTTGGTACTAGTATGTACAATCTTATATTATATGGGTTTATCTTAAGCAGTTTAACTTAAATTATTGATAAGTTCTACTCAATGAAAGACCCGAACACACAGTTTGAATAACTTCTTTTATCCCACATTTCCATAAATATTCAACATTACAATGAAAAAAAATCAACTGCCACAAGGCCGTTAAATAAAATAAATGTTTCTTAGTTATTAGTACATAAGTTCATTGAGTATTATAAAGTAGAACTAAGGAGTAGAAAGTGGATACTTGTCAAACATATAATATTAATTATTATGTATTTAATGTAAAATGCACTACTTCAAATATTTATACAGATCAAAATTAAAGTTTTTGATAGTTATTACCAAAATCTTGACTGTTTAAATCTTTACAAAACACTTTTCAATACCAGCAGCATCGTTATTTGCAATCTCCGGCCCTTTGTTCGTATCCGATCCGGAAATTCCCATATTTTACTATTGCTTTGAACTGGTATCTGCTTTTAATTTCCCACAACCCTTTATGTTAATGGTACAAGTTATATGGAAACCAGTTTTACTAAGACTGGTTACAAAATTTACAGAAGTAATGGGACCAGTTTCATTTTACGTAATTATTATGGTTTTGTTTTTGCAAGAAATTACGATATGGCAAGTTAAAATAAATAAATTATACCCATCTCTGGCGGTTTTTTATTATCAAAATGAATTAACAGAACAGCTTATTTCTTGGCACACGGCAGCTGGGCGTCCATAGTTCAGAGTTTTAGAGGCCCAAACTTATTTTTACCCGCCGCGGGCATCGGACTACCGGTTTAATTCGAAGACTGGATTAGTGGAAAATCTAGATATTACGGTACTATAAATTGTTTTAGATAAACAAATTAAAAAAATAAAATTACTATAATGGCAAACCGAGATAGGGATCACCGCATAGTTTTTAGCCCTACCGGTGTAAAAACCGGAAGTTAAAACAAGTTTATCATAGTAAACAAATTGTTTTGTTTATAATTAAAATGAAGTTAATTACTCTTAAAAATGAAAGAGAAACATTGCGAATAACATCGTTAACGCTCAGTTATGGTACATTTATCATCACGTAAGCCTGGATTGTTACATTTTCTTAGAACTCGCCAGATAATTTCAGCTCGCCAAACTGTTGAGTAGCAGTTGATCTGAGCTCGCCAAAAATCTTCTCTACTCGGAGTAGGCGAGTTGGCGAGCGGTCGTTTCCCACACTGTAACATCAATATATGTAAGATAAGGTGATAATTATACAACTGAATGGAAAGAGTAAGTATAGAACAGAAATGAATTTAAACGGTATATGTTCATAACAGACTAAAATAGATAAATGTAGAGGATCAGTAAAAAGAGCAAAATTACAGGTATTAATGTAGAGGGTAAGTAAAGAACAGGCTTACTTCAATACATGTAGAAGGTAAGTATAAAGAACAGGATTAGAGGAATGAATGTATAGGGTAAGTGTGCAACTGGCTTACATCAATAAATAGAAAGGGTAAGTATAGAACAGGCTTACATCAATAAATGTAGTGAGACTTGAGTCTGCAGCCTCAGTGTTGACATGCAGGTTATCAATAGTAGATGACTAAATACATTAACCATTGGTACCCCCAGGAATGAATGTAGAGGGTAAGTACATAACAGGTGTACATCAATAAATGGAAGGGGTAAGTATAGAACAGGATTGCAGAAATTAATGTATACTGTAAGTATAGAATGAGCTATGAGAGAGGGTAAATACATAACAGGTCAACAGCAATAAATGTTGTGGGAAAGTACATAACACTTAACATTAAAAAAAGAATTGAGGGTAAGTAAGAACAGGCTGTAAAAAAAATTTTGAGTTAGCAAGTACATTAGGCATTTTAAGATCAGTAAAATAGACATGCTTAGTACATTATAGGCTAACATTAATAAATGGAAAGGGTAAGTATAAACAGACCTACAGCAATAAATGGTGTGGGTAAGTAAGATAAGAGGCAAACATAAAAACATGACACAAAAAAAAGAAAGTGGTACCGTTAACTACATAACAGGCTTCCAACGATAAATAGGGAGGGTACGTGCATAACTAGCTAGCATCAATAAATATAGAGGGTATATACATCAATGGTTCACTTAATAATTGAATTACTAGTATGAGCTATTTTGTGTTAGACATGGAAAGTGGGCCTACACTTACTCCATCTATAGTTTTATTTATTGTGTCAAGTGAATAAGGAATAAGAACACAAACATTTGTTTCTAGAACTGTTTTTGCAGCTTTATGATAACTTAAAAGGGAAAAAATAATACATTTTTAATTTATGTTTTACTTACAGCAAGTAGCATTACTGACACAATTTTGTGACAAAGATGGTACCAGAAGTGTCAAGTTTTATTATCAGGAAGCATTAGTTCCTCTTTTGGAAGGTATTTAAGTTTAGTTTTTTAGAAGAAAATTAAAACAAAATGCATTTTGTGTTTTTAAGGATGTAAACTTTTTGCAATATTTGACAGTAAACAATAGGAGTGTAACAATCAACCGATGCATGTCAGTATTATTTTGTCAGGTGACTGGAACCATCCTATTCTGATACCTGTTTGTTATTTAAAAAGTTGCCAAAACTTTGGTCTTCAAAGGTATGGGGGTGAAAGGTTAATAAAAAAAAGTGACAAAATTAAAATTTAATAAACATGTTGACATGAATCGTTTTTTATAATACTTGATAAAGATTAAAAACAATACATTAATAAACAGTGATTACAGAACTTATGGCTGTGTTGAAGTACTCAAAATTCAATGTGGTTTCCATGATTAACAAGTATCTTGGTATATTAAATTTTGTATTGTTGCACCCTACTTGTGCCTAGATTTTAACAAGAATACATTTTAAAAAATATAAACATTCAATACCCAGAAATTAACATTGTATATGCCTGTAATGAACAAAAATGCAAAACTGGTCATGTTGAAAAGTTGTAGGTGTTACCAGAAAGATTTAAAGTTGTTTTTGTAACAGAATGTATAAATATGTAGTTAAAATATTGTTTACATTAAACATGACCTATTTCAGAATGTGGTCGATCCATACCAGGTGCAGGGAAAGGAGCAGTAGCAACTCGTATACTAGTAACAAGTGGAACTGGAGAGAAACTTAGGGGAACATGTCTTTACTTTCTACGAACCAAAACAGACATTGCTTTAACATCTAAAAATGTGGCTGATGTAGGTTTTATGATATAGTAGCAATCAAGGATCTGGAAACGGTCACATTTGCCAGACAGGATGGAAATTAAAACTAAAATGTCACACTATAAGTAAAATTTGTCCAAATCGAACAATAAAAAAAGTCCTGTTTTACATGGTCAATAAGATGAAAACTCATTCATTCCTTCTAATTTATGCCAGATAGAAATATTTTTTATAAAAAAAATCCCCCCCATAGGTGATTTTCTGTCATTTTGTTGTCTATTCATATTGAGTTTGCATAATTGCTTTTCACAACAATGGTTATTATGTAAAAAAGTCAACATTTGTCGAGTTGACAATCTAATTTAGAGTACAGGAGTCAATTTAACAAAACTTCGTAAGTGTAAAATCTCGTGTTTTAAGATCAAAAGGAAATGCATTGTGACGTCAGCACTTACGATAAATTTTACACCTACGACTTTTTGTGAAATCGACCCCTGCTCTGTTGCATGTATTTGGTACAACATATATATTGAATAATATTTAGAAAAAAAACGAGATTGACAATTATTATTCAATTCCAAGTATTATTTCAATGATACCTTAATGGAAAAAAAATTGTACAGAACTGATCAGGTAGTAGTTCCTGTAGGCAAGTAATTCTCGCCACCTGATCATTAGACAGTTTTGTTAAAAATTGGCATTTTAAAAATGATAGGCGTAACTTGTTCTCTATGGAAGATAGTGAAATCTATCCAACGATGCCTTTGAAATAGATTTTAATGGGAAAATAATGGCACAATCAGCAAATGCAGAGATTGCTTGTCTTTTAAATGGCGAGAGCCATTGCCAGACCAGATTGACCACAAGTTCATCTACATCAATCTCAAGCAAACCAATTCAAATTAAAATCTATTGAAATGATGTGAACAAAATAAATTAAAACTTTTATATAGCCTAGTCGATTGCATCGTGCAGCAAATTAACTAATAACTTCCTTTTTTCTGGTTAATGATAATTTCTTGTGCATGTTCAACAAAATAACGTTTGCCATCACTTTGATTAAGAAAGACTATGTAGACGAATGTCTTCCTACATATATTCTCCTATTATATGATGCAGGCTATTTATGCATGTATGACTCAGGTAAAGGACAATTTCCTTACTTCTTCTTCACATGCACTATACCTTATGACAGTCTAAGTTAGAAGTTTAATTCACCCGAGTCATGCATGAGTAGATGCATTTAACTGTCCAGCATTTACTGATGAAGAGCTATAAAGAAAACAGATTGAAGCAGTTTTCTAAAGAGCTGGCATCTGCATTCAGAATTTATTTACCAATAGGAAGAAAATACCTGACAGTTCATTGTATTTTGACTATAATGAATTATCATTTCTTGCAGTGGCCTCTGAGACTTGACATACTATGCTTAGTTCTAAAGTATCATTCCCAGAATCACTATCATGATCATCAATGTTAAACATAAATCCAAATGTTTTCATCTACTTGGTCGTTCCATAATATCTAAGGGGATTGTCTGGTTTGGTTTTTTTTTTGTTTTGTTTGTAGTTGGCAGTTGGGTGAAACTGACAAATTTCTTAGACCTTGTTTTTTTTCCAGAGGTTTTTAAACTTAACTGAATACTTTTGTTCATATATCTGTTTACAGGAAGTATTATTTGGAGTACTAGATTCATCTGGTCAAAATGGTATTCTGTCTGCATTTGAATGCATAATGTCCTGTCTTTATCAGCCATGTTTAACGGCATTAGAAACATGGGGAGAGCTAGATTCTGACCCTCATGGGAGAAAATCAAGATCAGCATTTATGGATAGCTATGAGAATTTTGTTCATTATCTCGGTCGTAAGTACATTTATTTGAAGTTTATCAAAAAACGACACCTTTTCTATAAAAACCTGTTTTCTGTAAACTTATGACTCTAAATTTATCTTTTATGCTAAAAATAACTTTGTTTTCCTACAGCTAAGCATAGATAAACCTGTATTATTGTTTATAGATGATAATGATACTTTTGAAAATCAGATTTTATTACATCATTAGCCCTTGCTGCAAACAAAACTATTATAAAAAACTACACAAATATATTCCCTAAAACCACATTACCAAACAGTACCAAAAGGTAGTGAACTCTCACAGCACACCTAGAAAAAAGAATAGTCTACTGAAATGAGGTGTTTCTACAGATTATACAGAGAATTAATGAACAAGGAAGTGAAGAACAAAATCAGGCAAGTGATGGGCTAACTGATCATATTAAAGAAGTAAAAACTGACTTGGTATTGGCATGTTCCAAGATCATAAGGGCTTGCCAAGAAAATCATAAAAGGCACTGTTCAAGGAGGAAGAAAAGGCAAACAGTAGGGAGTCCAATGCAATTTTCAGTACTAGATAGTATAAAGCATTTTCTTTTGTTCTATTTTATTGGGCTTAATTTTTTTAATCTAACACAAAAATTGGGTTGAAAATTGGTTAAGAAATAAAAAAGTTTCAACCAATTAAAATATCCAAATTTTGTTTTTGTTTTGGTAAAAAGGGCATATTGCACACCAGAAACCTAAAAGATAGATTTTAAGTCAATTTTATTCATAAACAGTAATGTAAATAATTTATCATAACACAACAGAACAGTTAATATAAGTAAGACAAGACATATGAAAAATTAAACAACAAATCAAAGTTTAGGTCCAAGTGTGTTGTCATAGTCATTTTTGCAATAGCACTGGCACAAATCTGTACAAAGTGTAGACTTCAGAGCAAAAATGTATCCAAAGTAAATTGAAATTAGCTCTACAACCATATATTGTTAGACATTTTTCAGATATAAACTTAATCTTGATTTATCAATGTTGATAATTCAAAATGGCAGACACAAACAGTTTTAACTTGAAAAATTGCAAAATTCAATACGCAAAACCAGTGTTTGATGACATTTTAGGTGAATCGTAATAGTTCTTTTGTTGCTTGAAATATAATTTTTCAATTAATAAGAGATAAATTTTATTCTTTGTATTTATTTATTTTCTCTGTTATTGCCTAAATTTAGAAGCTTGTATGCTGTTTGATGTAAAAAAAGTCCCCTAAACTTTGACAAATACTGCAAAATCATCATAAATACCTAATAATATAACATTTTATCTATTTTATATCATGACAGACTCACATAAACAAAAGTGGATTCGTTAATTACAAAAAATTAATACAATTTTCAAAACAATAATAAACATTAATTTAAAGCTTTAAATGAAGGTAATAACAAAATACTGAACACCGATGAAACTGTCAAAAAAGACAATCCACAAATCAAAGTCCCAGACTGGCAAACACCAGAACCAACAACCAAAAATATAGTAACTACAGCAATGGTCCAGGCATTTCAAAAGAAATGGTGGGTTAAACCAGGTTTTATGTCATTCCAAACCTTCCGCTTCCATTACTGTAGAATGTGAGTTGGTTAGTTGATTAAAATAGATGGGTATCATATACCACTTGTCACTATAATAGGTTTATCAAACAATCATTGTAGCACGTTCACCTGACACAGAATTCAAAATTGGGGAAACTATATGCAACCATATTTTCAAACCAGATAGAATATTATTCTACAAGGAAGCTGTATCTATAGTAAAACTTATTAAAGGCGCAGATGAGTCGATTTTTCTTGTTACCTTGGTTTATAAGTTTATCCTGAAGAAAAATTTATAATTTTGAAATTAAAATCGTCTTGTTTGTCGTAAATTCTTGTGCGAAGATGATGTTGGTGTCCTATTCGAGGTGTAAATCTAAAAATGGGGTAGAGGAAGCTGTTTCTGTGGTTTCTTTAATTTCTAGTTATGAAGGATATATCAATGGAAGCCACTCAGCAAATTGAGGGTTGTTAATTGAAAGAACATCATCAATATCTATATGTATAATTTAAGGACCTAGCTTCTGCTATCTTCTTGTCTTTAATAAGAAGTGGGAGAAATTCTGTTTCAGAAGTATACAGGAACAAAGCGGCAAAGAGTGGGGCATGGTTTGAACCCATTGCCATTGTAATTCCGATTGTCTGTTGAAAAACACATCCTCCAAAAGTAACAAATGTGTTGTCAATCAGAAAATCTAGCATACAACAAACCTGTTTTTTGCTGTAGCATAATTTTTCTTTAAGTTCTTTAGTAGGAAGAAACGTTTTGTCGTAACCTAAAACTACATATTTGTAGGCATATGTGGAATCGAAGGCATTATGTATGATTTCCTTAAGATGGGATTTTAGTTTTTCGTGCGGTGAGGTGGTATAAAGAGTTGAAAATTAAAGGTTCTAACAGATGTAATTTTAGATAACGATCTTGATTTTAAATTTTTCAAAATCCACATATTTTTAATATTACTTTGTGAATAAACAGTTTCAAAGTATTTTTGCTGTCCTTTTTTAAAAGGGGAGATAACACTAACTAGGCAGATAGGTATACAAGTCTATTTCATATTTATTCACACTTGCTGGTATTGCCAAATTTTATAAAATTTATCAAATTTTTGTGATTGTTATTTTGTACCTCCTGCCAATTATCTTATCGTAATACTATAACTATGTATATCAGCGCTGGTTTCTAAGGTGCATTATTTGAAACTTGTAAATATGTGAATATGTGTACATTGTTGTTAAGTTAAAAAATTTGTACTAACATACCCCATGTGGGGTCTTTAGTGTAATAAATGTCTTATGTCTATTTAATGCCTATACCTTACAACTTGAAAACTGGTCTATTATGGACTTATCTACAACAGCTCACAACCTACCACTTGATACTGGCACAATATCAATTTCTGATAATGCTTCTTCAGAATATACTAGTGGATATCATTTTTGGAAGGCCACTTGAAGTATTCACCTGATGGATTTAAAATATCAAGTTGAGTACAGTTTTGATTTACAACTGTCCAGGGTACCACCTGTCAATAATGGCATAAAATTTCTCCAATTGAAAACTTACTTTTGTACGTGTAACTTGTTATTCAAAGGCATTTAACTGTTTACTCTTTTTGTTTTCTGCTTTCCTTTTTATTTTGAGCTGTCACTCTCAGGTTATTATTATGTACCAGTGATTTTGTTTGCCTATATTTACCCTGAAATAACGCTTTTTCCCCTAGAGAAAGTTTCCCAAAATGTCAAAAAAAATGGCTTAAATTTTTCCTAAATGAGGATTAAAATTTCACAAAAGATAAAATTTGAAGCAGAAAAATGGTATATAATATGTTAGCTTGCTATATGATTAGTATCTATAGTTTATTTATTTTCCCACCAGTTCTTCATAAGATTAGAAAATTTTACCTAAAACTCAAGAGCTTTATTTCAATTTTCCCAATACTCATAAAATGATGCATATTTTCCCAGTAAAAAAAGGCAGGGGCAGTTTTGAAAATTTCCAACAAAATCACTGTGTACATTATCAGTGTTTGATTGCTGAATTTCACATTTGCATCTTGAAATTTTACTAGTCGTCTGTTCTATCAAATTTTGTTTTGATCTTTCAAGGCAATGGGCTTTCTGAAATCTTTTTTGCATTCTTATATTCTATAGGTGTAGTCTATCTCTTAAAACTGTTTTCATTTTTCTTTGTTCCTTATTAGTCTCTTCAGGGCAGTTTTTCTTGCAATATTGAAGAATCTATTTATTGTTTGAATTGAATGTTTTGACAGAAATGCATTTGTTTCATAGACTGTGTAGGTTATTATACCAGATTTACCTGGTCTGCTTTTCTGTGGGGCATTTTTGTCAATTCTATCTAATGTGTTAAAATCCCTTTCAGAAATTCTGTTTGCTTTTGGCATTATCAAATTTGGATTCAGGTACTCAGACTCAGTACATAGACTGCATAGAACTGCCCAAAAGCAGGTCACTCAACTGTCATCTAAAGACTGGTTTCATAGCTGAGCAGAGATGCTCAAGAGCTGATTTTTGTTAGCTCATCAAGATCTGATGAAGCAAATAAACAGTTAAAGATGATGTTCCTATTAATAGGTGAATGTAAAAATATTTTTTCACCTGTAAGTATCACCTCATATATAAGTTTTCCCCAAAAATATAGTTTTTTACCACATTGTTTTAATTTTTTGATGCTTTCATACCCTTTACAGCTGCTGTTGCCATGCTAGGTAATATATCAAGGCAATAGTAAAGACCCTGTCTTGTTTGTTTATCCAACATTTCTAAGGCTTTAATTTTTTTCATTTTCTAGAAGTTTTTTGTACAATTTATTGACCACATGTCAGTATGTTGTAATACCTGAAATGCCAAGCTTTAGCTATGGAATCGTCTCATTTTGCTCTTCATGGTCATTACCATCTTAATTAGCTTTATCCAATTAAACAAGTTTTCATTTGTGGCCTTCATTAAGCAATCCACATTACCAGACTAAATGTAAGCAAGTACCCTCATTTTTTTACCATACATTCTGCTGCCTGAGCCTGGGAAATTGTGTGGCCTTCAATACCAATTGTTGTGGTCCAGGACTTTGCTGGTAAGCTATCCACTTCTCTATTCATTAAGTTTTTACACAGCCACTTTTTTATATTCAACCCTATACTGAGGAGATCTATATAAACTTGTCTGAATTTATTCTTGTACTTAATTCCAGAAAATGTCTCTACTGAATTTAGTTCTTTTTGTGTGCATTGCCAACTCTAAATCATTTTTCTGTTTTTCCAGCTCTTGACCAATTGTTCCCTTAGTTCATTTTGTTGTGGTTCTTGATTGGAAAGTCTAACATTATAATAAATTTTCTCTTTGTATCATTGAGAATTAAGATTTCTTACCTTTTCATTCAGTTCTTCTAGCTCTTTTTCTGAAGAAGCATTTTCTCTGAGAAAAAAATTCAACCTTTCACTCCTTGTTACTTCTACAATTGTAATTTTTAACTAATTGATTTTTGTCTCTCATGTCTTAATTTTTTTGTTTTCATTTACCAGTAAGCTGGCTATCTTTTCTTTCAAATTATCTATTACTCTACATTTTGTTTTTATTTCTTGTTGAAATTTTTCATATTTATATGTTTTTCTTTTATATGATATGTTTTGTAATAATAAAGTGTTTAGATCCATTACACAGGCATTGTGAAGCTTGATCAGTTTCTGATGTTATGTTTCACTAACCATGTCCAGACTCTGTAACTCCAATCTTAATTGACAAGGATTGCTAGTTTCCATACCAAAATTCAGGGTTTTTTTCCTGGAACTCTGGTTTTATCCATAATAGGAACTGGAAGCCATGATGTAGCTGAAAAATTGCTGAAAATTGCATTAAAACAAACATAAACTTTACGTTGTATTTGTTTTGTAACTTTTTGTATAAAACAAATACAACGTAAAGTTTATGTTTGTTTTATACAAAACGTTACAATAGATCCAAATTGTTTGATTGTATTCTGTTAGTTTTTACTTACTCCTGGTTAGTGGTTGTTTATTTCAACTAAATGCTTATTTACAGATGCTCAAGCTAATTCTGGTGAAATTGTAAGACTTGCTGGTAACACTAGTGAGAAGATTGTCTTAAAGGAGATCAGAACTGTACATGACTGTATTCAAGCTGCCTCAAATCCAGACATAGTTAGTGATATGGAAGAGTTGGCATCAGTTTGGTGTAAACAGATTGAACAAGTAAGTCATTAAGGGTATACAAGAAACTGTTAATTATTCAGATCCTTCAATCAAGAAAATTTTCTGTCCACACTGTAGATACATTTTAAATTCATAATGTAAAATACAAATTATATCTCTGTATATATCATGTTTATTTAAGATTTTAGCAGAAAGTGACCAGATGAGAAAAGAAGCAGATGATACAGGTCCTATGGCAGAGTTAGACCACTGGAGACAACTTATGGCCAGATTTAATGCATTGTTACAACAGATAAAGAGTCACGAATGTCGTATGGTCATCAATATTATCAACATTTCAAAGTCAAAATTATTAAAGGTATTTTCAGAAGTTTATATTCGTATTGACTTGTTCTGTCATAATCTGTAGAATTGGACAAAATTACTTAAATGATAACATTGGGCCCAACTCCAGTGTAAACACCATGTTAGCAGGTATATAATTCTGGTCCATTATACTTTTACTCTTAATATAGACTGTATGCATTTCAGGTTTTCAGAGAGCAACAGTAAAAGTATGCATATTGTGCCTGGTCTTTTGTAGGGGTGAAATGATACTACGAAATACCATAAATCCACGGTATTTTGGTGAATTTCGGTGTACGGTACAAAATTGTAAATTTTCGATTCGGAACGGGTTCGGGACCGAACATCACTTTTAATCCTTTTCCGTAGGAAATCTTCAATACGGAGATACAAAACTCCGCCATTGCTATGGCTGAGGAAAATGTGATTGTGGATGGTAGTGCCGTGATTAAATTGAAAGATCCGCCGGCAAGCTATAGATCTCAATATGAATACATAAAAACAAAAATCAATGAATATATATATAATGATCGAATGTATAATAAATTCTGCAATAGGTATCGTATCGTTGAGTAACTGTATCGTTTCACCCCTAGTCTTTTGCTTGTTTTTATTAGAAAAGGAAGGATGTAGATTATACATAACCACAGACAGAAAACTTAATGTCAGCACTGTATGGTACGAGTTATATACACTGCAGTACATACTTAAATATTCATGTGTATTTGCAGTTCCAGTTGAAAAAACATGTTTTACCAATTGATACTTAGTAAAAATGTAGGATAAACTTCAGACTAATGATTTTTTCTCCCATCATATATACTTTCTCAAGTCATGTATGAATGAGATAGGCTCCATAGTGGTACATGTATTAGAGCTCTAGTTTTGTTATTTCATTTTTTTAAGACAAACTCTTATCCTTCACAGTGTACAAAAGACCAACAAATATACTTACTTTTGGAATATATTGTCTTTAAGCATAGTTTACAGAAGACAGGAAAATGCAGGCACTCACTCTGCTAATGGGGATATTGCTGAAAACTGGAAGATGTTGGTCTGTCTACAGAAAACAATATTTCTTCATGTTATTATGTTGTGTGTACAATGGTTTATTGTTTCTTCAGAAATGGAAGGAACTAGACAAAAAAATTACAGACAGTGCAAATGAGACAAAAGACAATGTCAAGTATTTATACACCTTAGAGAAATACTGTGAGCCTCTATATCGTTGTGACCCAGTAAGTATAGATATTTTTCTTTTACATACTTATAGGCTTTTGTTACACTTATTTTTAAATATTAAATTCAATGTGAGGTTTTATTTTTTTTTGTTAAAAATGTTTGTTAATATACAGAAATGTTCTCCTATTTAATAGTTATGATAGGGCCACTACAGGAACACTTTAAAATTGAGTTATAAACATATATATACAGACCAAGTTCGAATATTGTTCTGGTCCAATGATTTTTTAATGAAATTATGGCCCTTGGACTTGGAACATTTCTAAAAAATAACAGTTTTCCACACTTTTTTTTCTAAAGGCTTGCTGGTGAGTAAACCATGATGAATCCTTGATAAAGTTCGAATATCGTTCTGGTCCAATGATTTTTGATGAAATAATGGACCTTGGACTATAAAAATTTTTATAGTTTGCTGGTAGGGGACAGTATTGCTTGACCAATACTATCCATACTTTTTTGCATTTACTTACAGTTTTGAGATATTTAGTGTGTTTCATAGAGGTAACGAAATATAAATATCTGTGCTATACATTTTTATCTAGTTCCCTGGTTTTCATATTTTCTTAGTAATTGCTCTTGGATAAAATAAACCCAAGATGGCCAACCCCATGAAACATAGCTTAACATAGGACAATATTAGAAAAAATGCACAAATGGTTCATCTTCTCAAAAATTGCAATAAAAAATAAGTTTTGCTTTTTTGTTGAAATGTGTGCCTCAAGGTTTAGAATTATTCCATAATGGGGAGGTTTACATTTTTCAGGTTTCCATGACAAATTCTCTTCCTGGATTGATAAATGCCATACGTATGATACACAGCATTTCTAGGTATTACAACACCTCTGAAAGAATGACTTCTTTATTCATAAAGGTAGGAAATGTATTGATGTAACTTACTTGATATTTTTTGTCAGAGATTGGGAATATACTAGTATATATTTGTTTGTTTGCATGGTTTTTAATGCCACATTCAGCAATTTTTCAGCTAAATCATGACGTCCAGTTTTTATTGGGGAGTACCCGGAGAAAACAAATGGACTTTGGTAGGGAAACTTGCAATCCTTGTTAATTAAGATTGGAGTCAAGTCCACCCTGCCTGCAATGAGACTTACAGCAGCCTCATTGTTGACAGACCACATGATCACAGTAGATGAACTACCATAACCACTACTACTAGATGGTTAACAGTAAATATTTGACAAATTGCATATATAGATGTAAACTCCCTGCTACATCAGCCCCGCTTAACTATAATATTAAAAAATATATTAGATTGTTTTGTTGTGTACAAGTTTTTGCTGGCCTTGCTATTACTTGGCATCTGCTGTCCTTTTCTGTTACAAACTTTTATGCTTTTATCTTCTCTTGAACCACTGTTCCAGTTGAAGCCAAAGTTGACCACTCTGTGTTTTCAGGTTTAACGGTAGAATAGACAACAATCTGAATGTGGTATACCTAATAACTATTATTCTATTATTTGTGGTTTGGTTAGGTGACAAACCAGATGGTAACGGCATGTAAAAATTACATAACTGACCATGGTGTAAATAGAATCTGGGACCAACAAAGAGAGCCATTGATAGAGAAATTACAGAACTGTGTCAATCTGTACAGGAACTATCAGAATGTTTTTCAAAAAACAAAGCAAAAGATAGAACAGACACCTGGAGAAAAACCATTTGAATTTTCAGAGATGTATATATTTGGTAAATTTGAGACATTTTGCAAGAGAATAGACAAGGTAAATGTATAGTTTATAATGAACACTTTAGATGCAAAATTATATGTAAAATTATGAAATAGTTTTTAGCATGAATTTTAATGACATTACCGTATTTGGCCATGTATAATGCACATTTATGTATAATACGCACCCCCTTTTCACAGTGAAAATCTGGGGGAAATATGAAGTATTTGTGTAAAATGCACAGCCACTTTTTTCCAATCGGAGGACAACGGCAGAATATGTGAGACAGGGATTTTTTATGTTTGCTAATTATGTCTTTTGCTTTTATTATAGCAAAACACACAGATAAAGATATTGAAATAAAATTGTGTGTTTATTAATTAAAAAAAAAGATAAATATGAGTTTTGTGTCTTGTTTTTGTTTTTGTTTTGTTGGTCCGTTGGCCGTCTGAACTTTGTTTGGAATTTTCTTGTCAAAACCAAAACTTCTCTTGAGCAGATTTCACAATAGATGTGTTGTTTGTTCAGATATAAACACAACAAATTGCTATAAAAACATGTTTTATACTCTGGTTATTGAAAATAATTACAAGGTAATTATTTCCCCTCGGGGTGTGTGTTCTACGGTAGTCATGAGTAAATGTCTGGCTTGGATCGTTTGTATACACGTGAGGAGAAGATTGTGTGTATTCTTTGACTAGTTAACCTACATTCTACAAGATTAATTGGGGGGCTTGGGGGGTCAAACTATTAAAAAATGCTGATGTACTCAATTTGTATTTAACCAATAATAATGAAGAATTGTATGCAAGATGTGCAGAATTACAGTTTATAACTGCTAAAAATTATATCATGCATGTTCAAACCTAAGCTATATCATTGTATAAAAACCTTTGAAAGTTAATATGAATTTAACCTTTGAATTTTCGCTCCCAGAAGATGGTTTAGTAAGAAATCATTCACCGCTAAAGAAAAACTCTGTGTCATCGCCTACACAGAGGCGCATGTAAATCGTGCTGCTGGTCAGGAATTCACCATTGCCGAGTCAAATTTACTTTAATGGAGAAAAAATAAAGTATGGTCTGGTATTTATTAGTATACTAGTATTCAACAAGCAATTTATTGTTACATGTGTAGTGTAATTATCATGATAATAAATCAAGTACCCTTTAATTCAAATGATAATCCCTTCAAATGCAATCAATTACACAATCATTTGTCAGATTAAAAAATCAATACCCCAATGGTACCTTATAGAAAGGAAATATCACGTGACTCAATCATCAGCTGTTAATTGAATAAAACAAACATGGCGACCGGGAATTATAAAACCACAATATTCAACTAATACTCCATAGGCTTTAGGTAAGTAATTCAAAAACATGATATTAATGATTTTTATTCAAATAATGAGAATATAAATGAACACAGTACAAAACGATGTCTCGTATACTATGTCTTGGTAAAAAAACTGTCAACTGTAAGCACTGAAAAAAAGATCTTTGTCTGTATAAGGATGTATTATGGGCACCCAGTTCTTGGAAACCTGAAAAAAACCATAAAAATTGTGCATTATACACGGCCAAATATGGTAAATAAAGTTTACCAAACAATGAAGTACTATGAGTAGGATGCCCTGGATTCCTTCACCTGTTGAGGTGGTACTATTGACAGGTCATGTTTAATTACAGATATCAGGGTTTTCAGTAGGTAAAAAGGGGTAGTAGGGTGGTTTATTTTCTTAATTTTAGTGCATTCTAGTTTATGCATAATTTAAATTTTTTAACAAAATTTGATGTCAGGATGTTAATTTTTTTCCATTTTTGATCGGATGATCTTTTTTGAAATAGACAAATTTGCCTCAAAAAATTAATTCTCCTCTTACAAGGTGAAATAGTCTGTACAAGTAAATATAGACAGAATATTTCCTTAAAAAAAAGGAATGAACGCTCACAACTGTTGTCATCAGCAGCAGGAAAAAATAGTTATGACATATAAATCAGCTATTCCTTTTTATCTGGCATGGGACATTTATTTAAGAAATTGTTTAACTTCTATTTCTTCATCAAACATATCTACAATTTTTTAAAAAGAGGTTTGAAATAATACTTGTTATTTGTCTGAGCTGTACTGGTTAATAAAAATTGCATATTAATTTTATTAATATTTGTATTTGGAAATCGATCTCAGAAAGTAAAAGGTTAGATTAAGTGATACATGGGTGAAAGTTTCCAGATTTTACCTGATTTCCGGTTTTTGGGTTGCTGTTGGGCTGTTTTTGTGATTATGCAAATCCCCGTTGAGAAAATTTTTTGGGGGGGGGGGGGGTTGACGTCTTAAAATTTCTCTTGTGAGGTAGAAAAATTGATAAATCTATTGGAAATATAGATTTCAATGACTAATTTAGTCGTGTATTAATATTTTTTCTCAAAAGACGCAATCGTGATCGTGGGTCGTAGTTATAAATTCGTTTTGTAAAATTTACGACATTGTTAAAGGGAGGTAATTCAATCATTCAATCTTATTACGACATGCCGGCATGTGATTTCTTAATAAAAACGATGGTTCTTGAGCTGAGGCCGCAGAGTAGTGTCCTGAAGTACTCCAAAATCCTCAAATACCGTATTTTTCAGGGGGCTTCACCCCATGGACCCCCACGAGGACTTCGCCCTGAACCCTAAGTGGCCCCCAAAACCCCTGGCCAAAATTTTCAGGATTTTCACCAAATTATGCTTTCAACCATGGTGATATTGCATAGGATTAGTGCAGGGGTCACTTAAACAATTTTTTCATTTACCCAAGATAGCACCAGCAAGAACATTTTTTGTTTTGTGGACATCTAAGTTGTAGTTCTTTGTGTGCTTTTTATATACAATAGACATTTTATATACCCTTACACTAAGAAAATAATCTCTTAACAAAATTATGTATTGTTTTTTTTTTTATTTAAATGGCCAAAGAACAACTTACAGTAAATGACATGCTGAGTGTATTTAAACAGAATTTTGGACCAGAAATTTAACTGTTAATCCTTGTATTTATGCAAACTAAAGAGTGTAAAGTGCCAACTAGTCTGTTAGACTTTTTTCAGACTTTTACCTATTATACAGACTAAAATATTAACTTTAATTATTTGTGAGTAGTTAGTCTACCCGATAGGTACTATGCAAAATACAATAGTATCAGTACTGTGATTGTTTTTAGAACTTTTTGATCATTCTTATCCGTTTTTTGTTGATTATCAATTTGTAAGCTTAAATGACTAAAACTGGCATCTGTTTCATCTGAAAAGATTTCAGTGTTATTCTAAAACCCATAGACCAATTAGCTTTATGTCATATGTCAGCTAATTTTTCCTCTGTTTTGTTTTTCTAAAATAGCACTTATTTAGTTTTGACTATTTTAGTTAATATGGTATTTTTATTTTGCTACCAATCAAAATTCTTGTAAGATTTATTACATCACCATTTTTATTTTTATTATTTTCAGATAATCACCTTACTAAACTACATTCAGACATTTTCCACCTTGTCCGATTCAAAAATAGAAGGAATAGATGCTTATGGGGGTAGATTTCAACAACTTCTTGGAAGTATTAAGAAAAAACCATACGATTTTCTAGATCAGAGAAAAATTGAATTTGATAATGATTTTGAGGATTTTAAAAGACAAATTGTAGATTTAGAGGTCTGTACCCTAGTAAAAAGATTACTTTTTCTATAAACCAACGATTTGTGATCTAATACAGCTGGGAAGAATTTTATGAAGTTTGATGAAGAATTGACTTGCAGACGATGTATAGTAATTTGAAAAACAAAGTCTTCACATTAAAATCGATTGTTCAAATAGCAATAACCTAGGAAAAATAGTTGATCATCATTTATTGTAAACATGGGTGTAGATTGTTGAGATTTTCATAGTCCAACTTTTATTTAAAACAATGATTATCAAAACCTTTCATAATATATATATAAATTTTTGTTGACAGACAGGACTACAAAATTTCATGGACAACTGTTTCTCGAAGACAACATCAACAATTATGGCATTAGAGTTACTTACAAGGTAATATAAATGTAAAAGCTACTTGTCTGCACCTTGTTCTAGCTTTTACTGTTGTTAATTATCTTAACCATTATTTAACTTTTTCCTCCAGAAAACATATTAAAGGTTTGATTTGCATGCAATTTTTCCTCTAAAATTACTTAAATAATACTTGCATCTTGTAACTGCTGGAAAATTGTCTTTCTAAATGCTACATGTTTAACAAATAAATTGGTAACAGTCAGAAACAGTCCTTTCCTAATTATTTATTATATATTTAACAATGTGTGTTTTGATGGTATTATTCAAGATTTGTGAAAATTCTACAAAATAATGATAAACATTAAAATCACTGAAACTTTACTACAAATAGTGTACAACCTTTGGAGTTAATAGATCTATAAAATAAATAAATATGCTTTCGGGGTTTTCAAACTGATTTTATTTTTGCCCATTCCATGACCTGCTTAGAATCTTGCACACAGGATTATTTCGACATGTGGATTGTTGAAGGTGTTTGTTTGAAATTTTATCAGTACAGGAGTTTTCACAAATTTTGACAGAATTTGGATTTATATTTATATGATAACAATTTCAATTTTTATATTCTTTAAGTTTTCAATATTTTAGTGTTCAACCTATTTGGGCATTTTTGGTTAATTTAAATCAAGCTGAGTCATTTACTGTTAGTCAGTATAACCTTGACTTTTTCAGATTTGAGAAGTTACATATACCAGCATTAAAGATTGATGACAAGTATGCTGTTATACTCAGTCAGTATGGAGAAGAAGTAGAAGAGATAAGGAAGGTACCAGTATATGACAAATAACAAATATCGTGAATTATGCCAGACTTTCTTAGTTATAGCCAATCAGTCAAGTTGGTTGTAAACTTTGCCTTCTTATTTTCATAGTACAAAGTAACCTGGGTGTAGGTAGTTAAGATATGTGGATTTGTTCAGAGTTATGGTTCCATGTTTGCTTCAGTATGATTTGATGGAGAATACATTATACCACACATGGTGTTTTTACAGAAAAAAAAATTTTTCTGAAGAACAATTTTTTTTCACTTAGCTTTCTACGATGATACTAGAATCATTTACAGTTTGAAATGAAAATGTTTAACTAATCAAATCTTCCGGATAAGCAATATTTGTTTCAGTGATGTAGACCTGAAACAATCCTCTTACTATGGTGTTGATTAACCATTAAGTGTCTCCTTTTGGCAAATGACTGGTGTTTGTCCTATAATTTTGTAAAAACATTTTGAGATGAACGTACAATTAATTTTGTTTTCTTTTTCAAGTTGTACATGAAATACAAAGAGGAACCACCAATACTAAGAAATATGCCACCAGTAGCTGGGAAAGTCACATGGGTTAGACAACTGTCACATAAGATAGAATACCCAATGCTCATATTTATGGTTAGTCATTTCCATTTTATATACATGTATAATCAATTGCTTGCTTTTCAAAATGTGTATACATGACAATAACATTATTTTACATGTGACTCAATAAGGAGATGTAAAACATTTTATGAAACCTTATGGTCAAATAATTAAAAATTTAGTAAGTAGTCCTACATTAAGTAATAACCTTTCAAAATCGTTGTTTGCAATTGCTGTCGGAACCATTTATCCAACTTGTCCATGGGATATAGTTTTACTTAGGATGGGCATTATTGTGGGAAAACGTCTCTTTATCAATTAATTTAAATTAAATTAATTTGGGGTATTGTGTAGTGTTATCTTGGTGTACTTTGGATTAAGTCCTGAATATAGATGAAATAGTGCTTGTATACATTAGCCATATCTGACATAACATAATATGTCTGACCAAACACATCTTTGCCAATAACTAATGCAGTGTTATTGAGACTTATCTTTAATTCCAGACATTCTGTCAGACATCTTGAAACATCTTGTGTTCATGCACATTTGGGACTTTATCTAACAGCATAGAGAACCACGACTTCTGCCATAGTGGCTTTACTGAAATAGGGATCAGATCAAAACATGCAAACAATAGTTAAAACTGGTTTCCATATCACAACTCTGCACTGGCGATACTGTACTCAAATATTTTTGTTAGGGATTAAAAACTATTGCTACAGCATCCAGCATCTGGTATCCTGCATTGTGGTTAACTTAAAAAACGCTAAGTCAATATAAGGCAAAGTTGGCCTGATGTTTCTTGTGATGTCTGTTACAAAGTTTTCCCCAACCAACCAACCAACATGGCCACAGAGACTAAAAATGAAACATATAGGTCAACACATGTTTTTGGCTTTTATCTTCATAGGAATTACAAAAAACCCCATTACTTCAAAACGGTCAGCACACCCTTTCTACCATTTATTCTGTTGAGGAAGCCTTTATTTAATCTTATCAAATTTGTAAATGTCGCATGCTTATTATTTCCATTCAAGACATTCGTTTCTTCTTTATTTTAGTAATTGTTTGATCCATACTTTGTATACTTATGCAATATAATTGATATTTTATATCATAGGAACATCCTTCCTGCTTAAAGACAGAAGAAGCTAAAAAAATTATTCGAGCTTACAACAGAATAGCAAGAGTTCTTGTTGAATATGAGATTCTCTTCCACACTGCATGGATTAAGTCAGTTGAGGTGGCTACAACTTGTAAGTTTCATGTGTTAAAATGTCCTTAAACGGTAACTTTAAAAAGACAGGTAATTTGTATTCCAAACATGCATTTAACCTCCAAGTAATGGGCACTTGTCAACTTGATAACTTTTGTACTTACATTGTATATATAATGAGTGTGTTCTACTTTATTATAGTAAGAACTTAGAAACAAATAAATAAATACTACACTAAAGGCCTTCAGCAGCTCCACTGACAAAGTGCAAACCCGGGTTATACTACAGTCAAACTTGTCTTGGAGACCCCTCCATATAAGGACTTCCTGTATTATCAAATCATATTTATTCCTCCTGGATTTTCCCATCCATTTTTCTTTTATATGATGCTTCCCTGTCTTATGTGACTAAACTTTATGTTTTTCATTCGTTTTGACAGAGAAAACCTGTCTAAAATGAATATTGAGATGGTTCAAGTCTTGAATAAACCCTGTCTTACGAAAAGAAGATTTTATAGACAATAGTCAAATATCAACCTTCTTCAATATATATCAACTAAAGTTTAAAGCAATCAAAAAATGTTTTTATCATCTTTACAAGTGAAGTTCAAATTGCCTGTCAATTTGTAATAATCGTCAATGATGTTATTAGATTTTATTGCCATTTGGGTTTGAAATAGTGATGTTTCTTGCAACGTCTAGTTTATTATATGTCTACACTATTTTATTTAACAAAGGAGAATAATTCAATAAATAATTCAATAAAAACATTTGTACAATGGTTTTAAACCAACTTGCACTTTCTGCATAGAGCATATTGTTAAAACACATAGAAACCAGTACTGCTGGTACCAAAAAAAAAATCCAACAACTGAATGAGCAATAAAGTTGACATGCATTCATACAATCACAAATCCAATACTCATAATTGTTATCTATTTTGTACTTTCATTACATAAAAGTAAGTTTTTGGCTGGATTTCACGGTGTGAAAATCCAGGTTTTACAATGGTGAATGTCGGTTGTTTTGATATTTCTCTTAACTCGATGGATTTTTGTAGCCTCGCATTTCTATCTGTTTCTAAGGATCATACAAATAAATTTAATATTTTCTGACAATGTACAAAGATTGTATATTACTTTTAGATTTACAAGTACCAGTTCTTGTTAGACACCCTCATAATCAAAGCACTTTACTGGTGAACTTTGATCCTTACATATTTGAAGTCATTAAAGAAGCAGAATACATGATGAAGCTTGATTTAGATATACCAGAATCAGCAAGAGTATTAGTACATGCTAGAGATAAGCTACAGGAGTTCAGAAACCAAATGCAGGTAAGTCAGCTACTGATAGCATATATACATGTATCAGGTATAATTTGTTTCTCTAATAAAGAAATCAATTCCCACTGTTTTGTTTTTCAATTTATAATGGGTTAAAATTCATAAGATATGAAGCTAACTAATTTTCCTTAAACTGGGGACATTAATTGGTGGCCCTATTGATCACATGGTCTATTAACACTGAGGTTGCAGGTTTGTGACTCACTTTTCCTAATGAAAGTTGGGAGGGGGGGGGGGGTGAAAGGGTTTCTTCAGGCACTATGGCTTCCTCCTATAAACACTGGATGGGACAATATAGCTGAAAAATAGCTCAAACAGTTGTTTCTTTATGAAATTTGGGGAAAATGTTTAAGGGCATAATATCTTGGCCAAGTTCCATAACCAGCCAAATCACTTTAATCACTTCAGAGTTATGGCCCTTTATACAAAAAATGACAAATTGGCCTTGTCTGCCTTTTACTCTTTAACTCAAACAGTTGTTTCCGATCTTAATTAAACTCTGGGAAAATGTTTATGGGTATAATACCTCTACCATGTTTCATAAACAGCTAAATCACTTTAACCACTTAAGAGTTATGGCTCGTTATACAAAAAATGGCAAATTTTTGTCAGGCGTACATTGTGGCACTTTGGCACTTGTTTATTTTAGTTAGTTAATATGATCAATAAAAATGTATTAAACATTCCTTACAGATGCTTCTTGATGAATACAACTCACTTAGAGCTGAGATTCCATCTGTTTTCCAAACATTACTTGGACCTACTCTCAAAAAGGTAAAATATATAATCTTGAAGATTTGACATTGAGAGTCTTCAAAATTTTCAGTCCTGTTATATAATGCCATTGTTTGCCTTTTTTTTAATAGACATATAAATATGGAAAGGTTTAAATAATAATTTGATCACTTTGTACTGATAGGACATTACTTACATCTAAATTGACTGAAAAAAGTTTTAAAAAACCAACATATTTTGCTACCATGCTAGAAGTTTATAATTTTGTTAGTATGAAAACTTAAATATTTAAAAAAAAATTTCAGGTTGACATAGCCATTAGACCTGGAGTTATCTCCCATACATGGACATCACTTAGTTTACCAGCCTACTTTGATGAAGTTACGACAGCTCTTACAGAACTTAAAATTGTTGTCAAGCAAGTAAGATACTACTAGCCAGGTTGCAAAATATGCAAACCTAGGTAATAGTATGGGGATCTCTGGCAGGTGGGGGTTGGGGGTAGGGGAAAATGTCACTCTTTGTGTACTGTAGACTGAAATTAGCATTATCCTAAGAGACTACTTGGTATAAATGTCAAATTAACATTTACTTGGATGACATATGTGAATTCAAAAGAAATACTACTGGCTTGGAAAACCATCTGTAAGGATTGCAAATAAATGCACCATCATACATGTAAGGCAATTTTAGAACCAGTTCAGGGCCTCGGTGGCTGAGTGGTTAAGGTAGTTAATTTATTATAGACCACATGCCTGTTGACATGTCAACGATGAGGCTGCAGATCCGAGTGTCGCTGTTGGCAGGGTGTGCTTGACTCCAATATAACTGACAGAGAGTGCCAGTTTTCCTACCAAAGGTCGGGTGGTTTCTTCATGTACTCAGGAGTCCTCTCCAAATAAAAAATAGACTCAATGATATAGCTGAAAAATTGCTGAAAGTGGAATTAAACACCATTCAGACAAACAAACAAAGAACCAGTTCAAAGAATGGTTTTTCAATACTCAATTTTATTTTCAGAGTATTTGAAAGAAAATTTCTATAGAATTGGAGAAGATAGGTTCTGATCAAAGTGAAAGTTAAGAGATACAATTATGCCAATCTTGATTCATTCTTATGCATTTGTAAAATTACTAAGGTGCACTCTGGCCTTTGCGGATTGTATTTCAATATGCCATTTCCAGCACTGAAGTGCAAATTGTGCATGGCATGTGCCCTTCTCAAGCCTTGTCCCTATAAGCTTTGCAGAAGTGGACTATAGTTTTGTGCTTCTTCTGTCCATCAGTCTGTTTTTTAGTCCATCACACAGACTTTTTTCTGAATGCTTGTAGATACATGTATTGAGTTGATAATTATGAAGGAGTCAAAAATCATGAATATTGATTAGTTTTGAATTTCATTCCGGTCTGATGATTTTTATGTCATGCCAACAAAACTTTAGGGATATAGATTTTCTGTTGGTTCATTTGTTTGTTCCTCTCACCTTAGTTTACCATTGCTTTGAAGCTTTTTGTTATGAAGATGACTTCACATCTTCTGACTTCACATCTTCATGAAACTTGGTACACAGTTACAACATGAAGAGATCTTTTCACTTGCAAAATTCTGTAGGGCTGTGCCAAATATTTCATGCTTGAGTGAACATAAAAAAAATAGGGTGTAAACCAATATGTGCCGAGCAAGACATTAGTGTGGTAGACACATTTTTCTTGTTGGCTATATTATGACCCTTGAAAATTTCCTTTGAAATAACAGTTTTCCTGACATTTTTTAACATCTGCAGATTTTGGGTGGATATTTGCTATAGGAGTCAAACATCATATGTTAGAGTCAGATCAAATCAGAATGTTGTTTTGGTCTGATAATTGTTTTTTTTGTTGAAAATTGTGGCCCTTGACTAGAAAATGTAATTTGCTAGCAGGGGACTTAGTTTTGCCTTTGCAATACTATATAGACTTCTTTGCTTTCTTTTTTTTACAACCTGTCATAGTTAATCTGACCTGAACATTCTTTGGGCCTAGTATTTAATACTGGGAATTGGATTTAAACTTCAATAATAACATTAATGGTCATGTTGAGCAAATTAAAATGTATAGGACATGTCTAGTTGATACTACTCTATATGTCAAAGGTCAACCATTCACTTAAAATACAATTAATGAATTTGAATAGATTTTTAATGCTAATTATTGTTCATCTATATGGTTATTTAGGATTCTCTTCAAGTAAAAGATTATTTACTAATGAAACAGTTTCTTTGTATTGCAGGTCAATGATATAAAAGTTGCAAGAATTGACAATATGCTGAAAGAAATAAGTGAAACCTTGTTGTGTGATTTACCAGAAAAATCTCCATGGACTGTTGATGAGTTCTTACAAAAGATGGAGGTACTATATAATATCATATTTTGTTGTATTCTAGTTGACGGCAATACTGAATGGGTTCCTTTGGTGTTCATATTGAAATGTGCCTTTGAACAAGATTTTACTATCCAGCATAACTTCAACCTGAGATTTGAACCATATTAGCAAAACTGACTAACAAATTGACTAGCTACTGAACTATGCCATATAAAACATCCTATCCGACCAGCACTCTTATTAATGTGAATTGGAAAATGTATAAAAAATATAATCTTGATTTTTGGCCGGATTTCACAAAGTGAAAATCCTGGTATAAAAATGGTGAATGTTGGGCGGGCGGGCAGTGTTCAAGCGAGGAAAATATTTACATAAGTTTTCTCAGCAACTACTAATCACATTCTCTTGAAATTTGGTATGCAGCATCAGCATGGCCTCCCATAACGTGGGATACAATTTCAGGTCTGTCGCTCACCTACTTCCTGTTAACCAACTTAGTTCATTTTTAACATTTATGTTCAATGGTAGAAAATTTTGGTAAGTTTTCTTATCAACTACTAATCACATTCTCTTAAATTTTGGTATGCAACATCAGCATGGTCTCCCATAACATGGGATTTGATTTCAGGTCTGTCGCTCATCTACTTCCTGTTTAACGAAATCTGGCCATTTCTGTCTTTGATAGATTTTTACATAAATAATAATACAGAATTAGTAAATACAAAAAAACCAACAAACTAGTTAAAACTAACCTGATAAGTGTTGCTTAAATATGCAGTATGTGATCTTGAAAGTTTTTTGTGACTGGGCCCATGGACTCTTAAAAAGAATTTCCATTGGCCATTAATAAATTTTATGTGCTATTGCCGACAATCGATGGGTCATGCCATACTATCAAATTCCAAAATCAGGTATCATATGAGATATTTTTTGTATAACACAATACTTATTTGAAGGTTTCTCACATTATATTTGTTTCTTCTTGTGTGCATTCATTTTCTGAGACTAGCCTGACTCAGATTATTACATATTTATACAAGGTTTTTCACCAATTCAAGTTTGGCCAAAATATGTTTTTACATTTGTGTACAAGATTTCTCACCAGTGTTATGTTTCATGCATGCACTGAAGTTCTGGCCAATATTAATCTAGTCTACATCTATCAAATATCTACATGGTTTCTCATCAGTATTCTAGATGTCTTCTAGTTTATGCTCTCTGCAGTATGGGCATTTCAGTTTTGTCTCGAAGCAAATCCGTTGCAATAAATAAATTAAAGGTTTTTCTCCTTGTGTTTTTGTTGTTGTTTATTGTTTTCAATAAGCATATGCAACTTGTCAATAATAACAGCATTATAGTATTGGATTCTTCCTTAAAATATAATTGTTTTCATCTGTACATGTGCAGTTACAAAACAGTTTTTATACCCCGCCACACGAAGTGGTGAGGTATTATGTTATACCCTTAGTTTCGTAGGTGTCTGTCTGTCTGTCGGTCCGTCCTCCCAAGGTTTCCAGATGATATTTTGCACAGCTGTTCAGTACAATAAAATACAGGTCAAGTACAATTTTCAGGATGATTCGAAAAATATTATTGAAGTTTTGCCACTTTATAAATTTTCAAATTTGACAATAATGAAATTTTCTGGTCTAAGACAGATAACTCATTTCTTTCTGTCTCTATATGTTATGTAAAGTATATACAGTATAGTATACTAGTATATACAAATATATTTAACTATTTATGAATATCGTGGCGGGGTATCATTTAATGTCCCATTAGATTCCCTATTTTTCATTTTAAAAATGTATTATAATATAATAGTTAGAGGCACATGTTTTTTTTGTGCCACTAACTAAAGTTTGGGGACATATAGATGTTCAGTCTATTTGTTCATTCCTCTGTGTGCTCATTCATCTGTTTGTCTACTTCAGGTTTACCTTTGCTTTGAAACTTTTTTTTATGAAATTACAGTTGATACAATTACAGCATGATGAGATCTACCTACCGGTAAAATTCTGTAGCACTGTGTCTAATACTTCACAATTGTATGAACTTATAAAAAAAAGGAGATATTGACCAATATGTGCCCAGTGGGACATTAGTGTCGCTGAGACAATTTTCTTGTTTTAAAGTTGTGAAATGATGCAGTAAAATTCTAAATGAGAAATAAAGTAAAATGTATCATGCATTGAACAGTTTTTTATTACACTATAAACTAAAATTAAAAACAAAACAATGTATGTTGTCCCAACTCAATGATGTATTGGCTTCATTTACAAATCTAATTAATAACCTTGAAAATGGTGTCTTCAATTCTTCTTATTTTTTTAAACGTTCCATTGTTAGATCTATTTTAATATACAGACTTTTGAAGTACAGTTTGAATCATACATGTTTTTTTTTTTTTCATTAACTTTGTAATAAATCTAAATAAGAAATATAATAAAAATATTTGAAAGTGTGATCCCAAAAAAGTTGATTTTGGTATTCAGCTGTATGTATTCTTTGGAAATCCTTGCACATTGTGATATCTAATGACGAAAAATGACATAGTATCCATGTGTGCCAATAACACAAATTTTTATTTACAAGAATTAAATATTTCACATGTAGTTGTCAGTAAAAAAGAATATGCCTGGCATGCCTGTCCATGGAAGAATACATGTGCCATTTCCCATCTAATGGGTAAATGTGCAGGGCATAAAAAATGTACATTTTCAGTTTAGTAAAAAGTTGTTTGGTCTGGAAAAGTCTGTCTTATTGCTGTACCAAATATCCATTGTCCAGTAATATCTCAAAAACCTTGGGTAGCAGAGGTGTTTTTTGTATTTTATACAAGTAAATACTGTAGCAACTTGATAATAAAATCTACTAGTACATGTATGAAAATAGTAAGTGTTGCAATTTTTTGGCTTATTTGAATGCCAATTTCAACAATTTCTCATGACATCCAACTTTTATTTGGGGAGGAAGCTGGAGTACCAACTGAAAGAACCTGACTTTCTACAGGAAAACTGGCAATTCTGGTGTATTTGTGTTTGAGTCTAGCACACCATGCTCACCCTGCTGGCTGTTTGGCTCAGTGTTGACAGGTACGGGATCAATCTTAGATGACTAACTACCTTAACAACTCAGCCACTAATGCCTTGTTTCATAAAATTGAAAAAAGCAAACATTTATTGATAGTATTATGCTAAAGAAATATAAAATTGTGGAAAACATGCTATATTACTTTGCAGGCTTACTGTTGCACCATGACAAGAGATATAAATAAAATGAATCAAGTTATTGAAGATGCTGTCAAGGAGTTGATACGTATATTCTTACACAGAGCACAGATGGAGCATAGTGCTTTGGAATCGGGGCAAACTTCAGACAGAACTTCAAAGGGTAGTACAACTTATACTGTTTTTGAAATAAAGAAGGCATTTTTAGTCATGGTGGTTAAATAATTTACTGTAGTTATCGTATTAAATGTCCGGGGAACTAAGGAACTGTATGGAAGTAGAAATGAAATGTATCCTGTGTATTAGTTGGTGTTGGTTAAAGGATTTAAATTTGTTTCTTTATTTTTTTATTGTCAAGTTTATTTGGTAGAAAATGTAATTTTGCAAGGAAATAGTCATTTTTTAAATAATTTTCCAAGGTAAAAACTTAACTCGCTATGATCAAAATCATTAGGTACCTGGAAAAATCCTTTACACTGTGTAATACTATATGTGTCCAAACATAATCAAAAGGGAATAGAACTGACCAACAGAATACCCAGTGCAAGGGCAAATAAATTGCAAATGGTTGGAGTAATTTATGGGGTAGTGTGTAAGGGTATTTTGAAATATGGCATGAAAAACAATGGACACTTTTAACCGTTGAATGCTTTTGAACTTTTCGAAAATTTCATCAAGAAAACAGTAGCCAAACACTTGAATACAGACAAACACAGTGAACTTCAAGACAATTTATCAGTAATTGGACTTGAAAAATTTTTAATTTTCATTAAAATAAAGACCTATTACTATAATTCGGAAATTTTTCATTTTTGCAACTAACAGCATTGATACTCAGCCACAGACTATGTACAAATGAATCAAAAGCGCTTTCTAGAAACAAAACAATCCATCTATTAAAGTACAAATAATAAGAATTCAAGATATTGACAACAGAAATATTCATTTCCAGGTGAAAAATATTTAAAATATGATTGGCTGATTAAAAAAAATCACAGAATTGTTGCAATTCTTTGTTCTATATTTAAATAACTGCTATCTGCAAAAGTCATTCTGCAATAAATTATTCAATCCGTCAAGTACAAAAACAATGTGGTTGGCATCCGACAAATTGAAAGACAGCAAAATTATCTATTAATTATATTGTGTAATATGACAGTCTTTAGGTCAATTCAGTAGTTTACTGTTGTTTTTTTCCACTTTGAAAAATGCACTCACTTTTCAAAATTTTACTCACAAAAATTGACCATACCAGCAAGATTCACCCCTCATAACAAAACAGTAGGCAGAACATTGGTATTTTTTTCATGTGATGAATTAAAACTGTTTAATATTTTAGGTAGTGCATCAAATGAAGAAACGTCAGATCAGCAAAGTGTAGAGGAATCTGATGGCACGGATGAACAGTCTATTAAAGATGCTTGTGATGAATTGAAAGACCACTTTAATCATAGACTTGTAGAATCATTACTCAAAGCTACCAGGCAATCTTTAGATACAATGAGGAGACGTTTCTTTTCAAGGTAGATTTGCAATCAAAAATGTCTTTACATGTCAGGATTGTATTGATACTAGCAACATTTGGGTTGTCAGTTCCAGTCTGAGCAGGCTATAGGTGCTTATTTTCAACCTTCATTTTTAAGAATTTTTTATTTTCCTTTAATATTATCTATATCTTTTTTGTCATGTTATTTATGCTGGGTTTTCAGTTAACTTTTGACCATAGAAGGTTTGCTCAATTACAACCTTCATTGCCATTGATTGCCAATTTTCATGCCAGATATCATGGTTTTCACCAATTGACAAATTGCTGAAAATGACATCAAACAAACTAACAAATTTATTATTGTAGTTTGTTTTGAATGCCATATCTTTATTCATTTAATTGCCTTGTCATATTCTCCAGTATTAATTTTAGTGGCAGAAGACCAGGTGGTCTCCACTTTGATGAGGGTGTTGGAGGTGTAGGAGGTGTCAGGGTACCATTCTTTGTCACAGACATTACCCTATGTATTCCCAATGTGGTGAGTAATAACTTATGATCGTTTAGTATTGAACTGAAAGTTCTACATAATTTGTTACTTTACATTCTGTTCCTTAACAAGAACAAATTGCAGTTAAAACTGCTGCATTGATTTAGTAGTTGGTCCTTGATAAGTTGTTATTCAGTTTTAAGTTTTATGAGTAATTCTGTACTTGAGATCAAGTTCAATTTTCAGCACAATCCAATTTGTAGTTTTTGACTTATGCCAAATCAGATTTTTTTTTTGGTCAACAGTTGGTGGTTTCCATTTGACAACTTGATAAAGTTGAATTTTAAGCAGAATCCCATTTGTAGTTTTAGAGTTGAGGCTTATTTAAAATTATGTTTATAGATCTAAGGTTAAGGTAAAAATTGTCTTCTGAGATGGACTCTTATCATGCTCAGCTGTTCCTAAAGGCTGATTTGTAATTCAGTAAAATGTATCTATAGATATTAAAGAAAATGCAACATGGCGGGGCATCATTTAATGTTCTATTAGATGCCCTAATTTCATACCCCACCACACACAAAGTGGTGGGGTATTATGCAAAACCCTCCATATGGATACGAGTGTCCGTCCATCTGTCCGTGCCTAGTTGGTTTCCAGATGATACCTTAAAAGCGTGTCAACAGATTTTATTTAAAAACAGCTATTAAATACCATAAAATAAAGATCAAGTTTGATTTCAGGGCAATCCAATTTGTAGTTTTCAACTTAGGCCGATTCAAGTTTTTTTTTTTGGTTAACAGTTGGTGGTTCCCAGATGATAACTTGAAAAAGCACCAACAAATTTTATTTAAACTTTGCACACCTGGGAAGTACTATAAAATGAAGGTCAGTTTGAATTTTCAGCACAATCCCATTTGTAGACTTTGAGTTTTTGAGTTGTGCCAATTTGAAATAATTTGTATAGGTCCAGGGTCAAGGTAAAAATTGTCTTGGACTGCTCATCTGTTCCTGTAGGCTGATATGTAATCCAGTAAAATGTTTTCAAGAATATTAAAAATAATTCAACCTGGCAGGGTATCATTTAATGTCCCATTAAATGCCCTATTTTTTTAATATGTAAAAACTAGTCTGAAATGTGAACTCCCAAATCCTTCGGTAGTGGTTGTGGTGAGTCTGACTATTGAAAAACAAATTTTAAAATAGGTTTTGTTTTTTTTTAATGTTGGAAAAAATAGCTTATTATAATGTAGTCAATTTAAAAAATACCAAAGAAGTCAATAATTATTTGAAAACCAGAAAAACCTTTTAAAGCTCTGAAAACATCAGCAGTAATGAAGTCTGAAAGCTTCTTACAACATTTTTACTGGACTTTATTACACCTAACCCATCAAATTACATCAAATGTTTAGTTTCACAATTTTCTTTGAAGAATTTTTTCAAATAAGTCCCATCAGTACCCACAAAGCACAGCAAAAAGCATAGAAAAAAATATCAAAGAAATACACTTATTTTTGGACCATGGAAGACAAGAGCAATAATTTTGGTCTTGTAGTAGTATACACAATGTGTGAAAAAAAAGAGATAATGCTATAGCTACATGGCATTTCTAATGTAACAAAATAGATCATAACTGAATGCAGACAATGGTTCCTTGAAATTTGTTACATTTGAGCTCTACCATGAAGCAATAGAAATGTTTGTTCCCCTATCTTATTACCTTAAGGGGTTAATAAAAAACTACACCTAGCACATCTATAATAGTACAAAACTATTATGAATATATTCATATTAATTCATCTTTATTTATAATTGATAGTACACATAAATTAGAGTTCTTCCAGTGGCGTTTCAGACCAAATTCATTTGTTTGTAGTGAATTGTGCTACATTACAAAATTGCCCAGTGCAGAAGGACAAATAATATTACTATAACAGAAGTTGTATTGGACTGTTTTCAGTGGTCTGAAGCCTAATATGTGAAATATTCAGTTAAGTTATACAAATTAATAATAGGTCTGTTATCCAACCATTTAATTGAAATTTTTGTGTGTAAATTTTTTGTCTCATAATTTTGAATCTTACAGGTAATGCAGCCAGGATTGGATGATATTCAGCAGGCTTTGAATAAAGCAACACAACTAACTCTGGATATCATTAAAGGAGTGTATCAATGGGGCCAGGACAGAGATGAACCTACTGTTGATAAAAACAAATCCTTTAATGTTGTAGAGATAGGTACATTTCATTTAAGAACACATTATTTGTCATTTCTTCATAATTGGTCAAATTTAAAAAATTTTCATGATATCAAAGAAAAAGATTTAACTATTTTTAGAGTTAGTAAAATTGGCACCGTGTTGTTAATAAAATATAGGTGTGGCGAAAATGTATTTTTCTATCAAGCAGTCAGCAGTCACTGATTAAGATATAACTTATGCATACCATACTTTATTGTCATTTTAGCATAGGTTAACATGAAGCGAGTGGTAAAACATCACAAATATATGCCCACCCATGTTAAAACAACAATAAAATATGGTATGTGTGAATTATTTCCATTCCGATAATGACAAATACAATAATTTGTACATTGAATCAGAGCTGTTTACTTGTACTGATTATCCGTATTTTCCACGGATTTTGGGACTTAAATCCGTATTTTGGGACTTAAATCCGTAGTTGCACCTGAAATTGTTGCATCACTGTTAAAAAGAAGCTTTTATATGAGATTATCGTTGTTAAAAGCACACTGGCGACATAGATGATATTATAAAAAACAACATTGAGGACCATGCTTCAAATGGAAACTAATAATTAGGACACAGAGGCAACATATAGATTCATAACCAATGCACGGGTAGCAATTTTTAATACATGCATGTGCAGTACTGATAAAGTCCTCTTGAACATAAAAGTCACTGGTGGAATACTGATGTCAGCTCTGTTGAATTGACACATAAATGTGCACTGTTACACATACCTCCCATGTGTTAGAGTGGTTTGAACACTAATTTAATGGCAGTATGTTAAACAATCAGTTTGCAGATTTAAGACTAAAAATAACAACTTTAGTAGCAATAACAATGTTTTTGGTTTAAAAGTGGAGGTTTTGTATGTCTGAAAAGCAATGATACTAATACTAATTCAGGCAGCAGTTATGGTACATTACACTTATTATTATTAATTATAAAAATAAGAATAAACTCAGGCAGCTATTTTGGTACAGTACTTGCACCCGTAAACGCAACACTTTGACTGATTGATAACTGATTGCTGATGGATTTTGGAACGCTGACTGATTGATGATGACTACATCCGTCCAAAAATATGAATCCATCATTACCTTGGTAACCGTCAGCGATCAGTGCGATCAGTCCAATCAGTGCGATCCAGAATCCGTCATTTAATTATATGCATAAATCAGTTAGTTTATTGACGGATTCGTATAAATTAATAATTTAAAGATAAAACAGATTCTGCGTCATTTATATATAATATATGCATTTATTATACCTTTTTTATAATGAAATAAAAACATGCGTTTAAAAAAATTGTTAATACAATGTCTCGTTCTGAATGAATAAATAAACATATTTAAAGAAAAATAGTTTTCTTTATATTATATAATTAAGCACATTTCTTTAAAGCAGGACATATCTGCGAACCGAGTCCTGTAAACCTTTAAAAAACTTCCATTTAAGGCACATCAGTAACAAAGAGGTAAATGTTTTTTCGTAATCCATTATTGATTCTCTTTTTTTATTCCCGCGACTCGTGATTTCGGCCTGTTTTATTTTTTGCGACCTGTTACATGTATATTTTTTGTCATATATTAAGCCGACCCGACTCCCCCAATCAGTAACATATTTATTTCACATTTAGGAAAGAACGTGGCCTCTTTTTGACATCATTATTAGTTACTTGAATGTATGCCTGCGTGTTTTTATTTTGTATACAACATTTTAAATACAATTATTAAACTGTTGTGTGTAACAATTGTTTAACTGTTAAACAATCATTGTCAATCAAAACGCATTGTTTACTAAACAAAAAGTTGTATTGTAAAATATACAGCGATTCTTGTCGCAAGTCTTATTGGACAGGCAATAAAATTTGTTTAAAAAAGTATACATACAATTACGCTGGATTGTTCCATTTGTTTCATGGCGTCCATTTTGTATTGGGGGTGGGGTGGGAGAAAGCCGGAGTACAGGTTAAAATCCGGCAGTCTTTTGTCAATTAAAGTGGAGTCGGGGGCACCCTATCTGCATTCGTTCGAAAATCCGCAACCTGTTGACAGGCATTTGACGACTAGTAGATGACTAACCAATCAGCCACCTAGGCCCCACTAACGCCGGGGAGAATTGTCTGCGAATTCTGAAGTTAAACGTAAAAATGTGTTACAGATAGATACGTGTTTCAGTACGAAATAGTAATTTTTTAAACAAAACGTTATAAATTGTTTAGGTCTTAACATTATCATTACAGTGTCATATGGATGAAACAGAACCATTTCAAAACTTGCCCTTTAAAAGAGTGTAATTCAATTTAAACTATAACTTATTGTATTGATTGATTGTTTGCTTTTCTTTCAGCGAGAGTATTTCAGCTGTATTCATGACGAGAATAAGTTAAATATAAATCAATTAGATTTGTTTGCTTGTTTAAATATTGTTTAATCCACTTTCAGCAATTTTTCAGCTATATCATGGCGTCCAGTTTTATTTGAGGAGGAAGCCGGAGTACCCGGATAAAACACCCGTCCTCCAGTAGGAAAACTGGCTCCCTTTCAATTAAGTCGAGTGCATCCTGCCTGCAGTGAGATTCGAACCCGAAACCTCAGTGTTGACAGACCACGTGATCAATAGTTGATGAACTAACATCACCACTCTGCTCCTTCAATCAATTAGAGAAAGATGGACAAAAGGGCAATTTTGAAAAATATGGGGTATGGGTTGGGGAGTAAGATTTACTTTTTTTTTCGTGCAAGAAGCGTGACACTCTCTAAACATGTCACTATGGTTCGCGGCAATTTTAATATGACCTGAAAACCCCCCCCCAAAAAAAAAAAAAAAAAAAAAAACGGGAGAACATCAAATGTCCGCCAGCTGAAGACGCGCTGGGCAGCTCTGTTAAACCTATCAACTAATTTCTAGTACTTCTGAATTTAAAGGAAACCATTTATACTTATATATCATTAACTGTGGAATGACTTTAACAGACATCGTAAAATAAACAAATTGCGACGTCTAAAATGCGAAAGCAGAATTGATTTTCGTATTACGCTTACATGTTCACATTTTTAACTCATAAGTTTCGATATACAAACGCGGTTAGTAGTTTAATCTTTATTTGAATTTAATTCTGTGTAAATTCATGTGACACAATGAGATAGTGAATAAAATATATAAATAGATGTTTTCGCTTTTGTCGTAAATCGTATTCAGTATTATACACCGCAATTCTTAGGAATTGTGGCATAGTAGTTTATTCTTTATATGTGTTTGTTTGAATGGTGTTTTTATTGGGGGAGGAAGCCGGAGTACCCGGAGAAAACCACCGACCTGCTGTAGGAAAACTGGCAATCCTTGTCAATTAAGATTGGAGTCGAGTACACCCTGCCTGCAGTGAGAATCGAACCCGCAATCTCTGTGTTGACAGACCACGTGATCAATAGTAGACGAATTACCTTGACCACATGGCCAACGAGGCCCCTTATTCTTTATTTGAGATTTAATTCTCTGTAAATTCATGTGACACAATGAGATATATAGTGAATAAAATATATAAATAGATGTTTTCGCTTTTGTCGTGAATCTTATTTAGTATTATTTAGCGGAATTTTTAGGAACTGTGGCACATAAGTTTATTCTTAATTTAATTCTGTGTAAATTCATGTGACACTATGGGGTAGTTAATAAAATATATAAATAGATGATTTCGCTTTTGTCGTAAATCTTATTTAGCAAAACCGGAATTCATAGGAACTGTTGCAAAGAAAAAAAAACTGATCAAACCACGACAAATGATCTTTTTAAGCATTTACAATAAAAAAACCAAGACCTCGGAGTTTAGGTAGCAGTAACCTATTATTGATCACCAAGTTGTCTGTTTGATCCTTACAGCCAGATGGTGTGCTCTACACATCCCTATAAATTTGCAAAGAGCACCAGTTTTCCTGAGATGTTCGCCTTGGCATGCGAAGTCAAATATTTTTTGAATTTATTGTGTGTGTGGTTTTTGTTTCATTTCTTTTTTTAATTATTTTTTTAATAAAATGACACCATGTGAAGTTTATATGCCGTCAAAGATGCATTAGTGATAGATTTTTTTGGGGGGGGGGGGGATTTCCATTTATCATTTATAACTTTAGACTAGACGTTTTCCACTTAATATACGCGGACGTGCGCCTTGGCACCCGAGATGCTTTTTTAAAGTCATTGTGTGTGTGCCTTTTTAAATTTACTTTGTTTTAATTATTTTGTTAATACAATTACTCTATGTAATGTTTATATTTCGTCACAGATGCATTAGTAATAGATTGGGGGGATTTCCATTTTTTTTATTAATAACATTACACCAGTTTTAGACTAATTATTAGATAAAAAGATCCATCAATGAGGACATAACAGTTGACATTTTTATACTTCTAATATTTGCAAGTGAAACGAATTTTCACATTTCGAAATATTAATTTTACTAACCGGAAGTTGAATGGACGGATTGGAGCGATCAGTCCAAATCAATCCGTCGGATCAATCAAATCGTTCCAAATCCGTCAATTGACGGATGGACAGATTGGGAACGATTTGACTGATTGGTGACGGATTGATAAAAGTGTTTTGCGTCTTCAATCTCAAGTACTGTACATTACACTAGAAAATTATTAATCAACAGGAGAATTAAGTTAACTACTAGACATCTGGAATATTTATTGGACACAGAATGGTTTTTTGATTAGTAATCATTTCTAAGTATTGTTTTGCTGTTTCTTTTTAGATGTTGGTGCAATTCTAAAATTAAATGAAACTTCAACAAAAAAGAACTTTTATAAAAGCATTGCTGACAACAAGGATGTTGCTAAATATGTGATGATGATGTCTTCTGCCATCAGTACCCTGAAATCAGATGTTATGGAGGCTTTACAGAGATATTCTGACTACTCATTTCTTTGGGAGAAAGACAGACAAGAAGCTGTTACTGTAAATTTCATTGGCTGTCCTAAACACTGTGTTATATGTTATTCCGTTAATATATATATATAGATGTTTAGATTTGAACTATAAGCAATTCAGGTCATAAGTAATTGGTCTATTTATCTCAGTGGTCACTTTTTTTCACCAACAAGTTTATGTTTAATTTTTAGCACCATTGATACAGTTGACTGTTTTGAAATCTTATTGCAGTATATATGCAAAATTAACTTGATAAATATTTTGTTTTGGAAAAAGTTTGGATGGAAGATTTGAAATTTTGCTTGAAGAATGAAAAACAGAGGCAAAGATAAATTACATGTACGAGTATTTCGATGAGAAATGAGAAATTCAGTGCTATTTTATTTATGTTACACAAGTTATTCACACATATAGAGATGCCAATTTAATATTGTTGACTTCTTTAATTTACAGGAGTTTATATCTACTGATCCAATTCTGTCTGAATACAAGTCGAAAGTGTCAATGTTTAAGAAATTAGAAGACAATATAGATGACATCCAGACATCAGAGGTTGTTGGTCCCATTGAACTATTTACTGGTAAATATTCAGGGCTTTTCCTGCCTTTAATTTCAGCACCTTTCCTATGAGAAAAATCTTCCTTTTTTCCCAAAGTGGCAAGAAATTTCCCAATCAATGGGAGGTTTGAAGATCAGTAAAATCCAGAATTTTTTCCCTTCTTTTCTAACCCAATCCATGATTTATGCAGGTTTAAAAGTCTCGAATGGGCTGTATTTATACAGGAATTAGTTCTTAAAATTCTAGTTTCTTTGTACAACGGCATCTCATAACATGAAATATGCTAAAATTCTAAAGCAAGTTGTTTAGAAGCCTTATAATGAAACTTTTCAATATTTTCTTATTTTTGTTAAAAGGATGAAACTGGTGGACAATAATTACAGTGTTATAAAATATGTAACCGAGTCTGATGACATTACTTCCAAGTCAAACATAAACTGAGAATGAAACCCCATTACATTCACTTCCGATCGTGGTAGAGATTGTGGAAACCTTGACTTGAGTGTTCCCTCCTACAAAGAGGACCATTGTCATGCAAATTGATATAACTTAAGCCCTAAGGACATAAGCCCCTTATAACTTTTTGTTGAACATACTGCTAGTGGCTCTTTGATAGGAATGATATAATGTCATCCCTAGGCTATAAAATTTCTTTACAATACATTGCTAGTTGCTTTTATGACATAATATCATCCCTATAAATTTCTGTAGAATGTATAAGTTGATCTGTGACATAATGTCATCCCCATCTTATTTCTGTAATTTCTGTAGAATATACTGCTAGTTGCTTTTTGACATAATGTTATCCCTATCTATTTTCTGTAGAACATACTTCTAGTTGCTCTTGACATAATGTTATCCCTATCTATTTTCTGTAGAACATGCTTCTAGTTGCTCTTGACATAATGTTATCCCTATCTATTTTCTGTAGAACATACTTCTAGTTGCTCTTGACATAATGTTATCCCTATCTATTTTCTGTAGAACATACTTCTAGTTGCTCTTGACATAATGTTATCCCTATCTATTTTCTGTAGAACATACTTCTAGTTGCTCTTGACATAATGTTATCCCTATCTATTTTCTGTAGAACATACTTCTAGTTGCTCTTATCATACTGTTATCCCTATCTATTTTCTGTAGAACATGCAGTAAGTTGATCTTTGACGTAATGACATTCCTATCTTATTTCTGTATCTGTATAACATACTGCTGGTTGCTCTTGATATAATGTTATCCCTATCTTATTTCTGTAGAATATGTAGTAAGTTGACCTTTGACATAATATCATCTCTATCTTATTTCTGTAGAACATACTTCTAGTTGCTCTTGATAATGTTATCCCTATATAATTTCTGTAGAACATACTGCTAGTGGCTCTTTGATATAATGTCATCCCTATCTAATTTCTGTAGAAACATGCTGCTAGTGGCTCTTTGATATAATGTCATCCCTATCTCATTTCTGTAGAACACACTGCTAGTGGCTCTTTGATATAATGTCATTCCTATCTAATTTCTGTAGAACACACTGCTAGTGGCTCTTTGATATAATGTCATCCCTATCTAATTTCTGTAGAAACATGCTGCTAATGGCTCTTTGATTTAATGTCATCCCTATCTCATTTCTGTAGAACACACTGCTAGTGGCTCTTTGATATAATGTCATTCCTATCTAATTTCTGTAGAACACACTGCTAGTGGCTCTTTGATATAATGTCATCCCTATCTAATTTCTGTAGAAACATGCTGCTAGTGGCTCTTTGATATAATGTCATCCCTATCTCATTTCTGTAGAACACACTGCTAGTGGCTCTTTGATATAATGTCATTCCTATCTAATTTCTGTAGAACATGCTGCTAACAATTTTTGAGACAATGTGTTATCAATCTTTTTATTTTCTTTCACAGAAAAACTAAAACTTGCTCTTAGAGTAGAGATAAAAGCATGGAAACTGTTATTTGGTAAAGAACTAAACAATAAATTCAGAAATAAAATGGATGAAGTTTTGGCCTTTGTTGATGACTACAGTAAAAAGTTGGCTCGTCCAATCAGAGACCTCCAGGATGTCAGGGAGGCAATGTCAGCCTTGTCAGATATTAGAAATAATCAGATCCATCTGGATATGTCACTTGGTCCTATTGAGGTACAAATGTTATTTTTCAAGTTTATCACTAAATATTATCATGGTGATACTTGTAATTGACTATCAAAATTGAAATTACGAATACAAAACAAATAATTATATTTGGTGACTTTGTGCAGCTTAAATTCTTGATGGTGCACAGTTAATTGAACCATGTGCACTATATATATTTCATATAATAATTGTCATAAACCAAAATTGGTCATATATAAACTGTATTTCTTATGATACATAAAAGAAAATATTGATATTTACTCGTTAATTAAATGATTAAAGAAAAGATATAAGTATTGAATGTACAAAATCCTAAAAAAAAATTTTAATGTCAAATTTTTGTAAACCATGCCTTTGATTTATGTAATTAGAAAATATTTCTATGTTTTATTATTAGGAATCTTATGCAGTGCTCAGTGATTTTGAGGTAACAATTCCAAAGGAAGAGAATGACAGAGTAGATTCGTTGAGATACTCTTTCCAGAAACTTATGAGAAGTGCCGTAAGTCTAATTATATGCATACAGACATGACATGTTTTTTTATATTGCCCACTTTATACCGTGGTCATGGTTTTTTCCATTCAGATATTCACCACCATATGCGACAGTGGTATTTTGCGGTATATTGTATTCTGTCCACTACATACCATGACCCACCATGTTGACCAAGGTGGATTTTCTATTTTCTTTCATGCATACTCAATGAAAAAATTAAAATGTTGCGATTTATTTAGAGATTTGTTTTAAAATATGCGGTTAATCTGCGTTCTTGCTTATCTATTCAGAATACGAGAATACTTTAGTTTATTGTCACTGATTTTGATTGACAATAATTCCCTTAAAGTGTTCTAAAAGGTTAGAACACCGAATTTTGCCCTTAAAATTGTCAAAATATTTACATCTCTATGCTATTCTATTGTTAAAATTTCCCTGTCAGCGCCTCTGATTAATGTTACAACATGTGAACTTTTACTGGATGTAAATTGTGTCACACCTTAATTTGATCGATTACATAAGTATTGTCTGGTCATCATTTAATCAAGCACGTGCTGTCAAACATTTCAATAAACTTGTGTATTGTATAATTTTAAAATTACAGGTGAACATGTGCTTCACGGATTTTTAACGGTAAAATAGCACATTACACAATATTTTAATTTCGTTTGAATACTCAATACATGGGCAAAGTTGTTTATTTCCTATAACCTAACTTGCCTTTTCAGCACGTGACTGATTGTGACGTCATAATAAGATGTATTGGTGACGTTGGCTATACGTAAACTCTTCCGCAAACAACAAGTAACGACACAAAAATTGTGAATTGCAAATATAATTTGATTATTTGTAAAATATTGTTCATGTTACTTCATTTTTACTATAGAATTTAAAATATAAGGTTTGTTTTCAATTGTTGGTTAGATTATTGGATATAAACGACTTTGGATAGATTTACGCTGCAACATAAACAGCTTCGCGGTTTATTCAGCGTAAATCGACCCAAAGTCGTTTATATCCAATAATCTAACCAACAATTGAAAACAATCCTTAATAAATAAGAGACTTGTAAAGAAATAAACACATTGATCCACAACTGTCTGTATGAATTGCCACCCCCACCCCCCAACAAGAGGTAGCGGACAGCTTCATAGCATAACCAAGCTAAATTCTCCATTTAAGTGTATATTATGCGATATGGAATATGGGACAGGAATCAAGACCAGAAATAGAATAGATGTACCTATTCGATATCTAGTCGAGAAACCAATGTAACTAACTGTAAAGTAATACAAAGACAGGTTTGGGACATGAACCACAGTTTAATATTAATTACATAATATTACATGTAATTACATAATGCTAATCAACATATAAAATAATACACAATATAATATGCAGCTAATACACAAATGAAAAGCTGTGTTAGCACTACCTCAAAATTTCCATTAGCCAATGTGGCTAATACATCCAAATTTTACTTAGCCACATTTGAAATTTGTTAGCCACAACATTTCAGCAAAATTTGTGTGTGCAAAATATGGAAGCTGTAAATTTAAATGACTTGTATAGAAAAGGGGGAATATGTGATGAGCAACACTAAAATTTGGGATTAATTCCATTCATAGGTCACAACCAGGTCTTTTACAACTGTTCTTCATTTGAAGAATTTAGATTTAGTGCTGAGGTTCAACTTTTAAATGAAAACATTTAACCAGATGATAATAGAGTAAACTTTATTAAACAAGTCAAGAAATAATAACTGTGCAAATCCAATCATTACAAAAGTCATGGAATGCTTAAAAATGTCATATCATCACCTTGTACATCTGTGGAGTGGAATCAAATAAAATAGATTTTGTTTCTTTTCGTCAGCGTTAGGTAAGAACGAAAGCATTGAAAGCTGGCGTTTCGCCATGCTTGACAAAATTAAACTGGAATTAAGATCAATTACTGCAATGGGAACCAGTTCGGTATTGAGTAAAATCGAAAACAAATTCGGACAAGGGTAATGTTTTTACGGAATAGACAATTACGCATTGAAATTTCCCGGATATACATCGTTACCGCTCCGAACTTTATCTCAAAGATTTATTTTAGATTTCGACAGTCAACATTTTACTTTCGCTTTCACTTAGCCAACGTGGCGAACGAGAATGAATAACACTTCGCCACATTAAAGTTTAATTCTCATTGGCGACTGTGGCGACCTATTAGCGCTAACACAGAAAAGAGAGGCTGTGGTATTCCAAAATCTCCCAAACCTGTTCAAGTGAAAATAGGAGTAGGTAGAAAAAGAAAATTATATGTTGGAAATAAACTGGGAGGCTAGTTTCTCAGCAACACAGATTGACGGTGACCGAAAGTAGGGTCTATGTATCGTTTGTAAGCGTCTGACTTCCAGTCCCCTGGGATTGAATAAGTTCTGCAGGAATGCCACACTCAAAAGCAAAGGAAGCCCCCCCCCCCCCCCCCTCTGCGAAAACTATGACCCGAATACTTGGTACAATCATAACCCAAGGTCGTTAAATACTGTTTTAACATAGAGATAAAGCTGGAATAAGTTAAAACACAAGTCTTACCACCTGACTTGTACAAAAAAGCAGGGGATGGGAAAGAAATGGATGGCACTTGTCTAAAATTTAAAAGTAAAGCCTTCAATGGGCAAAAGGGGGAATCAGGAATTCTATGCAATGGAATGCAAAGAGCTCTTTCATTAAATTGAATAGTTTTAGTTCTGCAGAGGGTCATAGTAGCCCCCCTCTGATGAAAACAAATGTTTTCTCGAGACAAGTGTTGGGTGGGGTTAAACAAATCCTCAGAGGATGGAAACAAATTTGATTTTCTTAAAAACGAAAAAAAAGCAACTAAACATGCAGCCCAAAAACATAAATCTTTGCTTGTATGTAAAGGTAAAATGGTAAAAAACTGTTTCAAAATCAACATTGTCATGGGAAGTTTCCCTTGGACCGAAGAGCCTAATACACGTTTAGCTCCTTTCAAAACAGATTGGATAAAATAACTCTCTAAAGGGAAGTTCATATCAGCCTCTAAATGTAAAACACGTACAACTGCTAAATAGTTTGATATAGAGCTGTAACATAATTTTTTAGATAAAAGGCTACATATCGAGCCAAATTTAATTTACTTATGGGGACTGGGGCAATATTGAACGTACTACAAAATTCTAAATGACACCGTAGATAGCTTAAATAAGTCTTTTTTGTAGAGTTAGCATACATGTTACTTCTGAAACACATCATTAAATTATCCAGTGCCTTTAACTCCCCCGGCGCTTGTAATCCTATTTAAAAGAAAATGAACGGCTTTACTTGACATATGATCCATGAGGGAATGTACATACAAAGGGAGCTGCAAAACCCTTCGCATAAATGATTCACAGAAGCATATATTGCTTAACCGTGAAATATTATCTGGTAACGTATTATCAACGCCAGGAACATGTATTGCTGTCAAGTGAAAATTGAAAGTAGCCGACATCCAAAATAATTCTCTCAAAAAAGTCATAAAAAGAATTGCATTTCTTGAAGAGCATTTATTAATGCAGCCTACTGTGGATGCATTATCACAAAAAATTATAACCCGCCTATTTTCCCACAATGTCGCCCATCGCCTGACCGCCAGCGTCACCGCAAACGTTTCCAGGTCATTTATGTGCATGTCTCGGGCAAATGGGTAATCTTGCTCCCAGTTAACATAAAACCAATCTTGATGGAAAACACCCCCCGCCCCAGTACGACAAGCATCCGTCGCTACAGTAGTGATTTATGTAACATAAGGGACTTGCCATTGAACGCGACAATGAAATTATGCCACCATTTTATGTCTTGCAAAATTTCGCCTGTCAAACACAGTTTATGCCAATCTAGCTTCAAATGCATTATGCCATTTATGATTCTGCGGAGAAAAACTCGCCTGCCCCGAACCACCACTGAAGCCCAGTTAAGTTTTCCCACCAGGGATTGCAGCTGCTTTTTAGAAGCACGTCGTAGCTTTAAAAAACTTGCCAATTCTGACCTTAGGTCGGCTAATTTTAATTCAGGTAACCTGATTTCCAGCATTTCAGAGTCAAGCTCTACGCCCAAAAAATTAATGGTTTGACATGGGTCTCTAACTTTTGACCAACTGATATCAAACCCTAAACCACGCAATAATTGTAATAACGCCTTTAAAGCAAAAGCACATCGTTGTTTTGACTTTTCACAAATGAAAAAGTCATCCAATAGGTGACAATGGTGAAACCTCTTCTAGACATCATTCTCCTGACTGCTTGAGAAAGTCTGTGAAAAATACCAGGGGCTAATTTTGAACCAAAGGGTAATTTAGTATCTATAAGAGTATATTCATTCCCATCAGGGAAAGTCCATTTAAACCCAGTCACCTCCTGACTTTGTTTGCTTATACGAACAGAACGATAGGCCGACTTCAAATCAACTTTGGCCATGTAAATGCCTTTGGTTATTAACTTGCAAGCATCATCGACCGATTGAAATTTTTGTTTATCAAAATTTCCTACAAAATCATTTACTGCAGACCCCACAGGTCTGCTACAGTCGTGAATAAGTCTGATGCCACCATCAGGTTTAGATATAACACCCATGGGGCTAATTATTTTGGTAGGGGACGCTGCAAAAATGTAATTTCCATTTTCAATTTCTACCAAAACTTGCTTGTGTGCTTGTTGATACAAAGGACTTTTGGGGATCGCTGAAGGGTGATTCTTGGATTTTACCTGGGACGCCAAATTTACTTTATCTACAATATCAAAACCATTTTTTATGCCAAATAAGAGAAAATCCTTATCAATGTCTGATTCGAGCTCGATCTCCCATGCTTCAAGTTTTAATGCTCTAGAGGGTTTCACCATTGACTTCAGTTTTTTAGATGTTTACAGGCTGGGTGCTTATCCGCACACCCGGGTACAGCACACACATTTTCAAATTTGCACTCGGATAAAAAACAGTCCTTACGCGCATTATACTTTTTGCATATGGTTTTCCCATTAGCTGTATGTGAGGCATATGTCTGAGAAAATGGTCTATTACCCTGGACTTGAGGTTTACTTTGCTGCCCCTGAGACGGTCTATTTGAGGACAGAAACCTCGGACGGAGGAAAACGGAGTGCAAGTGTGGGATATCAGTCCCCCATCTAAACAAATGTTGCTTCTGCATGCGCCTATATTCCATATCGTAAATATGGACAGACAAAAGTTGGCATGTTGACATCAGGTGATAGATGTGCATGGTGTAGGACAAATAATCCATAATGTTTAAAGAAGACAATTCCCCTGAAGCTAAAAGCTTATTCATAATAGTCAGGTAGGCCATGGACCATTGCATTACGGATATAGATTCAAGCTTAGGTTTAGAGGGACCCGTCTTCAAAACTAGCCTCCCACCTGATGCCTCCGACACCAATGTCTCCTCAGTAGGATCGAGAGTACCACAAAAACTGTTTGGAATGAAATCCGTAATATCTAAAACATTAGGATCAAAATTAATTGACCTTAAGAAAATTTGAGGATCTCTCCATGACAAATTGTCATTTACACAAAGAAAGTCATTGCTACCTGCAGTATTAGCCTTTGAATTCGTTGGTAAAGCCTCTCCTTGTGTCTTGTGATTTGACATCATCCGCATCACTTCATTCACATTAGCCTCATCGGAGGATAGAGCGGTCTTCTCCGAATCCTGTACACCACCATCTTGTCCACCACCGGAAGTGACTCTGCCACCATTTTTGTTCCCTTCAGGTAACATGTGCGACACCATCTTTGATTCGTCCCTTGTCGCCATCTTTGAATCGTCCTTAAAAGAACTTTCTTCTGGCCGAGTGGCATATGAAATTCTTCCAAGTCTTCTTTTTCTATCAAGGAGACCGCCTCTGTAGTGTCAAAGCCAAGCCCTATCTGTTCCGCTGCCGAGTCTTCATTTAACTTCATTGTAGAAGCCCAGATCTTAACTCACTCAACATCTGACATAAATGTAACTTCAGTGTCTTAATTCGCCATTTCAATGAACGCCAACGCAATAAACAAAGAAGTCCGCTTTTGGAAGGCACACAAATCGCCAAATATCAAAAATAATGATAAAATCAATCGCTACGGCAATTAATACTGTAGGAAAAATCACAGTTCATAGAGATGTCCGTGCAATAGTAACACCCGGCACAAAAAGCAGCACAGTCCAATCGGATTGTCCAATATAATTCGTCATCTGATGTTACAAAAATCGTATTTATGAATCGATCAATTTCATGACTTTGCAACACGTACCAGGAAGGAATCCTGAGGTAATGTCTTACAAACTGCTCTTAATAAAACTCCATACAATACGACAGAGAATCGACAGCGCATGGAAAATATTGAAAGAACGGCGGATTGAAATAACTTCACGTGTGCTACTTGCGCTGTCTCCAGAAGGAATGCAGACACCGCCAAAATATTAAAACAAAACCCCAGACCATTGAATGATTGGTTAAATGTGAAAAGATAATTAATCCCCATTGGATGCTGAGGGTAATCTCGCATATCAATTAGTGCACGAGAAACACTGACGAGGATGCCAGAGTATCCCTTAATCTGTTAAGATAAAAATAGACAGGGGGTCCCTGATAAGCCAAATTAAACGGCCAACATACATAATGTGTAACAATACTCTATTTTAAGATAAAATACCACAATAAATGCGAGACTTATTAAGAAATTCATTTCAAAAACTTTAAAATCAATACGACTTACAATGTTAAATTTTTATCTTTCAAATTTTCGAAATTATCCCTTTATCTTAATGTCACAGATGTATCATTCCACGAATTTCTTTATACCAGGTAGGTATCTTGATGTTAAACCATATGTGTTGAAAAAATACAATCGTGATATAAATTCAACCATAATAGTCTTTTCGGTGTTGAAAGCCTGTCACACCATCAACTTTTTTTGCAGAAAAACTTAGTGGCATCCTAATAATTTCTATTATATTACGACACGAACTGCAATTAGACATTCTTATTAGCGTTAAAAAAAAAACAACAAAAACAAAAAAAAAACAAAAACTAAAAACTAAACTAAACAAACAAACAAACAAACAGGCTGTTGTGTAAATTAGTGCAATTATTTTGAATATAAAAGTGTATGTGGACAAATCAGTTCTTTTGTCTTAAAAAATAATTTTATTCTGATTTGTTTTGTTAATGTTGGAACAGACGTAACTATGCACATTTTTCATTGTTTGATCAATGTACCACAATACAACAAAATATCAAGAATTATAGTATTTGTATTTAGAGAATTAACGCAAGTTTTAAAGAAATCTGATCTCGAGAACATTCATCCCAATAAATACTATGTCATGCAAAAACACCAAAACTGCGAGTTAATTTTAACAGGAACTATATATACATCAGGGTTGCCACGCACCCGGGAAAACGGGAAAAGTCCTTGAATTTCGAAATTTGCGTTCCAGGTCGGGAAACATCCGTGAAAACGCGAAAAAACGAACAAATCCGGGAAAAATCCTTAATTTTGATCGCGATTAGTAAGTTCGGCACGAGTTGTCTTCCCCTTGCTTAAGTAGAAAAGTTCGCCCCATACGGAAGATCGTCCTTTACATTGAAAATAATGGAAGTTTTGGGGGCGAAATGTATGGGTCGAGATTGATAAGATTCTGAGTCTTTCCAGCGTTTGACACTAAGGAATTTGTAGAGCACGATGCGGTCATCAAATTGATCCAGATAATATGGCGGGTTTCATGAAATCATTATGAAAACCCTTGAAAAACATTTGAAAAGTCCTTGAATTTTGTGTCAAGAAAAGAGTGGCAACCCTGATACATATAACCCGTCCATTTGAAAACTTGTCAGTTTAGCATAGGATATAACTAGCTCAAAAACACATCACTACTTTTTAAAATAAATCTGTTATATTAATTGCTATAGTTCAAACACCATTGTCCAAGTAAAATGTATTTAGAATTGTGCGTATGAAAGACTTCATTCAACCTAGTGAAAAGGGCGCCTGTACCATTTTGTAGTTAAACTAAATTGTATGTTGCGAATCTCATTTATAAACTCTGCACATCTTTATTATTCTTGCTGCATGTTGGCTTCATTTTAGTAATTTATTGTTGGATCTCTGCCTGTTAACGAATTTTATATAACGATACGTGATGTAAACTTTTGTCTGCATTTGTTAAAACTGGACCACATGAAACCTTTCCTGAGTATAAGCGTGTGTTGGTCAGGGTATCTAAACTTTTGGAAGATGAACTGTCCCTTTGTTTGAATACAATACCTATTGTTCTCTCTGCAGTTTATTCAGTGAGTACTTTAAATCTGACAAGGGGAAGTGGATTCATGGATTGATTAATTTTCATAAGGGAAAAACTAAACACCCTTATGTAAATATATATGCCTATACTTAATTGTATTATTATTAATGGTGACCAAATAATTATTGTAACAATTTGATGTCAATGAATTCTGAAGAAAACCATATTTTTATTGAACAGTATATGCAGTATATGTATTCTTTTTTTCACTCATACATCTTGCTGCCAGTCAAATTCCCCATATTTCTTCATTTAAGCAAAAATAAATAAATGGGGTTTTCATTAAAAGCATTGACAAATGAATGGGAGTTTCCAGACATAATACAGAAAGCCTAATCACACACCATAGTGGGTAGCCAGTGCACCAGCTATAATTTAGTTGCATGCCAAAGAAACCTACCTAATGTGTAGATGTTAAAAGAGTGGACTATACGTAAATAATATTTTTATGTGGTAGTTCTCTTTAGTAAGTCACACATTATGGAAGTAATTTTATTAAATTTTTACCAATGTATACACGGGGTAATGATATTTACTTTTGTTTGCTGATAGGGCTTTTCTTACCTCACTTGATGGTGTTGGAGTACTGTTTTTAAGATCATATATAGACCTCATGTTTTTGATACAGTTTTGCTGAATTGTCTCATATATGCTTGACAAATGCTGTCATTTTTATTTTAAAATGTAAAATAAATCTAGCAAAGCAAAAACATTTATTAACAATAATCTATTTCAAGTTATATGTATACACAATTTTAAGAAGGCCTCTCACTATCTCATACTTCTTACTTTACCACTTGTTTCTCGTGAAATAAAATTGTCAACCCAATAGTCATAAATTGAAGATCTATACGTAAGGTCTTAAATACTTTCAACTCATACTTCACAGACAGACATTTTATGAAGTAGATATTTAAATAAATCCATCCACAGAGTGCAAATCATCAAATAATCTGTATACTATAATTTAGGTTATATCATCTTATTCAACACTGGTTAGTTCAAGCTAGCAACACTTATAATTAATATTTATTATTTCAAACATTAACATATCTGATGCTCATATCCAATCCTATCAGACTAGTTTAAAATAAAATCAATTAAAATCTTCCTCATCAAACTTCTGTTGAAAAAAAAGTCAAACTTATACACAAGTTTCTTAGGTGGTGATCCTTTTGATGGTGGTGGGTTGGAGGTGGTGTAGTTGGCAATTGAGGCTGTTGAGGAATTTGATTGTAATAGTAAGGATTGATCCACTTCCTGACTGAATGCGCTTAACCCACCCAACCGAATTCACCCCCAATGCATGTGAGCAGCAAACACAAATTATACGCATAATCTGCATCATTACAATCTGAGTACCAAGTTTCATGAAATGCATTTATACACGATGCGTATATTCACTGAATACCAATTGCAAGCGTCATATCTACAATACCAAGTTCTATAATGTACACACCTAGTTTCATCATATAAGAAACAAAGATTCATTGCTAATAACACGTTTGTATACTGAATACTAAGATTCATCACATACTGCTCAGGAGTAATGTCAAAAGAAATTGGGAAAGGGGCAAGGAATCAAGACCTGAGATAGAATAGCAGCAGCTATTCGATATCAAGTCAAGATACCAGCTATTGGGGAAGTATAACTAAGACAGGTTTGGGACACGAACCACAGTTTATTATAATTACATAATGCTAATCAAACATAATCAATACACAGAATTATGCAACAAATACACAAATGAACATAGAGTCTGTGGTATTCCATGGAGGAATAGATAAACTACATAAAGTATTACAAGCAATAAAATTATACTGTGGGTTCGACAAAGTAACTACTCTACATATAAACACAAATATAAAGAAAATACAAATAATGGAAACAAATAACAATTCAACAATACATGTATGTATTTTATTAAAGTAATTAGCATGCCTAACTACACCTATATATAGCAAAGTAGAGGGTGGGTATGGGTGGGTTTTAAAAGTCGGCGAAAATAATACGAAAAATTAAAAGCGTGTGCAAAGTGCGCTGTCTAAAAGCCGAATGATGCTACCGCCAAATTATTGAAACAAAGGCCAGAGCCTGACCCTGATTGGTTAATTCGAACAAATTAATTAATGACCAATAAACCCCATTGGCTGCTGATGAAAATCTCGCAGATCAATTAGTGCACGAGAGCTATGATAGACAAAGGGGAATTCCCTCTGTCTGGAGAAAGATCGTATAGATACCACAATGGGGGTCAAGATAAACCATGCTAATTAAACCCATAAAGTGGAACAATGCTCTATTATATTAAATCAGCACATAAACTGCACTAATTAAAACCATACAGATAAGTGTATCAATACTCTATTTTAATAAAATACCACATTGATCCACTTCCTGACTGAATGCGCTTAACCCACCCAACCGAATTCACCCCCAATGCATGTGAGCAGCAAACTCAAATTATACGCATAATCTGCATCATTACAATCTGAGTACCAAGTTTCATGAAATGCATTTATACACGATGCGTATATTCACTGAATACCAATTGCAAGCGTCATATCTACAATACCAAGTTCTATAATGTACACACCTAGTTTCATCATATTAGAAACAAAGATTCATTGCTAATAACACGTTTGTATACTGAATACTAAGATTCATCACATACTGCTCAGGAGTAATGTCAAAAGAAATTGGGAAAGGGGCAAGGAATCAAGACCTGAGATAGAATAGCAGCAGCTATTCGATATCAAGTCAAGATACCAGCTATTGGGGAAGTATAACTAAGACAGGTTTGGGACACGAACCACAGTTTATTATAATTACATAATGCTAATCAAACATAATCAATACACAGAATTATGCAACAAATACACAAATGAACATAGAGTCTGTGGTATTCCAAACTATCCCAAACCTGTGATTTGAGAGTAGGGGTAGAGAACAAAGTAAAAGGGCAACAACGGCCATAAGTATATATGCCATTAAAACTTGCTGGCTAAACTATTGGCCACCGTTTGACGGTATTCAAAGGAGGGGTCTAAATATCTTTTGTAGGCTTCCGATTTCCAATCTCCTTGGGATTGAATGAGAGCTGATGGGAGTCCACACTCGAATGCAAAAGAGGCCCCCCCTCTTCTAAAGCTATGTCCTGAATAATTGCGACTATCGTAGCCTAGAGTCTGTAAATACTGTTTTAGGATACTAATAAACATGGGGTAGGTCAGTGTACAAATATTTCCCTGTGCTAAAAATAGAAAGGCCGGAGATGGGTATGAGGACGGTTGAACCTGCTTAAAATTCAAAAGCAACGCATTAGATGGACAAAAGGGGGAGTCCGGGATGCGTGGAAGAGGGATTCGCAGGGGCCTTTCATTAAACTGAATAGTTTTTGTCTTACTTAAGGTGAGGATTGCTCCTTTAGGGTGAAAGGAGACATTGGAGCGGGACACATGTTGAGACGAATCAAATGACGAGGCTGAGGCAGGAAATAAATTTGATTTCCTTAAGAAGGAGAAAAAAGCCACCAAACAGGCTGCCCAAAAGCATAAATCTTTACTGTTATGCAAAGGAAGAATAGCAAAGATTTGTTTTAAAATATCTGGCGTAATAGGGAGTTTACCTTTTACGGAGGACCCCAATACCCGTTTAGCTCCTTTCATTACCGTCTGCATGAAAAAGTTTTCTAAGGGAAAAACTAGGCCAGCCTCTAAATGTAAAATACGCACTACAGATAAATAGTTCGATATAGAGTTAAACTGTAGTTTACTAGATAAAAAGGCGACATATCTTGCTAAATTAATGTCACTGATAGGGACAGGAGTAATTTGAAAATCCTTACAAAAGTCAAAATAACATTTTAAATAGTTCAAGTACGTTCTCTTTGTGGAATCAGCGTACGTGTGATTTCTGAAGTGCTTCACTGTATTATCGAGAGCCATTAACTTCCTTGACGCCTGTAAGCCTATTTAAAAGAGAACGAAGCACTTTATAAGACATGTGGTCCGCAAGGGATTGCACATACAAAGGGGGTTGTAGCACCCACCGCAAAAACGATTCACAAAATTTTAAGTCGTTAAGACGGGAAATTCGATCTGCTAAAACGTTATCTGCCCCCGGTACATGTACCGCAATTAAATGAAAATTAAAGGAAGCCGACAACCAAAATAACTCTCTCAAAAACGTCATGAGCAATGTATTTCTCGACGTGCATTTATTAATACAGCCAACTGTAGCCGCATTGTCACAAAAAATTACTACACGCCTGTTCTGCCAAAGGGGTGCCCATCGTTTAGCCGCCAATGCAACAGCAAAAGATTCTAACTCATTAATATGCATATCCTTAGCAAAGGGATAATCAAGCTCCCAATTGACATAAAACCAGTCAAGGCGAAAAACACCCCCTGCCCCTGTGCGACACGCATCTGTGGAAACGCAGGTGATCGGGTTCTCATTCAACATGAGAGACTTGCCATTAAATTTCGCCATGAAATTATGCCACCACTTAATATCTTGTAAGATATCGCCTTTTAGACGCAATTTATGCCAATCCTGCCTTAAACGCATTAAGCCATTTATGATTCTGCGGAGAAAAACTCGCCCGCCCCGAACCACCGCCGATGCCCAATTTAGCTTTCCGGCCAAGGATTGAAGCTGCTTTTTGGACGCACGCCTAGGCCTTAAGAAATTCGCCAATTCTGACCTTAGGTCCGCCAGTTTAGAGTCAGGTAATCTGATCTCTTGCAACTGAGAATCAATTTCAACGCCTAAAAATATCATGATTTGACACGGGTCTCTAACTTTGGACCAACTTATGTCAAAGCCTAAGCTACGCAACAATGCTATTAATTCTCGTAAAGCCAATGCACAACGCCATTTCGAGATTTCACAAATGAAAAAATCGTCTAAATATGCCACAATAGTGAAGCCCCGTCTAGACATCATTCTTCTAATAGCCTGTGAAAGTCTATGAAAAATACCTGGAGCCAATTTGGAGCCAAACGGAAGTTTTTTATCAATAAGGGTATATTCATGCCCATCAGGAAAAGTCCATTTAAATCCAGTGACCTCCTGACTACGTTTACTAATATTAACTGAGCGATATGCTGATTTTAAGTCCACCTTAGCCATGTAGCAACCCTTGCTTACTAATTTGCAGGCATCATCGACTGATTGAAATTTTTGTTTGTCAAAGTCCCCCACAAAATCATTAACTGCGGAACCTACCGGTCTGCTGCAGTCGTGTATAAGTCTAACACCGCCATCTGGTTTAGGTATAACTCCCATTGGGCTAATGATTTTGGGGGTGGATTCCGCAAAAACATAATTATTATTTTCAATTTCAACTAAAATTTGTTTGTGAGCCTCGCGATAAAGGGGGCTAGAAGGGTGTGCTGAAGGGTGATTTTTTACTTCAACTTTAGCTGCCAAATTTACCTCATCTACAATGTCAAAACCATTTTGGATGCCATTTAAAATAAAATCTCTATCATAATCTGATTTAAGTTCCGTATCCCATGCAGAAAGTCTTAGAGAAGAACTATGTCTAGAGGGCTTCACTGTACGGCTTAGTTTTTTGAATATCTGAAAGCCGGGTGTTTCTCCCCACACCCAGGAATTGCACAAACATGCTCAAACTTACAGTCTGTAAAGAAACAACCTTTGGCTGCATTAAACTTTTTGCAAATGGTTTTGCCGTTTGCTGAGTGTGATGCATAAACCTGCGTGTGAAGTCTATTATCCTTAGCCCCTTGTTTCGATTGTTTAGGACCAGGGAAAGATCTACTCTGAGATTGACCCTTAGGTCTTATAAACACTGAATGTAAATGAGGAACATCCGTACCCCACCTAAAATTATGCTGCTTTTGCATGCGCCTATACTCCCTATCAAAGATAAGCACAGATAGGATGTCACAGGTGGACATAAGGTGATACACTCTCATTGAATAAGACAAATAATCCATAACATTCGGGGGTAACAAATCACCTTGGGCCAGGAGCCTAGTCATAATGGACAAATTTGCCATAGACCATTGGGCAACAGAAACATGCTCTAACTTAGGCTTAGAGGGCCCCGTCTTAAAAACAAGTTTACCCCCATTTGACGAATGGGAGACCAAAGTCTCCTCAGATTGCTCTACATTATGTAAGTAACTATTTGGTACAAAATCAACAATATCTAAATAGGTTACATTTGGATCGAAATTAATAGACGATAAAAATATCTGTGGATCTTTCCAAGAAACATTGTCGTTTATCAAAGTAGCTGCTGTACCTGATTGAAATTGTCCGTCGGTGTTTGACACAGACACCATCCTATTGTCCGAATGTCCGTCCGATGAGGCTACTCCTTTCTTATGGGAAGTCATCATACGAAGAACTTCACTAACATACGGGTCTCCCTGCACGCCATCTTGACTTGCGCCAGCTCCTCCTCCGCCATCTTGAATTTCGAGGCTTCCGGCATCCCGTGACGTCACCGAAGTTGATCCTCGCGCCGCCATCTTAGAAATATCCCCTCCATCGGATGACCCACGCGCATCTCTCCCGTCATGAAAAGTTTTCCTCACAGCCCTTAAAAGGACCTTTTTCTGACCGATAGGCATGTGGAAATTGTCTATATCTTCTTTCTCGATCATGGAAACCGCTTCCATGGTATCGAAACCCAAGTCTATAAGTTCCTTCGCGGCATCATCGTTTATCTTCATTGCTGCGGCCCACAATTTCACCTTATCAATGTCCGACCTTATTGTCGTATCAGTGTCGTTACTCGCCATTGTGCAAATTTACGCCTTTAAAGTCAGTTATTAACGCCAAACAAATAGAATATAAAAATTATAAAGCCGTGCGACAAAGATCAGTCATAAATGCAACGTTGTGGCATATACTAATGCTCCCGACTGCTTAAGTGATATGCACACGTGCACAAGTTCCTTGTATCCAAACAGAAAAAACAGCCATTACAACATGCTGCGCAAAAAGTCGGCGAAAATAATACAAAAAATTAAAAGCGTGTGCAAAGTGCGCTGTCTAAAAGCCGAATGATGCTACCGCCAAATTATTGAAACAAAGGCCAGAGCCTGACCCTGATTGGTTAATTCGAACAAATTAATTAATGACCAATAAACCCCATTGGCTGCTGATGAAAATCTCGCAGATCAATTAGTGCACGAGAGCTATGATAGACAAAGGGGAATTCCCTCTGTCTGGAGAAAGATCGTATAGATACCACAATGGGGGTCAAGATAAACCATGCTAATTAAACCCATAAAGTGGAACAATGCTCTATTATATTAAATCAGCACATAAACTGCACTAATTAAAACCATACAGATAAGTGTATCAATACTCTATTTTAATAAAATACCACACTGTAGTAGAACATTGGTGGATATCCATATGGTGAAAATGGGTACATGTAATTTGGTTGATGGATCAACTGTCTGGACATTGCTTGATCAGAAGAAACTGGACTGGTCATGGTGCAAGTTGTAACTGGAGGTGTTACTGCAGTTTTTTCGTTGGACTTGCACAGTTAATTTTAGCATAGGATTCCATAGTGTCTTTACTATTATCATTAAAAATATTCAATGTAGACATTCTTTTGAGAATACTTATACTTCCTAGAGCTTTAGGGAGTTCCACATTATCTTGGCTCTGATCATGGTTTGGTATTTTACAGTTATAAAATTCTTTGAACGACACAGTGAATATTTTGTAGGATGAATTTCTTTCAGTCTTGGTTTAATCAAGTGCATAAAGGATGATTGAGACCTCTCTGCAAATGTATTAATCTTTTCCTTTTTCTCTTAACCTCTGCTATATCTCGATTCAAATCTCTGATTTCCTTTTCTATTTCCTTTTTTTTCCTGCTAATCTCTGGTTTGTGTGTGTCCTTCCTACCACAATATTCCCATGAATTACACGGCTCTTTATCACAAGTGATCGGTCCTTATTTCCATCAGATCCATGACCTTTTATGTGGCAGATTGAACAAGTTTGGTTCTTATACTGTCCTTCTGGTTCTGGCAAAGGAACAAACTTGTCAAAGTCTTTTTGAGCTGCAAAAGCATTCACCAGCTTGTCATTCAGTTGCTTAAGATTTTCGGCCTGTTTTTCTTGAAGTTTCGTTAAACTTCCCTTTTCATTGTCTCCCCTTAGTGATTCGGCAGTACATGTACTGCTGTCAATATGTGTCTCAATGGTTTTTGAGCTTATTGCAGCTTTCAAATTCTGTATTACAGCTACAATTTTTCTTCTATGACCAAGAGGCAAACTTTCACCTGGAAACTTAGAAGGTCTTCGTTTGTCTCCATAGTGCCTATTGTTTCAACATCGGTAAATCCCATGTTCATTGAATGTTGCAGAGTATTTCTTATAATCAGGTCCCAGTTATAAAAAAAGTCTTCTGAAGTCATTTCAAAACTCATATTTGCTCATAGGCTGTAAATTGTCATGTTGTATTGAGCTAACTAAATAATGGCAAGTTTTTTTTTGGACTGGACATAAGGTGGAAGGATTAAATATTAAATAGGGGTGTTTTAATAATACATATATGTACAGATTGTTATAAAGGTAAAACTGTTCATTTATATTCACCTGCAAAATGGAACAAACAATAGGACAGGCTGTTGCTACTTGCATGATTTTTAAAAATAAATCCTGAGGAAAAACAAGAGAGGCCATACGTAGGAAAAAACTACCCGAGTTTCAAATAACAAGAGTTAAAGGACAGCATCAGTCTGGATTAAATTTTTCTGCTTTTTCCAAGCAGACTGGTATTAGCAACAAAAACTATTAGCAAATATATTTCTAGTGATGTAAATAAAAAAACAGCACAGCAGCCTAGAAGGGACGTAATAACGGAAGAAGTGTTAAAATGTGTGGAATTTTTTAAATATACAAAACCTTCTTTGACTTATTCAGAAATAAGAAACAAACTGCTTGGAAATGGTATGTGTGATCATCAGAATGTTCCATCCATGAAATATCTTTCATATTCTTGTGTACATGAACTTGGAAATTCATACAAAAAATTGGTAACTTTACCGGTAGAAACTCAAAAAGATGATATCCAGCTGCAATTTGATGAATTTGTAGAATTTATAAGCACTAAAAACCCAAGTTCCTTACATTTTTTTATGAAAGTGGTGTTTTAAAGATCACTGGGAATAGGGATTATGGCAGTTCAGTCAAAGGTTCTAGAGCATTTGAATTTCAAAGATATGCTTCAAATGCTAATTATACAGTTAATCTGTTACATTCAAGATTTGGTGTAGACTATTTTAATGTTATTGATGGTCCATCTGATATAGTTTGCAGCTTTTAAATTTTTTTGCTGAGGCTATTGATATCAACAATGATAGACTAGCACATGGACAGCGACCTCTGTTTGTACCTGTTGACACAATTATTATGGATAACTGTGCCTTCCATCACTCGCATAATAAACACTAACTCTAAGACCAGCATGAGTTACCCTGATATATCAACCACCGTATCACCCACAACTTAATACATGTGAATACTGCTTTTATATAATGAAACAGATATTGAGATCAAACAGCAATTTCACTTTTGATCAAGCAAGAACTGCAATTTGTGATGCTGTTTTAGATGGAATAACTCATGAAAAATCAGAGAACATTTTAAACACTGGATAAATTCATTAAAATTATCTCCCTTGTTGAGTGTCAATTTTCAGTTATTGTTACTAATTTTACAATTTAGAATTTAATGTCTGAAAAAAAGAATTAAAAAATTTATTGTCATTTTGAGATTTTTTCACAAATCTATGCGGGCAGTTCCTCACACAATGACACATAAAATTTATTACATCAAACACAGAATTAAAAAAGAAACTTAGCATGGGTAAGGAATCTCATTCCGTAGGACAAACAAAACTTCATTTGGAGACATAAATTCTGGATTGAAACCAGGTGCTCCAAAATTGGGAGCATTACTAGCATAACAAACAACCCTCATTTTTTTGGTATGTATACTGAGTGGTAAGTCTACTTTGGTACAAGGAAAGACAATATTATTGAAATATGATACATATAGATATAAACCGTGTAATACTAATTAATCAACAAGCCCATGATCTGGCCAAATATAAACATGGTCATTATTAAATACATGTATTAGTTGGTCAAACCAAAATGTTAAATACAAATTTCAATAACATAATTGGTTTGAATAAAAAATATGTCTAAAAATAGAAATAAATTGGAATTGGACAACAAAAATTTTTTTTTTGGACATTAAAACCTGTTGCTAGTATTTGAAAACAAAGCAAAATTTTGAAAAATTTCAGCAATAGACATTTTTGTCCTAAATGATAAATATGGCATATAATATAGTTCAGCATTGCACAACATTCCCCCCTACAATCGGTGAAGTTTCATGTATTTTCACCATTGGGGAGTTTACTTTTTTGGCATAGGAAAATTAATCAATGAGTGATTGACTTTTCCTTGTCAGATTTAAAGTACCCACCGAATAAACTGCAGAGAGAAAAATAGGTATTGTATTCAAACAATGGGACAGTTCATCTTCCAAAAGTTTAAATACCCTGACCAACGCCAGCTTATACTCAGGAAAGGTTTCATGTGGTCCGCTATAAATACCAAATAAGAAAAAGATTGCAGCTTAATTGCGTGTTATCTGTCGAAAAGGATTTATAATTCATTGAAGATAGTTTGCCTACAGGACTACTCGTTATATGCTGTAATACACTAAAAATGTAATGTGACAATTCAAATCCGAATAATTTACCAAACTTGTTCAGGGTGATATTTAATGCATAACACATGCATCCAGTTGAACAAATATTCGATCTTCAAGTCTACTGGCACATTAAATCATTATTGATCATCAACAAATAAAATACATGTGCAAACTATTCATTAGCACAAAATGTTTTCTTTTCTTTGGGGTAACAATGTTTAGACCTGCAATCAATTAAATGACGTTTATGTTGTCATGAGTACCACCATGGAGATTGAAATTCTCCGTGCAGTAGAAGTAATCATACTGAATTCTTTGTGTGCTTTTGTTTCAGTTTGTTTAACACAGAATTAATTTTACATCCTGATTTATTGTTGAGAGCTATTCCCCTCACCTAGTTAGGATAGCTGTGTTTCCATGACACTTTTTTCAACTCCCAAAACCAAAAAATTTTCAGGGCAAAAACTCAATAACAATTCTTTTACCCTTATATACTGGGTCCTAAACAACAAATCATTTGTTATGCTCATTCATTTTTTTTTATGTTGTGCTAACTTGTATTGTGTGCTCATAGGTCATTTTTATTTATATTTTAAGAAATTTTCTTGGAATAATTCAGTCATGTATGTATTTCAATGAACCTCCTCTTGGTCTTTATTAAATAATATTTTTCAATTACCTTACATACTCGCACATAAGTCGGGAAATTGGGAGTTAAAATTTGTTTTAGAGAAGGGTTCCGACTTTAAGCTAGTCATACCACAAGAGGAAAGAATTTCGGTCAAAGTTTGAAGGCCGTACATAGATCACCAACTATAAAGATGAAAATAGACAGATACGTGATTAGTTATGCTAAATAAAGTATATTTAAAACATTAATAAAGATTGTTTTTACTTGTGTATTGTTTATTTTATCCAGTTTCCATATTTCCATTCGTATTTACCACTGTTTACACAAGTATGGATTTATTTGTATGTATTGCATAATACATCCGGTGATGTCATGATACAACTAAAGACCGAAAATCAAGATAAACTAACTAATACATATATGCTACAGAATTCGTTTTTTCATCAATTATTATTTTAATTTACAAAGAATATTCCTTTATATTTTGTATTTAGCTTTCATTTTTTTTAAAAACTCGGCTTTAACTATAAAATAATTACGAAAATAATTCAGGGAGATAATTACGTTTATATTTTCAAAACTTAGGATAAATGACGAGCGATATTTAACTCATAAAACACGAAAAGCAAATAATAAACAAGAAGTCTTACTGATATAATGATTTTTATTGACAAATTTGGAAATTTTTATTTGTTTCTGACCTCATGTGAACATGTCTGTCTTCCGACCGACTTATACGAGGGTCAACAGCAGAATACCAGTTTTTTAGGCCCAAAAAGACCCCCGACTTATATGCGGACCGACTTTTAAGCGAGCATCTATAGTAGTTTGGTCTAAAATGTTTTGTCTTTTTTTTTTTATAAAACCCACTTTCATCAAGTTATAAAATGAATAAACAAATGTTAAGCTAATTTTATTAAACATATTTGTGCTTAATTTTATTAAACATGTTTTGTGCTTATTATATGTATCCACCATATTGTTTATCATGAAAAATTAATGTCACCCATTCTGGAATGGCCTTAAGTAGTTATCTGATTTTTTGCAGAATCATGTTCAAGATGAATTAGTGAGAGTGCAGCCAGGATTTAAGAGTGAACTTCTGACCTCAGTAGAAATCTTTCACAAAGATGCAGGAGATTTTGCAGCAGCTTATGACACAGTAAATATTGCATCTTTTGTATAAATCGGAACCTTAAAATGCATTGATGAAAAAGATTAGAATTAGTTGATAAGACAGCTATAATAACATGATTTATTTAAAAAGATTTTATTCAAGACATCAATATGTATATGAACATTCTGTTTATATATATTTTAGTCATTACATAAGGGAGTACTGTACAGTTGTCAGTTGTATAAACCATCTAATCTTAAACTTCTTGATATTCATGAATTTATTATTTATTTATATTTAGAATGATATTTATTGTTTTTTGTTTATTCCATTGGGGTGTACAGAGCAGAGAAAAATCCTTTGGAGTGTGGTTGGGCAGTCTGTAAGGATGGCTTACAGGCAGAAACTGTTTCATAGTTAGTTCACTTCTATGACTATTCAGTCGTTTGTGGAATGGCTGTTTGGACTTGCCAACATATTGTAAGCCACAGATGGGGCACTCAAGAATGACAATCAAGCTTTTGCAATTAACAGTAGGGAATATTTTGTACTGTTTATCTGTGATAAATGTAGACAAAGGTTTCATATGTTTGCAACATTTGCAGCGTTTGTCACCACAAGACTAACTTCTGCCAGCGGCAGTGCTGGGCTTTGCAATCTCTGCTCGTACCAATAAGTTGCAGAGACTGTTGGGTTGCTTAAACGCAACCATGGGGGGCTCTGGAAAGATTCTGGACAACCTGGAATTTTTTTCAATAGATTTCCAATGTTCACGTATGGTGCTAATCATGTATATACTTGTTGAATATTTTAGGAAGGTCCAATGTGTGAAGGAATTTCTCCACATGAAGCCAATGATAGACTTCAAGTTTTTCAGGTATGGTTTTGCATAAACTAAGTCAAAATTATTGAAAGAATTTTTCTTTCTGGCATATGTTTTGTTAGATTCATTATGTATGTAATAAGTTGTTAAAGTGATTTATTTAGTAGCTGTGTAATTTTGAAACGTTGTAGAGTCTTTTTTTTTAATTGTACATGTATGTTATTGTTCTGTTGTACAGTCATTTGAACAAGTTGTACGAGTATCATATTAATTCTGTTGTAGAGTATTGTTTACACAAGTTATATTTGTTCTGTTGTACATAGCTTTTGACAAGATGCACAAGTATGGTATTCATTATGTTGTACAGTCATTTTAATAAATGTACAAGTATATAGGTATTCATTCTGTGGTACAGTCATTTTGTAAGCATTTTTTGTGGTGATGTTTTGACAAGATGTCAATGTGTTGTTGAGTCATTTTGACTGATGGTACCATTATGGTATTTATTTTGTGATACAGACATATTTTACCAGTTGTACATGTATGATATTTGTTCTGTTTTACAGACAAATTTTACCAGTTGTACATGTATAGTTTTTGTTCTGTTTTACAGGCATATTTTACCAGTTGTACATGTAAAGTATTTCTTCTGTTTTAGAAGCTTTTTTGACTGTACATGTATGATATCGAGTTGATGGTAAATGAAACATTGTCAGAAAATAAATTTTTGTATGAGACTAAGAAACAGGTAGAAAAGGGAGGCCCCTCGGAGCATTTCTCTCCTGTTTCATGGCAAGTACAAACAAACTTTATATTTTCTGACCATGTACGAATATTGTTTGTTTTGAAATTGCTCAGTATGGTATTTATTTTGTTGCAGACTCAGTTTGATGAGTTGTTCAACAAGTACAGTATTTACTCTGCTGGAGAACAGCTGTTCGGACTACCTCCGACTGATTACCCTACTCTCATGAGGATCAAGAAGGAATTGGGACTGTTACAGAAGTTGTATGGATTGTATAGTAATGTTATGACTGTAATCAATGGATACTTTGATATTCTCTGGACTGAAGTAGATATTGAGAAAATCAACACAGAACTTAGTGACCTGCAGAACAGGTATGGTTTTAAAAGCTCGAATGATTTGAACTGTATACATCTATTTGTGTTTGTTTGTTGGTATATTGTTTAACGCCACTTTCATCAATTTTCAGCTAAATCATGGCATCCAGTTTTTATTGTGGTAGGAAGCCGGTGTACCCAGAGAAAACCCCCAACCTTCGGTAGGAAAACTGGTAATCCTAGACAATTAAGATTGTAAGGGAGCACACCCTGCCCACATTGAGACTTGAACCTGCAATCTCAGTGTTGACAGACCACATGATCAATAGTATACCTTAACCACTTGGCCACTGAGACCCATGTATACATCTAAACGATTGTTGAACATATACCTTGACAGAAATATTGTTCCATATTAATAGATCCTCTTAAACTCTGCATTGATTTATTGTCAGCACCCCTGTCTTGGACCAGAAAGTTGTGAAAAAATGCTTATACGTGTGTACAATAATCCACATAAACAAGTTTTAAAAAAGTTTACAGATAAAGTCTGACTTTTTCATGCTTTTAAAAATTTTTAATATGAATATTCTCTTGAAAACCTAGTTATGTACTATCTAGTTTTATTTATTTTTTGACTTGATATTAAATAAAAGTTCATTGTCACATTGTTTATTCTGATCATAGTTAGAATGAATAATAAACTGATAAATAAACATATTTTGAAACTAAACAGGCAAAGAAACAAAAAAGATCACACAATTTTTTAATTTGTTAATTGTCACAGCATAAACATTGATAATAGATGACTTGACAGACACTGGCTATTAACGATAACCTTTGCAACAATCAAACAGGTGAACAACCGCATAATTTTTGTCATCCCATTAAATTATATTAGTTTTAAAAAAATTGTTACAAGTTAATATTCATATGAAGTATACTTATAGAAGTTTGTAAAGGAATTGCTATATAATGATACAAAAATAATACAAAATTTTGTCAGTGACAACAATCAATGGGTTGAAAGTGCTTGGGGGTTATATAGGAATCACCCTGTCTGTCTGTCTGTCTGTCTGTCCATATCCCTTGTAAGCGCTTCTCCTCCTAAACCGCTTCACAGATTTTTATGAAACTTTATATGAAGGAAGTACATCATATGTAGATGTGCATGAAGAATTTTGATCGCTGCCGGATATTATTCAGGGGAAATAATTGGACTTAGAATTTTAAAAATGAGAGACCTTGTAAGCGCAACTCCTCCTAAACCGCTTCACAGATTTTGATGAAACTTTACATGAAGGAAGTACATCATATGTAGATGTAAATGAAGAATTTTCGTCGCTGTAGGATATTATTCAGTGGAGATAATTAGACTTAGACTTTTTAAATATAGTATTCAGTAGGAGACCTCGTAAGTGCAACTCCTCCTAAACCGCTTCACAAATTTTGATGAAACTTAACATGAAGGAGGTACATCATATGTAGATGTGCATGAAGAATTTTCGTTACTGTAGAAAATTAAGGGGAGATAATTGGACTTAGCCTTTCAATATAGTATTCAGGGGGAGACCATGTAAGCACAACTCTTCCTAAACTGCTTGATGAAATTTAATGAAACTTAGCATAAAGGAAGTACATTATATGTAGATGTGCATGAACAATTTTTTATTGACCTCAAATATCATTAAGGGGAGATAATTTGACTTGAAAGTGAATCGGGGGGTATCGCCTGTGAGCATTTATTTTATAATTATGCAAATTGGCTGAAATTTCAATATTTCAAAGAAAGTTTTAACATTGGAATCCTTGGTAACCTGTTAATCATTGTAGTATATTAGAAGTTCACTTACTCCTCTTCATTAATTACTACAGAGTAAATTGAAACCTTCAGTAAAAATGTCTTGTTATTTTGGTTCTTATTTGAAATTTAAGGCATTAATAAAAAAATTAGAATTGGAGTCAAAGAAAAATATTAATTAAATGATATAAATAGAAACTCTATATATAAAAATTTTACTTAGTAATGTTGGTAGTCAGTGTTAGTTTCTTTATGTTCCTATTAAATTATCAACTTTGGAAGGTGCTCCTGGTAACCTCTAGTTTGAAAGAATGACCAGTCTATTTGTGGACATAAAATTTGATGATGTTTTTGTGTTTTTGTTGTAGATGTAGAAGACTCCCCAAAGCTCTTAAAGACTGGCAGGCTTTCATAGAACTAAAGAAAAAAATTGATGACTTCAGTGAATCATGTCCTCTATTAGAACTGATGGCTAATAAAGCAATGAAAGAAAGGCATTGGGAAAGAATTGCAAAAATTACTGGTCATACCTTTGACTTGGATTCTGAAAATTTCATGTTACGAGACATCATGAAAGCACCACTTCTAAAGTACAAGGAAGATATTGAGGTAAAAAAAAATTTGTAAACACATCAACCTAAAACAAACATGGTAACCAGAAAAGACACTGTAAACAGGATAACTTAAAACAAACATGATAGCCAGAGAAGACACTTTGTAAACATGGTAATTTGAAACATCCATGGTAACCATAGATGGTACTTCCTAAACAAGGTAATCTAAAACATCCATGGTAACCATAGATGGCACTTCGTAAACAGGGTAATATAAAACAAACATTATAACCATTGAAGGCACTTTGTAAACAAGGTAACCTAAAACAAACATGATAACCAGAGAAGACACTTTGTAAACAAGGTAACCTAAAACAAACATGATAACCAGAGAAGACACTTTGTAAACAAGGTAACCTAAAGCATCTATGTTTACCGGAAAATCAGGATGGTACATTTATTATGCAGTAAGTAAATTTTATTTCACATATAGTTGGGTTATCTGTAATGTGTAATCTGAAATATCTATGGCGAGCAAAGAAAGCACTTTATAAACTTGTAACCTGAAACATCCATGGTTACAAGGACACTTTGTAAACAAGATAACCTAAAATATATATGGTAACCTGAAACATCCCTTGTAACCAGGGAAGGCACTTTGTAAGCACAGTAACCTTAAACAGACATGGTAACCAGAGTGTGCACTGTGAAAGCAAGGTAAACTTAAACAAACATGATAAACAGAGAAGACATTTTGTAACCAGAGAAGGCACTTGATTGGTAGATTTATTATGAAGTAAGTAAATTTTATTTTGCATGATAGTAGTTTCATGTATTATATTTCTACTCGTCAGGATATATGTATCTCAGCAGTTAAAGAAAAAGACATTGAAGCCAAGCTGTCACAAGTTATCAGTGACTGGAATGGACGTACCTTGTCTTTTTCCAACTTTAAGGCTAGGGGAGAACTTTTGTTGAAGGGTGGAGAAGCAGCAGAGATAATAACATTTCTAGAGGACAGTTTGATGATTCTTAGCTCTCTTCTCAGTAATAGGTTAATATTTTACTATGTTCTAATACAGATCTTATTTGTTGATTGTGATAATTTTTAAATAGTGTTGCTGTGCATTATTTTTGTTTATTTGTGCAGCTTAATGCCACTTTCATGAATTTTTCATCTATATCATGGCATCCATATTTTTGAGGGATGGAAGCAGGAGTACTTGGAATAATTATTCATCAGTTCATTTGAGTCAGTATATGACACAGTGGCCAAATTCAATATTCAATGTTGTAATTATTCATGAAAAGTGACATTGATTTTATATGATATTCAAAAACAAAATTGATTAAGATTCAAAGTACCTATTGTGGTAAAAAAGTAAACTCTGTATTACAACACCAGTTGAGATCAAGTCGTGCATTAAAACCTATTTTTTTTTAATGAAATACATTGAGAACAAAGTATTGATTTTTAAGATATAAAGGATCTATCACAGGTGGGATGGCAAGACAGAAAAATCTCAGACACCCAAGTGAAAAGATTTCTGGTCTTCAACATTCTCTGCTGAGTTGGAGACCAAAAGAAATCTTTCATGTGGGTATCTGAGATTTTACAGTCTTACCCGTGTTTGATTTTATTTCTCACTAATCGTTAAACAAATCTGGTGCTGTTCTGTTGGAAGATGCCTGCGAATAGAGTTATCTTCTCTGAAAGTAACCTCCAGTGTATATTTTTTGCATTAACTTGTTTGTTATGATATGTGTACTGCTATTATTTTGTGGCATAAATTTCACCATGGAAGCTCAGATATGTTGTTTTCATGTTAATATTTAACAAGCACAACAAATTTTTTTATGATTTTTATTAATGAACTGACAGTTGACGTCTAGGGGTGAAACGATACAGTTACTCAACGATACGATACATATCGTAGAATTTCTCAATGATACTATTACTTACGATACGATACGATACGATACATTCGATCGTTATATACATATTCATTGATTTTTGTGAAACGTATTCATATTGAGATCTATAGATTGCCGGCGGAACTTTTAATTTAATCACGGCACTTAACCATCCGCAATCACGTTTTCCTCTGCCATAGCTATGGCGGATTTTTGTATCTCCGCATTGAAGATTTCAGACGGAAAAGGCTAAAATAGTGATGTTCGGTCCCGAACGCGACCTGAATCGAAAATTGACAATTTTGTACCGTACACCGAAATTCACCAAAATACCGTGGATTTTCGGTACTTCGGAGTATCGTTTCACCCCTATTGACATCACAAGACATTTTTACAGGAAAAGGAGAGTCAAATGTTTATCTTGACCACAGGTTGAGACAAAAATATCTCAACTGGTTACAAATAGGTACCACACTCTCATTAGTGAGAAATATTAAAGAGTATCATATACATAAACAGAGATTCATTCAAGTTAAACATTAGCTGAAAGTAGATAGATTTAATCTTGATTTTTTGCTGTAGATATAATGCTCCATTTAAGAAAACCATCCAGGAATGGGTTGCTAAGTTGTCAAACACAACAGATATTTTAGAAAATTGGTTAGTTGTTCAGAATCTCTGGGTCTATCTGGAAGCTGTGTTTGTAGGTGGAGATATTGCCAAACAGTTGCCACAGGTGAGTGAAAGCTCTTAAACATGTGTCACCCTAAATTAATAACTACGAAAGTCGCTGGAGGCGAGACATATGTATGGGAATCCGGTGGCGGCGGCGTAAACACTTGACATCTTGCTTCATATCTTTGTAAGCCCAAGCCCTAGGTCCATCAAATTTGGTCCAGAGGTAGCTTATGATGAGTACTTGCCAGTCAGTCACCTGTCACCTGACCTTGACCTCAATTTCACGGTCCAGTGACTACGTTAAAGTTTTTGGGTTACGACAGTTCCTCTGTAACTATGCATGGTAGGATGACAATATTTGGTGTATAGGTTGCTGATGACTAGTACATGACTGTCTGGTAGGTGTCACCTGACCTTGACCTCAATTTCACGGTCCAGCGACTACGTTAAAGGTTTTGGGTTACGACAGTTCCTCTGTAACTACGCATGGTAGGATGACAATATTTGGTGTATAGGTTGCTGATGACTAGTACATGACTGTCTGGTAGGTGTCACCTGACCTTGACCTCAATTTCACGGTCCAGCGACTACGTTAAAGTTTTTGGGTTACGATAGTTCCTCTGTAACTACGCATGGTAGGATGACAATATTTGGTATATAGGTTGCTGATGAATAGTACATGACTGTCTGGTAGGTTCCACCTGACCTTGACCTCAATTTCACGGTCCAGCGACTACGTTAAAGTTTTTGGGTTACGGCTGTTCCCCTGTAACTATGCAGGGTATGGTGACAATATTTTGTATACAGGCCGCTGCTGATATTTAATGCTATTTACGTAATGCTTATGACGAAATTTATTTTCGTTACTGATGCGGAATGCAGGCGAGACGTTTTTCTGTGTCCACACTTGTTTAACAAAAATGCTAAATTTTCCCCACACGAAAAAAAACCACTTATACGGTACTATATTTTTTGTAGGAGTTGTTAATCTTTTGAACTTAAAATTTTCTCTAAATAGTCTTGTAAGCACAACTCCTCTGTAACTACTGATCAGAATTGTATGAAACTTGGTAGGAATGAAGGACACCATATGTACTTGATATTTTTTTGTAGAAGTTGTTCCGCTTTTGAACTTAGATATTTTTCAAAATATTCTTGTAAGCGCAACTCCTTTTGTAACTACTGATTAGAAATTTATAAAACTTGGTATTAATGTAGGACACCATATGCAGCCATGCATATCAGCAGAAAACTATGATACAATATATTTGTAAGAGTTATTCCTCCTTTAAACTAAGAAATTTCTTAAAATATATATATGAAACAACTAACTTGTGTTTATACTAAGAAACTACTGATCACAAATTTATGGATCTTAATAGGTATGTGAGCATGCTCAGTTAGTTCTTTTATTACATTTATATCAAAGATTCGAGTTATATCAAGAATGATGAAAATTTGAGGTAAAGTAACAACAAAAGTCTGTGACAACATATATGTTATAACTCCTATCATTCTTACATATTTAGGAAGCTAAAAGATTCCAAAACATTGACAAGTCTTGGGTGAAGATCATACAGAGAGCCCATGAAGTGCCTAATGTGGTGCAGTGCTGTGTTGGAGATGAAACACTTGGTCAACTTCTGCCACATCTTTTGGAACAACTTGAATTATGCCAGAAATCATTAACAGGGTATGACATTTAAAATGTATACACACAATTGTGAGGATTGATTGGTTGCTGGTTGTACAACAAAGTGACAGTGGGGAGAAATTGATTGGTTGCTGGCTGTACAATGAGGTGACAACTGGGTGACACAGTTGGGGAGAGGATTTATTGGTTGCTTGCTGTAGAATGTGGTGACAGTAGGGAGAGAATTGATTGGTTGCTGGGTGTACAATGAGGTGACAGTGGGGAGATGATTGGTTGCTGGTTGTACAATGAGGTGACACAGTGGGGGAGAGGATTTATAGGTTGCTGGTTGTACAATAAGGTGACAGTGGGGAGAGGATTTATTGGTTGCTGGCTGTAGAATGTGGTGACAGTGGGGAGAGAATTGATTGGTTGTAGGTATGACACATGAATTTTTAGATCATATTAGACAGTATTTATTTTGACAGCATCACATACGGCTCTTAAACCTGAACTCAGAACACTTTACTTTTTAAAAATATCTTGAGCGGTTCAAAAATTATGACTAAAAGAAGATTGAAAATATGGACAATTTGTTGGACAAATTTACTCAGAATTACATGAAAATGTGTATTTCCATACTTTTAAAGGCTAATTTCTAAGAAAATAGAAAAAAGAATACCACTGAAACAGAGAGGGTTTCAAATTTGCTCATGTCTCAGTAGGAATAATAATTTGCATGCATAAACTTTAATTAGATTTCAGCAAAATATGCGTCAAAAAATAGACATTTGTTCATTTCCAGATGTGTCCGCTTCTAAAAAAAGACATTAAGTTGGGTTTTTTAAGCTTTTCAGAAACTTTATTAAAAAAATTAGAAAGAGATATATCCCTGATGTTTAACAAACTTCAAAATCAAGCTTGTTTTTAGTTGGAAACATGATTTATTATTCAAAATTCCATCTGATTTCTAAAAAATATATGTTCAAAAATGGAATTTGGGGCCTTAGTTTCAAGTTTCACGATAGAAAAAAGACTAAGTCCAACATTTTTGTCTGAAAATTTGTCATAACTTTTTTGTCCCCGCAAATATCATGATGAAAATTTGTATACAGGGGTTTTTGGGGGTGATCTTTCATTTGGTAATGCTGAAAATGCTGTCTTTTGAGCAGATTTTACTATATACTAAAATAATATAAAAAAAATGTTGGCCTTCATGAGGACTTGAGTTGACTGCCATCCAATCAATATGATTTTTGTTTCGCGTGTTACTGTTTATTAACACTCAAGTGTCACCCAAGTTTAAATTATATATTTTTTTAATGTTTCTCTTGTAGTAACTTGCTTAATTACAAATTAGTTTAACTGAATTTTAGTCTCTTTGACACTCAAGTCTGTCAATTGATTGTGTGAAATTTAATCATATATGTTAACTGGTTAAGGTAGTTCGTCACGTGGTCTGTCAACACTGAGATTGCGGGTTGGATTCTCACTGCAGGAAGGGTGTACTCGACTCCAATCTTAATTGACAAGGATTGCCAGTTTTCCTACCGCAGGTCGGGGGTTCTCTCCAGGTACTCCGGCTTCCTCCCCCAATAAAAAGTGGACGCCATGATATAGCTGAAAAATTGCTGAAAGTGGCGTTAAAACACCATTCAAACAAACAAAATAACTGGTATCTGTGTTGTCAATTTCAGGAAGCAAAGAAGTGCAATTTAAGATATCAACAATTAACATTTTAATAATTAGTTACAGATTTTCAAGTTTAAGTTTCAATGCCTCATTTTCATTGTTGATCGCAAGACTTTTTTCTTTTATTTTTTCCTCTTTAGCATTTACTTTCTTCAGCTTTTGTTGCAGTCTTTTGCAAAGATTTTCCTTTTTAAAGGCTGTCAGATTAGTTTTTAAGTTCAAATTTTTAAATTTTCAATTCAGTTTTTTCATTCTTTAATTGTTTTATTTGTTCAGCATAATTCTTTGATTTTAAGTCAAAGTCTAAAATTTCACCTTCTGTTTCTTTCAACCTCAAATATTTTTGTTTTAATTCATTTCTAAGTATAATATTTTCATCCAATATTGTCTCTGCTTCTAGCATGTTTTGTCTTTGCTGATTGGTTAACTTCAAACACATTTTTGCCAATTCTTTATTCTTAATTTCTACCTCACAAGTCACAGTACAATTGGTTACATGCACAGTTTCATTCATAAATTTGAAAAATTGTGACTGTTTTAGAGCTTTAAGATCTTCGGTTTTATTATTTTTAGAAAATGATTGATAAAATTTATTGATTTTTTGAAACATTTATTTCATTCTGTCAGGAGTGCACTTCATTTTCATTTCTGACGGTACAAATGCCTTAGCCCATGAACTAACATCTTTCCAAGAATATGAATTTTTATTTTTGTATATACATAACTCGTGGAATGCTGCAACAGATATATAAATGTCACTGCTTGATGCATCAAGTGTAGTTTTGTTTATATTGTACAACTGGCATTCATTTCCAATAAAAATGTTTTTTCCTTGAATGTCAATGTCATGCTGGTCAGTTGACGTTAACACAGTTTTTGAATAATAGGCTCTCCTCATATTTCGATTTACTGTTCTCGTTATATGTGACCATTTTGCTGGGACATCTAATGCAGGGATAGCATACCGCAGTATATCTTCCAAGGTTGAATAGACAGGGACACCAAGATCATCTATAGTTTTATACAGTAGAGCATACTGCACTTTAGTTACACTTGTTAAGTCTGAAAAGAAAATATAAAATAGTAAAAGCAACAGCAATGTACAAAGCAAGAATGAAAACAATGCTTATCTTAGCAATACAAAAAATGACAAAATGTTTTTATATATTAAAATTCACTAAGCCATGAATAGGAAGTAGGTATGAGACAGTTCACTTCTGTATGGGGCTCAATACAAAATATCAAATGCTTGTTGTAAAGGGTGGATGAAATATTTACATAAAAACTTCTTATCGACTGATGGCAGAAGAGAAAAAAATACCAATCTTTTAATTTCACAACTTTTGCATTATGACAGAATAAATCCCTTCCCACCCCCTCCCCCACCACCCAAAACTAAGTCCAATCTTTAAAAAAAATCGGGCAGCACCCCTCTTATGCTGGATGCTTTTTAACCCCCCAACCATATGCCCAGGATATTGCAGGTGGAATTAAAATAATTTTTCTCAATATATAATAAATGAGGACCTGGAAGTATGTTGGACAGGCTCCATTTATTACGACATGGAGCTTTCACACTTCCAGATGTTTTCCCTAGCCAGAATATAAATGAAAATGTCCTACCTGATCTGAATTCCTTTTCCATAATTGATTTTAAATCTCCCTCCGTCCATCCGCTTAACGTTGGTTTGACAGTGACGTTTCCATTTTTGGCGTCCCTCGAAACGGAAGTGAAATTGTATGTGCCATATAAGGGCTTGCCGGTAGCAGAGCCATCAATTTAGTTTCGTAAAGATATATACCATTGGAAAGAAAAAATTCTCAGCTTTCTAAAGATATGATTCTTGAACTCGGAAAACATCGGAAACTTAATAAAATTTCATATTCTTTCTTTAAAATATTTTTACTTTAGGAAAACGACAAAACTACGGAAAGAGAAAAATATCATCATAAACTACGAAACTGCCACTTTAAAAAGATCTATGAGTCAAATATGTCGGATAAGTGGCTCCACTACCGCGAACTGTTTGAAATACGATGACAACAGCGACTCTCGACAAAATTTGAACCACGCGTCACGGTAAATATGTCAAACGTTCGCGGCACTACATTTCAACAGTTAGAGAATCGATAAATGTTAGTTGTTTTAATTGGAAATTGACCGATTTTGTGTCTGAACACCACTTATTCATTTCACATGAAATATTTTAATATATAGTTTGAAATGTTGTCAAAAACGTCAATCGAAAATTCAGCTGTTATTCTTAACTATGTTTGTCCAATGTCAAAATGGCGTCAAGTGTCATACCTGTTTGTTGCTGGGTGTACAATGAGCTGACAGTGTGGAGGAGGATATAGTACTGAAAGAGTCACACTATACATTAGATTTTTCTGTATGGCTAATCCAGAAAAAAATCTAAGTTCGGTTATGGAAACACTTGTGGGGTATTCTACATGCATGATTGCACATTCATGAATGCACAGTGCATTATTGGGTTCTTATATTACTGAACTGACAAAATGACTACATTGAAATTATGTCGAAAATAATTGATTGTTTAATGATTATTATACATGTACAGGCTTTCGTCCATCAAAATTTGGTTTCTGAATGATAATTCAAAAAAGCTTACTTTTGATTTTAATGAAACTATTGGGTATTGTTACATGTCAGATTGTTAAGAATCCTATCGATTTTGGGGGAAATCCTTCACATTTAAAGGTCAACAGTTGCTAAAAAACTATAGAAATTTTTACATTTCAATAAAACTTTTGAATATAGTTTCATATTGATTTTAATGAAACTATGGGGTATTGTTACATGTCAGGTTGGAAAGAATCATATCATTTTTGGGGGAAATCCTTCAAATTTCAAGGTCAACAATTGCTAATAAAAAAACTATAGAAATTTTTACATTTCAGTTAACTTTTGAATATAGTTTCATATCTATTTTTGGGTAAATCCATCAAATTTCAAGATTATAGTTGCCAAAAAAAACGTTATTGAGATATATATAATGCGAAACTTGTGGAATGCTTTGGAAGAACATGTATCTACTGGTACATAAGTAGTTAAAATAATCAGGCAAAAATCTAATGTTAGAGTTTATTTTAAGGTATCTAGAAAAGAAGAGACTCGTTTTCCCAAGATTCTTTTTTATTTCTGACCCAGCATTATTGGAAATTCTTGGACAAGCCAGTGACTCGCACACTATACAGGTATTTTATTATACATTTTGTGGATTTTTTGTATCATTTTTAGCCCACTTTCCAACCCAGATTGCTGTCATAACTTAAAATGCAAATTGCATAATTTTTGTCGCACATAGGCTTTGTGACCTATGACAGTGTACTTTGAGTCATATTTTGTCTTTTTAAGTTGGAATTAACTTATTGTCAACACTCTGTGACCTATTACTTATTTGTCTAAATGTTTATTAATCTATTCTAAATACATGTATAAAGACAATAGTTTAGAAATTGATTCATTCAGTTTCCCTAAAGCTCTTCATTAGAAGCTGGACATTTAAATTGCAGCTATGTGACTCAGATTAACTTCCTGGTGTTCATATGGCCCCAGTTCATAGTAAACTTACATCATTTTTATACCACCGACTTGGAAGAAGATGGGTATACTGTTTTACTCTTGTCCATTCATCCATCCGTAACAAAAATGTCTGTAGCAGTTTCCTAAGCAACTAGAGCATGCAGAAGCCTGATATTTTGCATATTGCTTTATCGTTTAGTACCATATGGTGTATAGCACTTTCAGGCTCCTTGGTGATCTGTGGGATTTTGCATGTAGTTGACCTAAATGCAAAATTTTGGTAAAGTGGGGGTATCACTTTTGAGCATTAGCTCACAGTCCACACTTGTTTTACATGGCATCCAGTTTTTATTGAGTAGGGTGTCGGGGTCAGGAATATTCTGCCTGCAGTAAAGCTCAAACCATAAACATTAATGTTTACATTCACATGATGTCATAGGAAGGTACTAACTTAACCATGTTTGCCACTGTTATATTTATAAACAAAATTACATTTCAACATCTTTGTTGCAGATTTATGTTTTTCAATTCATTACTTACTATACAAAACTATTGACTTGTACAAAATACTCTAGGTTGCCTCAGTATTGTCCATGCCAGAGATAATTTTAATCAGACTTTTCTTTGAATCAGAGTAAATAAAAGGTGACAAACATATTTTTTGTCCTATTTTTCTCAGCAATGTAAGTGATACAATATTGAAATTTTGTCAGTAGCTTTGATTAGTAATGCCATATTGTGGGAGTCATTTTCAGACCTTTCTGAATCTTACTTACTAGCGACATTTTTTTTAGCAATTTTTTACTTTTTTGAAAATGGTAATGTAATTTTCCTTCATATTTTTCGCAGCAATGACAAATGATACAATACTTCCATTGTGTCAATAGCTTAATAGGATCATGCCATATTGTGGGATTTATTTTACCCCTGGTTCCATAGGGATAGGTGATATAACTTTTGAATAAACAAAGAAAACCTGAAAAAAAGATTACTGATCTCCTGAATTAAAAAAATAGAATACCTCAACATGATGTATTTTATTTGTATTACAGTCTCACCTTCTTGGAGTCTTTGAGAATGTTAATGAAGTTCAATTCCATGAGAAAGATTATGATAGAATGCTTGCAGTCCTGTCGAGAGAAAGTGAAAGAATTATGGTAAGATTCTACACATTTGTTTCCAAGACAAATTTAAATTGTTAGTAGTCCTGTCAATTAGTAGACATGTTACATTGTATTCTGAACTACTTAATCAATTAAGGCCAGATTTGACTGTAATTGTTCTTAGGTTTCTCAGTCTGTAAAACCGCATGATTGTAGAATGGCTGACTGGGTATACCAAAGGGTGTTTACTTTCATCTGGCATAAACCATTAACATTTCATATGTATGTTCTAGAAACTACATGTATAGCATTGTAATGGTGATATGTGTACTTGTTATTTGTTTGAAAATGTGATGTTTGAACATTTATTTGCCATTTGTTGTAAATTGTTATAGTCATTAAAATCTTTTGATATATTTGATATATTTTCTACTAGTGTGTAATGATGTTATGGACTGCAGGATAAATGCAAACATAGGCAGGCCAGACGGATCAAAACATTACTGTTTAAATAAACATGGCTCATGACATTAGAATTGTTTGAATGATTAAGGTTTAATGCCCCCTTTCAGCAAGTTTTCGGCTATATTGCTTTGAGTTTTTATTGGAGGAGGACGCTGGTTAAGACTGTCTAACAGAATTGCACCTTGTCACCTTGTAGGAGTCAAGCACACCCTGCCCACATTAGGCCTCATATCATATAACTGAGATACCAGTATATCAGTATATATTTCATGACCTTGTGATAAATATATTAGGTTTGTTGAAATGTATTTTCATGACCATAAATGACCATTGTTTCAGTAGGAAAGGGAGGAGAATGAAATCTGGTAAAACTGAATTAATTAAAAAATATTTATTATTCTGATATATACAAACTGAATAAAATGATACATGCAATTTTATTTAAATAGCTAGAGAAGGAAGTTATGGCAAAGGGAAATGTTGAGACCTGGTTGGGAGAACTTTTGGTAGAACAACAGAGGTCATTGCATGGTGTCATCAGGGATGCCTATCGAACAATCAATATGGAGGGATTTGAATTACTTGGCTTCATAAATGGCTTTCCAGCTCAAGTAAATTATTTATGCACTTGTTTAATCTTATCATGTTAGTTGCTGATTTTTGTACAGAATTTATAAATTTGTTGTATATTGACAGTTTAAACTTTCTGTATGATTCTTTCCACAGTTAAAAACTGCCAGGTATACAGTATGCATCTTTCCTCTGATTTTTATAATGTATGTCCACAAAAAATAACAATTATTATAAAGTTAAATGTTAGATTGCACATTACAATCATGATTGCCACAGTTAATAAAAAAATACAACCATTTGAATAACAAATTTTGCTACTTTTTCAGGAAAAGCAAATCAAAGCGATACTGTGTGATTTGTGTGTACTTGTACACCACTCACATCTTTTCACCCTTTGACAGAGATTAAAGTATTTATTTCTATTTCTCCTCGAGTTGAAATGAGAAGTGAATTGAACAAGGTTCTAGTTATCTCTGGAGATTATTTAAATAAGATAAATGGTTTTGGTTATCTCTGGTTATTACAAACTTGATTCCTTTCTTGCCATATTCTTTTAAGTTCAAAGTATAAAATAAGCACACAATTATTATAGTATAAAAAAGGTTTAAATTTCGTCAGTGCTTGTGACTCTCTATGCTGATTAGGCACTCCATGTACATGTAAAAAAGTTCCTTGTAACAACCAGTGCTTAATCTCTCAGTATTTTTATAAATATAAAGGCTTGATAATAAGAACTCGAAAGATGCTTAGCCTTCCCTCCTCTTTATTAAATAAAGGGCTTTTTTTCAAAGGTTGGTCTTCTAGGAATTCAGATGATCTGGACGAGAGATGCAGAGATTGCATTACAGCTTGCTAGAACTGATAAAAAGATTATGCCTACAACAAATCAAAGATTTCTGGACATGTTAAATAAACTTATAGAGCAGACCACTCATGACCTGACTAAATTTGAAAGAATAAAGTATGAAACACTTGTTACAATTCATGTGCATCAAAGGGACATATTTGATGATCTGGTAAGTTTCATAGATTTACAAAAAAGGGACATATAGGGTTAGGTCAAAGATCAAGTAATCTTTTCCCAACGATTGTATATGAAGGTGGTTTCATTCACAAATCTTGCACACTAGTTGTATACAGATTGTTTCATGTGTATACTGCTACAGATGGGTATTACATTTGTACAGTCATATATGCATGCTTCTACAGATGGGTATCAAATGTCACATGTGTATGCCTCTACAGATGGGTATCAAGTGTGTGCAAGTATTTTTCCCTACAGATGGTTATCAAGTGTTTGAATGTATTTGTCACTACTGATGGTTATCAAGTGTTTGAATGTATTTGTCACTACTGATGGTTATCAAGTGTTTGAATGTATTTGTCACTACTGATGGTTATCAAGTGTTTGAATGTATTTGTCACTACAGATGGTTATCAGGGGTGTGCCTGAAATTGTCTCTACAGATGGTTATCAAGGGTGTGCATGTATTTTTCACTACAGATGGTTATCAAGGGTGCATGTGCATGTATTTTTACTTACAGATGGGTATCAAGTGTGTAAATGTATTTGTCACTACAGATGGTTATCAAGTGTGTGGATGTGTTTGTCACTACAAATGGTTATCAGGTGTGTGGATGTGTTTGTCACTACAGATGGTTATCAGGTGTGTGGATGTGTATGTCACTAAGGTCATTATAAAGTGTGTGGATGTGTATGTCACTACAGATGGTTATCAGGTGTGTGGATGTGTATGTCACTAAGGTCATTATAAAGTGTGTGGATGTGTATGTCACTACAGATGGTTATCAGGTGTGTGGATGTGTATGTCACTAAGGTCATTATAAAGTGTGTGGATGTGTATGTCACTACAGATGGTTATCAGGTGTGTGGATGTGTATGTCACTAAGGCCATTATAAAGTGTGTACATGTGTTCCAAGACTAGACACATTGCAGGTCAAATAAAAATACTGAACACCAAGGAAACTGTCAAAAATCAAAGTCCAAGAATCTGGCAAATTTGAGAACCAAATAAAGATAAGATTGTGTATTAGAAATCACCAGGAGTATAGTTCCAGGTAAGATATCACCTTTAATTGGTGTCTATTACTTTATGGTACACAAATAATTATGATAGATTTAACATTCAGTTATTGGTTAATTTGACATCAGCATTTAGAAAAATACTTGTATTGTCAATTTATTATAGACAAGAATGCATATAAAGTCACCAACTGATTTTGAATGGCTGAAACAAGCAAGATTTTACTTCAAAGAGGACACAGACCAATGTATAGTACAGATCACTGATGTGGATTTTATTTATCAGAATGAATTTTTAGGGTGTACCGACAGATTAGTCATTACACCACTGACTGACAGGTAGGTATGCTTACTTAGATGGTTGTTTGCAATCTAGTTTGTCCTCAACTGTAAACATATGTTCATATTGTTCTGATAACATTAGAAAACACAGATACACATATGAGCAACATGCACCCCACTTTAACCTGGAAATAAATTCAGGTGCTTCAGAATTGTACCAGTATTTGCTTTACCATATTACTCCAGGTAATAAATAAGATATACATAGTTTATTTAGTTTATGTAATTGTATTTGCTAGTTTAATTAGGTCTGTTTTAACACTTTCAAGTCTCATAGTAATTTAATATATAACTTTTTCTTGGAAACATATTTACTCATCAGGACAAAAAGTCATATTAATTTACTCTTGGCCGTCTTTCAGTCCATTTTACCAGATTGGGGTGCATGTCTTGTCTGACTATTTTCTCTTACAGTTTTAGGCTACAGCATTTATATTTTGTAGGAGCGGTTTGTTCACATAATGGAGGCCTGCAGGGCCAAAGGTTTTTGATTTTTGTAAAATTATCTTAAGACTAGAGATAGTTGAAGTTGGCGGGGCTTCGTTTGTGTCTTACTTTCTTAAAAAAGAAGTTTGCCACTTAAAAATCAACCTTAATTCTCAGCTTGCAACACATACTTATCTTGTTTTAGGAATATTTATTTAACATATTTTGCAATAAAATATTTCTTCTTCTTGTGAGCATATATAATGTAATTAAATCCCTCTTTTGTCTTCAAAAGATATCCATAATACAGTACATATAACTTTATCTGCATGCAAACAAAGATAATTTGGTAATTGAGTATACAATACATCTTTTAAATATCCAAGAATTAAGTGGCTTCAAGAAATCAATAATGGAAACATAAATCTGGCTGTTCTTTTAGATTTTCAAAAAGCATTTGATGTTGTTGATCATGAAATTTTATGTAGTAAATTGAAAATATATGGGTTTGATAAAAATAGTATTGCACTTTTCAAATCATATCTTCATGGCAGAACACAGCAAGTCCAAATTGGAAATACCAAATCAGATCAACTTCCAATAAATTTTGGTGTACCTCAGGGTTCCATACTAGGCCCTCTTTTATTCATAATATATATAAATGATCTCCCTTTATATATTAAAAATTGTCAAACTGACATGTACGCTGATGATTCCACTATACACACATCAGGTTCAAATATCAAAGAGCTACAGGTTAAAATACAACAAGATTTAAATTGTGTAGAACAATGGTGTCATGAAAATAACATGTTCATAAATTCAAATAAAACAAAATGTATGATAATTGGAACTAGACAAAAACTTTCCTCACAAGAGAATGAACTTTGCCTTACAATTTCTTCCAATAAACTACAAAATTCGACATGTGAAAAATTATTAGGAATAAAAGTAGACCAACAACTAAATTGGTCCAGTCAGGTAGATGTAGTCTGTTCCACAATTTCATCTAGAATTTATCTTCTTTCAAAAATCAAGCAATATTTAAATCTTGAATTGAGAAAATTATTTTACAATGGATATATTCTACCCCTAATAGATTACTGTTGTATAATATGGGGCAGCTGTAATAATGAAGGACTAAACAGAATTTTAAAACTGCAAAAAAGAGCAGCACGACTTATTATGGATGCTGATCCATTAACACCTTCAGAACCTTTATTTAAATATCTTGGCTGGATGAAAATTGAAGAAAGAATTAAATATCACAAATGTCTACTTACTTTCAAATGCTTAAAAAATGAGGCTCCAGATTACCTTAATAAAAATTTTTCGTATATTTCTGAAACGAACCCATATGCTCTAAGAAATGCCTTAAAAGGAAATCTCAATGTCCCTAAACCAAAAACTGAACAATTCAAAAAATCTTTTGTATATTCAGCCCCTTTGCTATGGAATAACTTACCACTTTCAGTGCGTGAATCTATTAGCACCAATGTATTCAAGACAAATATTAAAAACTACTTATTATATTCTTCAGACCATCAGGACAATGTATAATTTTCACCAATTTGTATGTTACATTCTGTATACTTGTATATTTTCTGTATATGCAATGTATAACTTTTCACCAATTTGTATGTTACTTTCTGTATACTTGTATATTTTCTGTATATGCAATGTTTATAATTGCCTCACAATTTGATCAATTTATGCTGTATTACATTATTTTCTTTAGTTTAATATGAGGGCCTCAGGGAAGATTAGTGTAGCTAACTGAGTTTACCCTCATAAAATAAAGTATTATTATTATTATTATTATTATTATTAAGTCCTCTTCATTGCAGATAGGATCTTACATTGGTACAAGTACATTATCAGATTTCTACAATTGTTTACACACTGGTGATCATTAATAGATGACTAAATGTTTTGACCATTTGACCACAAGGTCCTAAAATTACAGAGAATGTATGGCCAATTGTAAATTAATCCTGAAATTAATCTCAGACCTGACCTTACTCATGTTCTAAACGAAAGTGGTACAGTTTTGTTTATATTAACCTTGCTTTTTGTTGTTTACTTATGCACAATCTACAATTTTAAATATCTGAATGGATCTGACACAATAAAATGGTTGTTTTGTAGGTGTTACATTACACTGGCACAGGCATTAGGAATGTCAATGGGAGGAGCTCCTGCTGGACCAGCCGGGACAGGCAAAACAGAGACTACCAAAGACATGGGAAAAGCTCTGGGCAAATATGTTGTAGTCTTTAATTGTTCTGATCAGATGGATTTCAGAGGACTTGGTAGAATTTACAAAGGTAATTTTACCTAATTGTTGGTTATTAAGAGTTATAGAACCAATTGTTTCACATAAAATTTGTGTATATCAACAGCTCATGTTATGATGCAGTTTTAGTCTCCATTAATGACTTTAAACTGGAAAAAGCATGTAAAAGTCTTGGAGAAACACTTACCACATACCCATTCAAGAATGTATTTTGTTATTACTGCAACACTGATGATAGGGATTCCAGGTGACTGTGTAATTCCCTTGGAACAGTCAAATGAAGATAGTGGGACCTTATTTTACTGTTCACTTTTATTTAAATCAATGTTATTCATTAAAGCAATACATACGTCTTCTGATTGAGTTTTTTCAAGCATTTATAGTAATATTTTTAAAGTTTAAATATGTTATTATTTAACTGAAAACCGGCATGTTGATCCGAGCATCCAGTTCATTTTACCTACAACGTTGAAACTCATGGCACTCGTTTTTGACGACATTACACATTTTTACCAATTTTTGCAACAGTGAGCCCATCAGTTCTCAGGATTTAATTTTAAATGAATAAAACCAGCATGATGTCTTGTTTCTTAAAATATATGTTTCATCTCAAGTTTATAAAGGGAAACTTATATGCTGTTCATTTTACCAAAAAATAACTGAAAACTGCAAAAAATGCAATAAATGATACAGTAAAAAATTAGAAGTTAGTATTTACTGAATTAACATACATGGTTTCAAAGTTCACTGTTTGTCCATGTTAAACGTGATAATTTTTAATTTCTCATAAATGCAGCTCAGTGTTGCAATTATGTTATTATTTTAGACATACTTAAATTGCAGTTGTCGGCCATATTGTGGGAGCCATATTTACCACTGCCTTCTGGTAAATTAACTTTAAGTATACCTACCTTACAGAGACTAGACCATATTTGTTACAAAAAAATTTCCATTATTGTGAAGGAAAGTATTTTCTCAGAAATTTGATTCAAACTTGGAGAAAACGGCTGTTTTATTGGTAGTAAATTGCTGTTGTCGGCCATATTGTGGCAGCCATTTTGAATGTGGCATTGCTGTAAAAAACTATAAGGTATACCTACCTTACCGAGACTTGGACATATGTATTGAAAATAAATATATTTTTGGTTTACAGCAAATTATTTGCTTATAAATTGAACTCAAACTTGGAGAAAAAGCTGTTTTTGTCTCAGTAAATTGCAGTTCTGGGTCTTGTTGCAGTATCCATATTGAATGTGGCATTGTGGTACAAGTCTATTAAATTCTTGTTAAAAACTTAATGCAGTTTATATTTTTATGGATTTAAATATTTTGTAGATCAAGTGAATAATTTCTTCTAAAATGTATTGTAAAATATGTCCTATATTACATTTTTAATACAAAATATGTGGTGCCACTGTTAAAAAACCCCTTTTGTTAGGATTTTGGCAAGAACAGTTTTCAGATGAGAAGATTAAGGTCATTAAAGGTGGGTGTTTTTTGCAGTACCCAATACAAATTCAATAAATATTTACAAAAAACTTCATTATTAACAAACATACAAGGCCTAAATAACCCCTCAAGTTGGGTTTCAGCCCATTTTGACACTGAATACATGTATACATTCCAAAAAAATTGCCAAAATTGTCATCTTTAAACTTGCATAACTTTTTTATTCGTAGACCGATTTTCAGTCTGTTTTTTGTCTTGTTCTCTAAAAATTGTGGTCTTTTAAATTCTATGATTTTTGCTAAGATGGAATATAGTGATATTTTTCTCTTTAAATCCCTACTGATGATTATGAACTGATTATTTTCTTACTAAAAATCCCTTTATATTTACACCTTATATTAGTTTATTTACTTATCCAGCAGTCTTTAAATTTGGTGTCCCAAACTTGGAACTGAATACATTTTTAAGTACATGCACCCGTGTATTTTTTACCATTAACCATTCTTAGACTACACCTCTATTTTTAGTTAAAACAACTTTTGTACATTATGTGCCCCTGGAGATGGAGGAATGTATCCAGAACTGTAACTTATGTAAACAATTGGCCGTAGCTGTTAATAAAAATTATTTTGTACTGTGACAGTTCTAAATGCAAAGCCATAAAATATAACAAAACAAATTTCAATTTAGATAAAAATGCACACTATAATACCGATTTGGCCAGCATGACAATTCACTGACAGATAATTATTGTCTCTGCATTGTTTTTAATTGTAGGACTTGCACAGTCTGGCTCTTGGGGCTGTTTTGATGAGTTTAACAGAATTGAGCTCCCTGTTCTGTCAGTAGCAGCTCAACAGATTTACATTGTATTGACTGCCAAGAAAGATAGAAAGAAAGAATTTATTTTTACTGATGGAGATGTTGTTGATCTCAACCCAGAATTTGGAATATTTCTTACAATGGTAATTTTTGAATGTAGTTCATTAAAATTTGATATCGGCTATCAAATATTGTAAAAACACCAGGTTTCATATCCCAAATAACCTACATTATTTGGTGTTGTTGTCATCCATTTTAAATATTTACATTTTAATAGAACATGTATACTTTCAGTTGGTACATTTTCCATACAACTTGGTAATAACTTAGGTAACTGATAATGTCTTCCTGACATTGTGATACTTTTATAAATTTTTAGGGAATTTTGTGTTGAGTATAAAATTGTCATCAAGTTTTTATGCCCCCGCGACGTCATGTCGGGGGGCATGAAGTTTGACTCGTGTCCATCCATATGTAGTATTTCCGTATGAATTTCCGTTAAGCTTTTCTCAGTAGCCATACATGAGAACAATTTGAAATTCGGCAGGGTGGTTCAGTATCACAGTTGTATGTCCTAAGCGACTTTCAGACCTGTTGGACAACTACTTCCTGTTTTGGACTTCATTAGCGGGGCCATATGTGTCCCATGGACACATTCTTCGATATTTTTTTTCCCCATGAAAGTGAAGTTTGCACAAGACTAATGACCTAAAACTTAAATAAAATTAATACTATTTAAAATTAAATATTCTCCATTTAAGGTCACACAGAATTAATTTCTTGTTCTTCGGACTTTCACTTTGAAAATAAGGAGCGAGCAAGCGAAATTTTTTGTATTAATTTTTTTGTTGAAATTCTGATTTTGTGGAGCGAATGATTTTTTTTAAGGCGAGCGACATGTTTTTAATTTTTTAAAAAGATTTTTTTCATGTTTTCATGGTTAAACTGATGCGAGCGAGCGATTTTTTTTAATTGGAAGAAAATAACTGAAATTTAAAAAAAAATGTTTTTGATATTAAACAAGTGCTTGTACTCAGTGTTTTTTGACTTAACCAATTGATTAATAAATTATATAGCATAAAAGAATTGTCTTGAATTGTTTTTCTCTTTTGAAAAGATGCTGCCTTGGCTTTCTATCAATAGGTACAGACGGACCAACAGACAGCCCATACCACTATTCAGTTATGTCTCCAAATCTTTTTTGCAAGGCATAATTTCAAGATTGATTAAAAAGAAATAATAAAAGACTACCTGTCTTTATTAACAATAACAAACAGTAAAAATAACACGTATAAAAAAACGATAAAAATTTGTAATATTTATAAAAAAAAACCAATAATATATTGACAGCACATTCTTTATATATGCACATATCCCTGTATAGAATAAATAGTTGACTGCAGTCTTCACGCTAAACTTTTTTGGTCACGGGCCAACTGGGCCTGTACCTACAGAATGTTACAGGCCCACACGAAAATTAACAAGCCCGAATATTTCATGTAAATTTTTAGAGTGTCAATACTATAAAGAAATATTCAATAAAGTGGCAGTAAAAATCAATTGAATAATTTTCAGTCATTTATTCTCTTTAAAATGACATTAGTATTGTCTCTCAGGGAATAGAACAAAAGGAACTTACTTTTATCAACAAGTGTTGGTACTAGTATGTACAATCTTATATTATATGGGTTTATCTTAAGCAGTTTAACTTAAATTATTGATAAGTTCTACTCAATGAAAGACCCGAACACACAGTTTGAATAACTTCTTTTATCCCACATTTCCATAAAAATTCAACATTACAATGAAAAAAAAATCAACTGCCACAAGGTCGTTAAATAAAATAAATGTTTCTTAGTTATTATTACATAAGTTCATTGAGTATTATAAAGTAGAACTATTGAGTAGAAAGTGGATACTTGTCAAACATATAATATTAATTATTATGTATTTAATGTAAAATGCACTACTTAAAATATTTATACAGATCAAAATTAAAGTTTTTGATAGTTATTACCAAAATCTTTACAAAACACTTTTCAATACCAGCAGCATCGTTATTTGCAATCTCCGGCCCTATGTTCGTATCCGATCCGGAAATTGCCATATTTTACTATTGCTTTGAACTATTGCTAGAAGTAATGGGACCAGTTTCATTTTACGTAATTATTATGGTTTTGTTTTTGCACGAAATTACGATATGGCAAGTTAAAATAAATCAATTATACCCATCTCTGGCGGTTTTTTTATTATCAAAATGAATTAACAGAACAGCTTATTTCTTGGCACATGCCAGCTGGGCGTCCATAGTTCAGAGTTTTAGAGGCCCAAACTTATTTTTACCCGCCGCGGGCATCGGACTACCGGTTTAATTCGAAGACTGGGACTGTATTTTCATGGATGGTGTAACTATTATGCCATCATTTCCCCTCCCATAAGCTTGGTATTGTCCTTAATTTTGATTCTTATAATGTTGTCATAACTAAGGTTAGAAACATTGGCGTGCGTTGAAGGCTCCACTTGTATGAATGTAAATTGGTCGATAAAGGTGTCGTCCATTCGACATTCTTATGCTGTATTTGGTAGCAGTCCTTTAAACTGGGTAGAAACTGCTGCCAAAACCACACACTTGAAGTGACTTGTTTTCTGTCATTGTTTTCTACATTTTACTATCGGTTTTGATTTTATAGGGGACTGAAACGGTATTTTAACCTTCTAAGTTCTGAATGAATCTCCATCTATCAGAGCACTAGGATGAAAATCGTAAAACGCGGAGAAGATTATTTTTTTTAAAGACTACTTCTGGTTCTGGACGCGGGCGGGTTTCCGGTTAATGCGGGCGGAAGAAATTTGTTTTTTTTTTTACTTTCTGTAATAATTTTACATGCAGGCGGTCCGATGAACAAGTAATTAATTCGCCGTGGCTTAAAATAAGAGCAAACAAACTTTGTGTAACAATCTATACTTTACATTTTGGTAGCATTAAAAACTGTTTCATTTAAACACAAGGCATCCATGGAAGGAATTTTGTTAGGGCCAATCAATTAACACAAGGTAACCAGGGAAGGCACTTTGTTAGTACCATTCCATTTAAACACATGGTAACCAAGAAAGGCACTTTGTTAGGGCCATTCCATTTAATCACACGGTACCTAGGGAAGGCACTTTGTTAGGGCCATTCCATTTAAATATTTGGTAGGGAGGGAAGGCACTTCTTTTGGGCCATTTCATTTCAACACATGGTAACCAGGGAAGGCACATTGTCAAGTTAATTTTGAATAGCAAGTTTTAACATCGAATTACTTTCCTTAGATTTGAATCCCATTCTCAGTGTTTGTTTTTAAGTATTTTGCAATCGAATGGTGGAGTATTTATAGATTATTACATTGCATTTTCCATATCAGCCCAAGTTTCAGCCCGAGACTCCCAAGTTTTACTTGAGGGCTGATACAAGAGACAATTTAGAACAATGCATAATCATAATCTATTTTTCATATATTTTAACCAGAAACAATCTTAAATTTGTCATAAATATATATTTTTTGTAGTTTTAATTCATTTATAAAAAAATTTACCAATTTCTGGACACAATATCGCTTTCTTTGACCCAATAATATCCATAATGTTACTGCTGAGGATAGGCGGATACACGCATCAGCATGTTGTATATTAAATTGTCATCAATATCAGCCTCTCGCCTTTGGCTGATACCAGGTTACAACTTCTGACTGCATTGCATGAGCAAAAATGTCCATATTACTGCTAAATATGTGATAATTATATTTGTTTTAGAATCCAGGTTATGCGGGTCGTCAGGAATTACCAGAGAATCTTAAAGTCCAGTTCAGGACAGTGTCTATGATGGTTCCAGACAGACAAATCATTATGAGAGTAAAGCTGGCATCTTGTGGTTTTATTGAAAATGTTATTCTTGCTCAGAAATTTTATACTCTGTATAAGCTCTGTGAAGAGCAACTTTCTAAGCAGGTAAGAAAATAAATGTTGACAAATAATGACTGTTTTGTTATGAGAGATTTGTGTATTTGTATGGTGTTGCAATATCTTTGCTTATAGATTATGTTGTATCTTTACTTTCTTCAACACTTAATATCTTGAATGCTAATTTTAAAGAGTTTGCCATACTGTTTCTTTTTTTTATTATTGAGAAGTTTTTTGTCAATTTTATTTGTCAGATTTATTATTAAGAACACCTATATTTTAACCATCAAAAGCAGTATAGATCAAACAAAAAGATACATATGAATAGATCCCTTACCATTTAACATGAAGAAACAGATCAGATCGCTCTAGCAGTGCATCAGTCACATACTTGCTGTCCGCAGAGACATATTGAATGATTGAACCACAATCACTGTCTAAAAACACTATAAATACCGAAGATGTGTATAAACATTAGCATAAATAAATAGAACAATATGTTTTTTTAGCCTTTAAAATATAAATCACAAGCCAAATGTGATGATCATACGATGACAGTGCATGGACTTTCGCGCTATAATACATTTTCACAGATTTCACATATCTGTATCAAACACTAACAATATTTATTACAATAATAAAGAATTATCCCTTAAACATGTTTAAGTACAAAGAAAATAATATGGATTGAAAACCGTATCAGCTTTAATGATTATTTCATATTAAAATAACAATAATTCTTGCATAAATAACCTGGGCGGAAAATGTAAACATCGTGAGGATTTAACTGAACACGTTTGTAAATGAACGTAAAAAAACTTAAACTATTGGTCTAACACAATGATCTGGAAAGAATACTGGCCCATTTTGGTCATTTTTTGACCACTGTTCCAGAAGAATTGGATACACAACAGAGTATTAACAACTACTTACCAATTGACTTAAAATGGTTATTATGTAATAAAGATAGATAAAAGCTGTTTTGCCTCTTGCTAATATTAAATGTTACTGTCTTTTAATATTTGAAATGTTGTTACTTATCACATGCTTTTGTTTGCATTTTGTATGAAGTTTGAAGTGTGATACACAACAGAATGTGTATTGATTATACTCAGAGTCACGTGACTTTAAAGTAGCGTGAAGAATGAGGTGCCACTAGGGACTTGAATAATTTTTCAAATAAATAAAACTTGAAGGAGAATATTAAAACTGCATTTGATAAATAACAATGAGATATTAATAAGTTAATGACCAACTTGCAACAATTTATTTAATGTTCATTAGTTATGTAAATGCATTCTGCTTGTTGCTCTGATACACAAGTCTGTTGCGTGTGGACTGCTATTGACGAAGTGCTGGCTTAGGATCAAAATCTTTTACTGGAACGCCAACCAACCAAATACACATCAGTTGATCTAGCGTCTCTGTGTTGAGCTTGCACCGAAGCTTCGTCTGTGTAAGATTCTGGCTGGAGAAACCACGTTCCGGTTCAACACTTGATTGAAACTGGTAAAACACGGGCGATCTCCATAAGATGAATTATGTTGGGAAACTGGTCTTTCATGGCATGTACATGTACTAACAAATCTGCAGGGTTGAGACATCTTTAGTTATTGAAGATAATGTACTTCAATGAAGTCCATTCCTGCAGTGTATTGTCGAGATCTAACTTGTAGTGGTTGTTGTGTGTCTGTAACTGAGTGGTGCCGTAATTGGGCATGTCTGCGATGTTGCTTGGAAAGAAAGAACGTTCAAACACTGTGAAAGCATCAAAGATGTCTTTTATGTTGTTATTTAGTGTTGTCACCAAAGTTACAACCTTGTCTAGTAGACTGGCATCTTTTGTTGAACATCTGAACTCAATTACTCTGTAGCTGTTAGTGTCTGCTGTAGCTGCAGTGAATTGGGAGAGCAAGGATCCAAATGATGGTTTTTCAGCAAGGTATTCTGCTACTAATAACGAAATAAAGCTATCAACATGCAACTGCACTGTGCTGTATGTTAGGTCTCGCTGCTGCAGAGTCTTGCTTAGATTGTTGATCTGGCCGAAGATGTCACAAAGAAAATGAAGCAGGTACGGGAATTTGTAGCTCGTTAGATGGCAACAACATCGCTGTCAGCTTGGTTAGATACCATACTGAAGATGGACAATATCAATTGTCTTAAGTTTTCTAACGCATTCACCATAGACAACCATCTGACTTTGTGGACATCTAGTGGATTTAGTTGGGGATCAAGTATAGTCTGCCATAAGCGAAGCTCAGACATGTTTGGTGGTGACCTTTTGAAGTACGTGTACACTGTACTGATGACCCTCTCAACGTACTTGATTTTAGGCTTTTCTTTCCCAAGGTCTACGCATGCCAATGCAAGGCGATGGGCAACACAGTGCATCTCTATAAGAAAAGGACTGGTCTCTCTCAGTAGCTGGGATACACCACTGTGTTTACCGATTGGCGGCACCCATACCATACAATTTAGACAGATCAACGCCATTTTGTTGCAGATATGCTTGGAGCTGGCTGGCAATAGCTATACTGTCACATGCAGACAAATTTATCAGCTTTGCATATGTGGTCTGAAGTCTGGCATCTTTTATATAATTGGTGTATAATATTAGGTGTTTTTGAGTGGATAGATCTGTTGACTCATCAATCATTATGGTTAATGCTGGACTGCATTTTATATTGTGCAATGTGGTTTGCTCTAACTGGGATGAAATAATATTTATAAATTCAGAGCAAGCTGTATCTTCTTGGTACAAAGTTGATGTAATTGGAGCACCATTTAACTTTGAAAGCTCATTCATGGACTGGAACTTGTCGATTTGGAGGTTTTCTTTGGCGATATAATACAAATTTCTAAACAGTGTGGTCATGGCATCATCTGTTTTTTCATACACTTTTTCAACCAATGTCTTTAGTTTGTTGTCTTTGGCACTCTCCTTAGATTTTAATGCGTGTACGTGGTCATTGGAGCTGGCATGGTCTTGTACATTGGATTTTCTAAAGGTGCTGGACCCAGGGTGCACAAAATTGTTTTTCTGTTTGTGTTTCTGGCAAATGGTACAGAACATGGAATTATGTGTGCTATAAAAGGTTAGCCACATAAATAGTTGTAGCCATTTAGCATTGAACGCTCTGTCATTTTTTGCAGGTTTCTGGTTTTCATCTGACGAGTCATGTTTACGCTTATTCATGGTTGGAACTAGAATTTATTTCACAATACAATCTAAACGTTATATAGCACCCTCTTAAACTGATTAATGGCTTTTTTCTTCTGAAACAATGGTATATGAATGAAAACACAAGCAGAAGAAAAGGTTTGTTGTCAGTCCCTTCAGTATGGATTCTTATATTGTTAAGTGTAATAAAAACAGAAATCAATCCTTCCCATATCAGTATTGCTATAATTGTATTGAAATATCTTAATTAAATATAATTATAATTTAATTATAAAAATTCTTTAGAATTTGTTAACATTTTGTCAATTCATTACACATCAATTAACTTAAATTAACCCTTAACAAGCCCCAGTACATTGTCTAGACTATTTATATATTGTATGCTCTAGAAATTTCTGAACTACATAATGGCGTGAAATGTGTTTTAAAGGATTAAACATCATGAATTTGGTGAAAAATTTTTTAAGTTGTTTTCATACTTTGTTACAAATCTGCATTACATATATTGGCAGAATACGTGGATCTAACACGTGAAGCGTACAGGAAACCGCCATATTGTCTTCAATGTAAACAATGTAAACAGCTGAACACCTGTTTTGTTTTTACATCAGTCTTTCTGGCTTGAATATAATTAATAACGAAACACAAGTCACCAAATTCTACGATTTATTGATCACTTTTTAAATTGGTGATTATAATAACTAGGACATATTCCACGCGTTGACTCGATCTATTGCATTTGTTTGTAAACATTTAATGATTCATAATATGACTCTCTGGTACAGCTCAATTACCGAACAAAAAAAAAGGAAAAATGACAGGTTCGTATCTTATATTGAAAATGTAAAACGTGATACTTGGGATGTCCGATTTGACCAAATTCCAGTCTGACATTTAGGTCAAAATTTCGGTTATGTCCGGCAAATACGACCGTTTCCGGACCCTTGGTCTAACATCAATAAATGATAAAATCTACTATAATAAGATCTCTAACTTCCCAAGACAGGTAAAATATTTAAAATACAACATTTCCACAATAGTTTCTTTAAAAACATTCTGTTAATTTTAGTTAACTTGTGTTTTGTTTTCAGTTATATAAAAGTCAATAGTGTTCAATTTGCTTTGACGAACTGTGAGTTGATTAATGCCTTCTTGTAATTTTTCCCATTATTTCTTTATTCATTAATTTGTTAATAAAGTTTATATAACTTTGATTACAATATTGATTAAATAATGTTGATAAATTAGAAGAAATACATAACTAATAATTCATATTTTTTTATCACAAGCTACAAATACAAATGATGCAGAACACACCCTAAACTTGGTTAATTCTAACTTCAGATGACTCTATCTACTTTATCCACGTTTGACTGTATCATTAAACTATTTTATAGGTTCATTATGACTTTGGTCTGAGAAATATCCTGTCTGTTTTGAGAACACTTGGAGCACAAAAAAGAGCAAGACCAACTGAAACGGAAAATACTATTGTAATGAGGGTATTAAGGGATATGAACTTGTCAAAACTGGTAAGGTGTATTTATTTTTACCCTGGTATCTTAAATCTACCTTTAAAGAAATAATAGATATGTTTGTCATTTGTCCAGTAATTACTTTTTTCAAATATAAAATTGTTTCAACTTTGTCATTTTGTCAAAAGTAACTAGAAAGGAAAGCTGTCATCAAATTTGTGTGATAAATTTTGGCATATTTGATATCTTCCTGTATGTTTTAAGTATGTGAATGTTTCCAGCTACTTAATCTGGAAAATTGTTACACAACTTTTGAATGTTATTTTCTATGTTCATATTCACTGATATGAACATAATTAGCTGCTTAAAAGTTAATTCTTCTGATTTTATTTTTTATATTTAGTGATAACTAATGCTTTTTACTACATAAAAAAAGTAATAAATGCCAACAGTGATATTTAACCAGAATGCAAACTAAATAGTGGATGCTTAAGAACTGCAGTCTTAACTTGTGAACATTAGCTATGTATTCAAACAGGTGTTAAGATGTTAATTTTTGTTTTACATTAATTATAAAATATGGATCACTTCACTTTGATAATAACAAGGTTTCCTACCCCATAAAACACAAGATAAATTTACACTGAAAGATAACTTTGATAATTGTAACATGCTTTTCTTTGTAAAAATTGCTGATTGAAAATAGTATATATATAAAATAGTCTTGTTTCCATCAGTTTAGTAATTTGTATGTTTAGTCAAGCTTTAGATTTCAGTGAATCTCTGTATTTCATGTAAAATCCTCTTATTTTATCATATGTCAATATGTTTAGTCAAGCTTTAGATTTCAGTGAATCTCTGTATTTCATGTAAAATCCTCTTATTTATCATATGTCAATATCATTGTGTATGCCCTCCTTATATTATCAAATCATGTCTAGTTTACATTCCCTATTTGTTTCAGATACCGAAACATACTTTAAGCAGCTTTAAAAAATACTAAAGATCATTACATACAGTAAACTCTGTTATACAATAAAGTTCTATTATAACAGTATCAGTTCGTAAACAACAAATATGAAAACCAAGGACGTGTACTTTACATGAAACCCTGTCAAAACAGTACTCTTATGTGTAGAGAACTGAATTTGTGGACAATTAAGTAATGCCTCAAATGGGTTACTGTGTATTGCATGTGTATTTTGCTGTTTATAACCCAATCTTAGTTAATTTCTGATGTCATTTTTAGGTGGATGAAGATGAACCTCTCTTTATGAGTTTAATTGCTGATTTATTCCCTGGAATTGTGCTGGATAGTGCAACATATGCTGATTTACAGGTTGCCATAGGTAACCAAGTTGAAGCTGCTGGATTGATTAATCATCCTCCATGGAACTTGAAACTTGTGCAGGTTAGATTTATATGTTAAAACAAACAACAATGTAGATTTGCATGGAATTTTTTATTTTGAGAATAAGAATAATTTCTTGGACATAAAAAGTCTTTTTGTTACTACAAGTAGAACATTGTTAAATGTGAACTCAAAATAGTTGGTCACTATACTTAGCATTCCATGACTTTTCTTTAGCTTTTTGAAACACAGAGAGTACGTCATGGAATGATGACTCTAGGTCCAAGTGGAGCTGGAAAATCTTGTTGTATTTATGTTCTGATGAAATCCATGACAGATTGTGGAGCTCCACACAGGGAAATGAGAATGAATCCAAAGGCTATTACAGCCCCTCAGATGTTTGGTCGTCTTGATGTTGCTACCAATGACTGGACTGATGGAATTTTCTCCACATTATGGAGAAGAACACTTAAAGCGAAGAAAGGTAAATATTATTCAGTTATGTGCTTTTGAAGATGTCACTATGCATTATATGGATCTTGTAGAATGGTATTGACCGACAACAGGGTCAGTGGTCAATATCTTAATACAAGGTCCATATAAAGCTTATTGAGTAATATATTTCTCATGTCCTTGTTAAGACTTAATCATCTAACTAATGTCTTATTATTTCTATTGTCTTTGGGAAAACTGAAAAGAGAATAATATATAATTTGTGACTGGATATTTTTACAGGAGAAAACATTTGGATTGTATTAGATGGTCCAGTAGATGCTATTTGGATTGAGAATTTGAACTCTGTGTTGGATGACAATAAGACTTTAACTTTAGCAAACGGTGACAGAATACCTATGTCTCCTGCCTGCAAAATTGTATTTGAAGTCCATAATATTGACAATGCTTCACCAGCTACTGTCTCAAGAAATGGAATGGTCTATATGAGTTCATCTGCTCTGGACTGGAGACCAATATTACAGGTAAATTAATTTTCTAAATGTTTCAAAGCTTATAATAATGATAATTAAGACCTTGAATGAGACAAAGGTTAAAAGTGTAAGAATCAACCTATATAAAGACGAATAGCTTAGGCTTTATTTGTTTAAAGTATAGTAGAATGGTACTTTTTATTCTTTTTTTTTTTTTATTACTTTCTTTCTACCATGCATTTATTAAATTTTCTACATACTAATGTTAATTTAAATAAAGTAAATAAAAACCACAAGGTCAGTGCTTCAGGTAAACTGTATGTCAAACAAAAATTTGTTGTTAGTACCAAATAAAACAAGAGCTCTGTAGTTGTAGCCTGTTTATAACCCCTTTGAGACACTTAAAAAACACAAACAATGTGACATTGATTAATTTTATTTTATATTAAAATTACACAGTGAAGGTAGCAGGAATGGCTGTAGTTTTGTAAATATTTTGGATATATATCTAAATAAATGTGATATATTACTAAATAGGGATGGTTGAAGACTAGAAATGCTGGAGAAGCTGATGTTTTGCTGGGATTTTTTGACCAGTTGTTTGAGGATACATATAATTATGTGACTCTACAGTTAAATGCTAAAATGAGTGTGCTTCAGTGCAACCAAATTAAGCAGGTGTGTAAAAATAAATGTATGTACAGTGGATTCCACTTAATCGACTTACGCTTTATTGGGTTATTCGCTTTATTGGGTTGAATTTTTTTGCACCAAACCATTTCCCATTCAAACAATGTTAAATTTTTCACTTATTTGCATTGCTTCTTACAACGATTTCGCTTTATTGACTTGCCAAAATTCAGGAAAAAAAATTTGTGCGTTTGTTTTTGTTTTACGCCGCCATATTGTTTACCTTCGTAATCACGTGTATTGAGCCTTACCTGTTGATTCAAATTGATTGACAAGTGTTCCCACCTGTGATTGTTGTTGGCTTCTTAATTAAATGTGTTGATTCACTTTAATTGCCCCAAGGGTGTAGATAATTAGGACAATCGAACGGTTTAACAGCTGGGTAGTTACAGTAATGAGATCGTAAACAGTTGTCCCTAAGGAGCCTCTCAATTCAATTTCATTCCTTCAATTTGAAGAGCTAAATAAGTTCGTACACTTTTACATCGATAATTTTGAATAAAAACAAAAAGAACTTCAGGCTTAAACATCTAACAATGTTTGAAAGGATAATACACCTGGAAATATTTAACAATGGACATGACACAAAAAAGGTACGAAACTGAACATGATAAGAAATATGTAAATGAGGTTGAATCCATTTTCTATCAACACGTGGTTTTACGTTACGCGAAGAAGCACAAACAAATAAAAAAAACATGGAAATTTTTATTTTTATTTAAAAATAACATAAAATAAATAACATACACATAATATAAATATGAAAAGACTTATTAAATGGTATTTTAATAGGACTTGGTACTTGGTCATTTCAATACACAATCAGTAGACATCGTTCATTTCCACTTCAATGATCATTCAGCTAAATTTCTCGTCTTTCGCTTTAAAGGGTCGTCCGCTTTATTGGGTAATTTTCTCTGACAAATGTGTGATGCAAATAAGCGGAATCCACTGTAGTACTGTGATAAAATACATGTATATAGACCAATATCATTACATAATTCCTATCTAGCAACATTTAACTTCCAACTCTTGGCTGTAAGAGTAATTTATGTTGTAGGATTTTCTCATTGAAATATACTTTTTATATTAACATGTGCATTATTATTATATGTACAGTAGAACTTTTATAACCGGAACTTGAAGGTGTGGCTAAAATCAGTTCAAGCCAAAGTTAGGCAACTTCTGGGAATTTGTCTGTTTCATACCAGGACAGTTTTGGTAATTTTCTCATTAATTTGTACACACTGTAGGGTTATTTTGGGGATTTAAATTCTTTTGGATCATGCTGTATAAATTGAACAGTATCAGTTTTATTACTTCAAAAAGTCGAAGGTCATATTAATTTACCCTTGTCCGTCCATCCAGATTGGCTTTAGCAGCTAGCTACTCCTACAGTTTTAGCGCCACAATTATATTCTGTAGGATGTTTGAACAAATGGTGGAGGTATTCAGGACCAAAGGATTTTGATTTTCATTTAATTTTTATAAAATTTGAGATAGTTTGACTTCAGTTTGCATGTTGCAAGACATATTAGTTGCATGTTTTGTCCGGGTATCTTCTCTTACAGCTTGGAAGCTACAGGATTTATATTTAGTAGCATGTTTGTATACAAAATAACTATTTTGTCAGGGATACACTGGAAACTTTTGCACAAAATCTATCCATGAGTCTTGTTAATTTTGTTAATGCCTGTTAAAGTGGTATTTTATCCTAAAATAGAGTATTGTTACACATTAAGTATGTTGGCCGTTTAATTTGGCTTATCAGGGACCCCCTGTCTATTTTTATCTTAACAGATTCAGGGATACTCCGGCATCATCGTCAGTGTTTCTCGTGCACTAATTGATATGCGAGATTACCCTCAGCATACAATGGGGATTAATTATATTTTCAAATTTAACCAATCATTCAATGGTCTGGGGTTTTGTTTTAATATTTTGGCGGTGTCTGCATTCCTTCTGGAGACAGCGCAAGTAGCACACGTGAAGTTATTTCAATCCGCCGTTTTTTCAATAGTTTCCATGCGATGTCGATTCTCTGTCGTATTGAATGGAGTTTTATGAAGAACAGTTTGTAAGACATTACCTCAGGATTCCTTCCTGGTATGTGCTGCAAAGTCATGAAATTGATCGATTTATAAATACGATTTTCGTAACATCAGATGACGAATTATATTGGACAATCCGATTGGACTGTGCTGCTTTTTGTGCCGGGTGTTACTATTGCACGGACATCTCTATGAACTGTGATATATCCTACAGTATTTATTGCCGTAACGATTAATTTTATCATTATTTCTGCAAGCTGGCAATGTATGATTCTTCTTCTCACTTATAAAGTTTTAATTTGATATTTGGCGATTTGTGTGCCTTCCAAAAGCGGACTTCTTTGTTTATTGCGTTGGCGTTCATTGGAATGGCGAATCAAGACAATGAAGTTACATTTATGTCGGATGTACAGCGAGTTAAGATCTGGGCTTCTACAATGAAGTTAAATGAAGACTCGGCAGCGGAACTGATAGGGCTTGGCTTTGACACCATGGAGGCGGTCTCCTTGATAGAAAAAGAAGACTTGGAAGAATTTCATATGCCACTCGGCCAGAAGAAAGTTCTTTTAAGGGCAATTGAGAAGACATTCCACGATGGACGTACGCGGAACGATTCGAAGATGGCGACGAGGGACGAATCAAAGATGGCGTTGCACGTGTTACCTGAAGGGAACAAAGATGGTGGCAGAGTCACTTCCGGTGGTGGACAAGATGGCGGTGTACAGGATTCGGAGAAGACCACTCTATCCTCCGATGAGGCTTATGTGAACGAAGTGATGCGGATGATGACAAATCACAAGACACAAGGAGAGGCTTTACCAACGAATTCAAAGGCTAATACTGCAGGTAGCAATGACTTTCTTTGTGTAAATGACAATTTGTCGTGGAAAGATCCTCAAATTTTCCTAAGGTCAATTAGTTTTGATCCTAATGTTAATTATTTTGATATTACTGATTTCATTCCAAACAGTTTTTGTGGTACTTCCGATCCTACTGAGGAGACATTGGTGTCGGAGGCATCAGGTGGGAGGCTAGTTTTGAAGACGGGTCCCTCTAAACCTAAGCTTGAATCTATATCCGTAACGCAATGGTCCATGGCCAACCTGACTATTATGAATAAGCTTTTAGCTTCAGGGGAATTGTCTTCTTTAAGCATTATGGATTATTTGTCCTACACCATGCGCATCTATAACCTGATGTCAACATGCGAACTTTTGTCTGTCCTTATTTACGATAGGGAATATAGGCGCATGCAGAAGCAGCATTTGTTTAGATGGGGGACAGATATCCCACACTTGCACTCCGTTTTCCTCCGTCCGAGGTTTCTGTCCTCAAATAGACCGTCTCAGGGGCAGCAAAGTAAACCTCATGTCCAGGGTAATAGACCATTTTCTCAGACATATGCCTCACATACAGCTAATGGGAAAACCATATGCAAAAAGTATAATGCGCGTAAGGGCTTTTTTTTATCTGAGTGCAAACTTGAAGCATGGGAAATCGAGCTCGAATCAGACATTGATAAGGATTTTCTCTTATTTGGCATTAAAAATGGTTTTGATATTGTAGATAAAGTAAATTTGGCTTCCCAGGTAAAATCCAAGAATCACCCTTCAGCGAACCCCAAAAGTCCTTCGTATCAACAAGCACACAAGCAAGTTTTGGTAGAAATTGAAAATGGAAATTACATTTTTGCTGGGTCCCCTCCCAAAATAATTAGCCCCATGGGTGTTATATCTAAACCTGATGGTGGAGTCAGACTTATTCACGACTGTAGCAGACCTGTGGGGTCTGCAGTAAATGATTTTGTTGGAAATTTTGATAAACAAAAATTTCAATCGGTCGATGATGCTTGCAAGTTAATAACCAAAGGCTGTTACATGGCCAAGGTTGATTTGAAGTCAGCCTACCGTTCCGTTCGTATAAGCAAACAAAGTCAGGAGGTGACTGGGTTTAAATGGACTTTCCCTGATGGAAATGAATATACTCTTATAGATACTAAATTACCCTTTGGGTCAAAATTAGCCCCTATTATTTTTCACAGACTTTCTCAGGCAGTCAGGAGAATGATGTCTAGAAGAGGTTTCACCATTGTCGCCTATTTGGATGACTTTTTCATTTGTGAAAAGTCAAAACAACGATGTGCTTTGGCTTTGAAGGCGTTATTACAATTATTGCGTGGTTTAGGGTTTGATATCAGTTGGTCAAAAGTTAGAGACCCATGTCAAACCATTAATTTTTTGGGCGTAGAGCTTGACTCTGAAATGCTGGAAATCAGGTTGCCTGAATTAAAATTAGCCGACCTAAGGTCAGAATTGGCAACTTTTTTAAAGCTACGGCGGGCTTCTAAAAAGCAGCTGCAATCCCTGGCGGGAAAACTTAACTGGGCTTCAGCGGTGGTTCGGGGCGGGCGAGTTTTTCTCCGCAGAATCATTAACAGCATAATGCGATTGAAGCTTGATTGGCATAAACTGCGTTTGACAGGCGAAATTTTGCAAGACATAAAATGGTGGCAAAATTTCATTGTCCCGTTCAATGGCAAGTCCCTTATGTTGCATGAAATCCCAATCACTACTGTAGCTACAGATGCTTGTCGTACTGGGGCGGGGGGTGTTTTCCATCAAGATTGGTTTTATGTAAACTGGGAGCAAGATTACCCGTTTGTCAGAGACATGCACATAAATGAGCTGGAAACGTTTGCGGTGACGCTGGCTGTCAAGCGATGGGCGACATTGTGGGAAAATATGCGGGTTATAATTTTTTGTGATAATGCATCCACAGTAGGCTGCATTAATAAATGCTCTTCAAGAAATGCTATTCTCATGACCTTTTTGAGAGAATTATTTTGGCTGTCGGCTACTTTCAATTTTCACTTGACAGCAATACATGTTCCTGGCGTTGATAATACGTTACCAGATCATATTTCCCGGCTAAGCGATATACACTTCTGTGAATCATTTATGCGAAGAGTTTTGCAGCCCCCTTTGTATGTACATTCCCTCATGGATCATATGTCAAGTAAAGCCGTTTATTTTCTTTTAAATAGGATTACAGGCGCCGGGGGAGTTAAAGGCACTGGATAATTTAGTGATGTGTTTCAGAAGTAACATGTATGCTAACTCTACAAAAAAGACTTATTTAAGCTATCTACGGTGTTATTTAGAATTTTGTAGTACGTTCAATATTGCCCCAGTCCCCATAAGTAAATTAAATTTGGCTCGATATGTAGCCTTTTTATCTAAAAAATTATGTTACAGCTCTATATCAAACTATTTAGCAGTTGTACGTGTTTTACATTTAGAGGATGATATGAACTTCCCTTTAGAGAGTTATTTTATCCAATCTGTTTTGAAAGGAGCTAAACGTGTATTATGCTCTTCGGTCCAAGGGAAACTTCCCATGACACCGTTGATTTTGAAACAGTTTTTTACCATTTTATCTTTACCTACAAGCAAAGATTTATGTTTTTGGGCTGCATGTTTAGTTGCTTTTTTCTCGTTTTTAAGAAAATCAAATTTGTTTCCATCCTCTGAGGATTTGTTTAACCCCACCCAACACTTGTCTCGAGAAAACATTTGTTTTCATCAGAGGGGGGCTACTTTGACCCTCTGCAGAACTAAAACTATTCAATTTAATGAAAGAGCTCTTTGCATTCCATTGCCTGGAATACCTGATTCCCCCTTTTGCCCATCGAAGGCTTTACTTTTAAATTTAAGACAAGTGCCATCCATTTCTTTCCCATCCCCTGCTTTTTTGTACAAGTCAGGTGGTTGCTGAAAAACTAGCCTCCCAGTTTATTTCCAATATATAATTTTCTTTTTCTGCCTACTCCTATTATTACTTGAACAGGTTTGGGAGATTTTGGAATACCACAGCCTCTCTTTTCATTTGTGTATTAGTGCATATTATATTGTGTATTATTTTATATGTTGATTAGCATTATGTAATTACATGTAATATTATGTAATTAATATTAAACTGTGGTTCATGTCCCAAACCTGTCTTTGTATTACTTTACTGTTAGTTACATTGGTTTCTCTACTAGATATCAAATAGGTACATCTGTTCTATTTCTGGTCTTGATTCCTGTCCCATATTCCATAATATACACTTAAATGGAGAACATAGCTTGCTTATGCTATGAAGCTGTCCGCTACCTCTTATTGGGGGGGGGGGGGGGGGGGGGGGTGGCAATTCATACAGACAGTTGTGGATCAATGTGGTATTTTATCCTAAAATAGAGTATTGTTACACATTAAGTATGTTGGCCGTTTAATTTGGCTTATCAGGGACCCCCTGTCTATTTTTATCTTAACAGATTCAGGGATACTCCGGCATCATCGTCAGTGTTTCTCGTGCACTAATTGATATGCGAGATTACCCTTAGCATCCAATGGGGATTAATTATATTTTCAAATTTAACCAATCATTCAATGGTCTGGGGTTTTGTTTTAATATTTTGGCGGTGTCTGCATTCCTTCTGGAGACAGCGCAAGTAGCACACGTGAAGTTATTTCAATCCGCCGTTTTTTCAATACCCAACCTCTCCCACCCTATATATATTGGTATAATTAAAATTGTCTTTTGTTTTCATGCATTTGTATATATACACATATTTTCTTCTGTATATTGTTTATTATCTATTGTTTTATGTGTAGAGTAGATCTATTTGTTGAACCTACAGTTTATGTGTTGCTTTGCTTAATAGTTCATTAGAATACCACAGCCTCTCTTTTCATTTGTGTATTAGCTGCATATTATATTGTGTATTATTTTATATGTTGATTAGCATTATGTAATTACATGTAATATTATGTAATTAATATTAAACTGTGGTTCATGTCCCAAACCTGTCTTTGTATTACTTTACTGTTAGTTACATTGGTTTCTCTACTAGATATCGAATAGGTACATCTATTCTATTTCTGGTCTTGATTCCTGTCCCATATTCCATAATATACACTTAAATGGAGAACATAGCTTGCTTATGCTATGAAGCTGTCCGCTACCTCTTGTTGGGGGAGGGGGGTGGCAATTCATACAGACAGTTGTGGATCAATTAATACAATTTAAACCATCACATGCCTTCTTGCAATGTTATGTCAGAGCTGATTATGCATCAAGTTGAACATTGATGTTGTGTTATGTCGGAGCTGATTAAACATCATGTTGCAAATTAAGGTAATGTCATTAAACATTTATAAAATGTGCTGTCAGAAGTTATTCGAAATCAGGTTAAACATTAAATTACATGTAATATGTTATAGCTGTTCATCATGTCAAACATATACTGTCCTAATAGACAATATTAGACATCAACTTAAACTTTGACGTAATGTCATGTATACTCTGATTGGACAAAAAGTAAAATGTAGATGTAATGTCATCTTAAACATTTAAACAAAAATACAATACATGTGGACTCTTACTCCATGTACTGACACTGAACATTACTTAATATACTGTTTCATAGGCTTGTGTGCTACTAGAAGGTTTGATTCCAAAAAGAGATGATAAAGGAACACTACAGACTTCCCACCTTGAGAAATTGTTTATATTCTGTGTTATGTGGAGTCTTGGAGCTCTCCTTGAGTTAGACGATAGAGCGAAGATGGAAGAATTCATGCTGAAGCATCCATGTCGTCTCAATTTTCCACCAAGAAAAGAGGATGAGACAATATTTGAATATATGGTTGATGAAAAGGGTAATAACTCATCTCATACAAAAATTTTGTTAAAGAATCCAGAAATATGGATGGGTGACTGATTAAAATCCTGAACTGTTCTATAGGTATCCTTTTGCAGTTTTGATACATGATCATATAGTGGAGCAGTATCAGTTATGTATGTGTTGGCTAGAAAAATTAGAGGATGCAAATTGCTTGACCCCTTTCAAAACTTCAATTAGCCCTGCAATAAAGTCTACATTTAAAAAATTTTAATTAAAATTAGTAAGTTACTTCACTTTCAAATTCATGAAAAAACTCTAATGGCATAGCAATAGATTGAATTAGCAATTTTTTCATTGTCATCATAAATGTAACAAATTATCTGGGATTTCTATACTTTTCTTAAAAAAGAATTGTGTATGAGATATATTGATTTTAAATCCAGCAGTTTTCATTAATATTGTTTTATCATTTACATTATAATTCTATGCTTTACATTTGTATGGCAGAAAGAAAACAAATATATCTGGCACTGGAATAAATTGTCTAATCTCAGAACAAAACACTCAATGTTAGCTACATTTATATTGACAACTGAATAGAATTCCAGCTTTCAAGAAACTTCTCAAGTTTTGCCAATATACTATGCTATTCTGTCCGTGTGAGCTATTGCTGTCTTAAAACCTTTTACATTTCAACAACCTTAAACCTTTTACTATATCACAAAGCAGTAATGACCAACAATGCAGAAATTAGTGCTGCCATTGCAGGGCATTGTTAACATGGAATCATACAGGAATTAACATCTAAGCAACCTTATTGAAATGAATGACCACATGTCAGAATAAACAATTGGTTCTTTACTTAAGTGTAGTTTTAGTGCCATTTGAAGTCCAACATTCTCTTAATCTAATTCTGCAAAATACACTTTTTAAGAATACTTTTTATAAATAGCTATCAGCTAACATTAGACAAACATTTGAACTTAACAATTTAATTTATGCATTCATACTGCAGTGTATACATTTAATGTCAAACCCTGATAAGTCGAAGTTTATGGGACCGTTAAATATATATCAAGTTATCTGAAGTTTGAGTCAACCGAGTTAAGTGTGTGATGTTTAAAAACCCTATAAAGGTTATTCATTTCATGTATATTGGTTTCAAACTTCGGCAATATTTGTATTTGTAGCGAGCCATATATATCAAGTATTTTTGGTATATCTCAATTCAAATAAATCAACAATAATTAATTAATATTGTAAGCAAATTTATAAACTTCATTACGAAATCATAAAAAACATTGCAAGAAAACACTTATTAACTTACAGTCCCAAAGAACTAATTCAAAAATGCAGATTGTTTTTTTACGTAATTGAAAATAACACACAAGTCAACAAAAATAACAGAATGTCTTTAAAGAAATGAAACTTAGCATCATATGTCATTAGTAATGCATGTACCGTGCTTGGATTATGAAATCAATTTATTAAATTGCCAAATTGAATTCAAATTGTAATAGGCAATCAATAATTATGTTCACTGTTTGACAGGTGTGTAAAATAAACAGACGCGAATTAAGTTACAATACAAATGAAATTGTTAGTTTTGACATATAATATGGAGAGCAAATTTAACTTTCGAGACAACAAGGTTAAAATTACACTGTCTAATTCATATTGTACTGACTTCAAAAATCCATCAAATAAGCAAAATATCAAAACAATCAAGATCAACACATCCGAGGAAGAAATTCATTGTTGATATGGGAATAAAGCCGGGACTTGAAAATTATATTGATATAACAGCAATATCAATCAACCAAGTTCGAGACAACAAGGTTCGACTGTATGTACATGTGTTGTGACTTGAATGGACAGTAAAAGGTAAATGCATAATTGTTAAAAAGAATTCCAAGGTTTGTAAATTGTTTTGAATTAATAAGGAAACCAATATTCTGGCTTTGACGTTAAGTTGGGGGTTGCACTAAAATGTTGACATTATATTTAAGATTTGGAAAAGTTGAACTAAAATGATTGAGTTGTTCCCAGTTGGTTTTATTTATAGGTGACTGGTCACATTGGTCTACGAAAGTAGAAGAATATATTTACCCTGATGACAGTGTTCCAGAATTTTCTTCTATTTTGGTACCAAATGTTGACAATGTTAGAACAAACTTCCTGATTGATACAGTATCAAAACAAAATAAGGTAAGTTGTTTCAGAGTTACAGCCCTAATTTAGTGCAAAAGGGATGTCTTTAAAATTTTCTGAGCACAAATTCTATGTATAGATTGATTATGTAATTTTTTTTAAAACTATTTTGTTTGAAAATAAGATACTAAACATTTGTGGTTTTAAACTTGGTCCGTTTAATTTTGCCTCTTCATCAGTAATATAAAATTTGAGATTGGATCTATTATTGAACTTTGGTTTTGGATATGTAATTTTAAGTTGAGTGAGTTGTTTTTTTTATACAATTTAATAATTTCTTAATTAGAGCTCTGTCATGAAAAGTGGTTGACCTTTATTTTTCAGTCTGTCAGTTACAAACTGTGTCCAGAGTATAACATTTTTCTCTTTTTGGGTAGGCTTTTGATATGTGGCATGTGAGTTGATCATTCAGAGCAACCTTAGGCATACTTTGGTTGATACCTTTGATGTCCAGGTCACATTTTTTTCTTTTTGAATAACAAATTTGTGTCCAGGCATTCATTCTAAATGGGGCCTCAGTGATCGAGTAGTTCATCTACTATTGGTCATGTGGTCTGTCAACAGTGAGATTGCGGGTTCGATTCTGACTGCAGGCAGGGTGTACTCAACTCCAATCTTAATTGTTAATTGACAAGGATTGCCAGTTTTCCTACTGCAGGTCGGGGGTTTTCTCCTCGTACTCCGGCTTCCTCCTCCAATAAAAACCGAATGCCATGATATAGCTGAAAAGTTGCTGAAAATGGCATTAAACATCATTCAAACAAACAAACAAACATTAATTCTAACAATTTTCAAATCATAATCAGTTAACATCAGGGTCCACAGAGATGGATATCATCTCACTGATGTCTAGTTTTAGATCTATTCATCTGTTGTATAATTTAAGATACAGTTTATTTTAGAATTCAAGAATTAAAATTTAGTTTTTTGTTGCAAGATTATATGTTTAGACTAGTCATGATAAAAATCTTGTGGATGCAGGAGAAATTATTGGGGTTCACCATCCTCTAATGCATGCCTATGATATATCGATATAAGGGAATTATTCCCAGCATACAGAATTTATCAAAATGGGACATTAGTGAAATTAAATTGCCTGCATGTATAAACCAAATTTCATTCATCCCCCATAAATTTAGTTGTCTCGTGACATATGTCAGTTCAACTATTTCGACAGCCATGCTGTGCTGTCTACAGCAATAAAGACCTATGTTCTCCGGGAAACATGTAAGGGTCCCTTGAATTGACAGGTGTGTCACGGCAATCCAAGTGTGCTTCTGTTGGATGCATATACAATTATTCCAGGGACCACTAAATTTATTCATAGCAGAGATAATTCCCAAGAACAATAATGTTTTGAATCTCAAAATCTGTAATTTGGGTCTACCTCTCCTTGCTGTCACAATGTTAGTTGTTACAAAACAGGGATAAACAGATTATTTACTTTTTAAGGAAATGGATGCATTTTCTCATTATCTCATCTCGGAGCTGCCACCCTTCGATAAGGACAAGAAAATGCATCTCATTTCAAAAAACGTTAATTATCTTTAATAATATACAATTATGAACTTCTTAATAGGTGCACATCCAGAATTGTCAACTTGTGTGGGTTTACAATTCTGGATATTCAGTGATTAAGGAAGCCACGATTGTTTTATTAAAATGAGCAATTCAACATGGACCAAACATCCTACTTTAATGGGGTTATTACTTGTAACTGTGTGTTTTAAAAAATTTGTTGAAGTCTATAATTGTAAATGTAGATAATGAAAACTTTGCCAGTTGCCGATCATGTGATATTGAGTGTGACAATGGTATTCTCTCCCTGTTCCCTGTTCGGTTCTTGTTTCAATGGTTGTCACCCTCTGCAAGCAAATTTTTAGTGTTGTTAGTAAAAGTGTCTATAAAAGTTGCATGATATTATTCTGAGCAAATCAGTGCTTTTTTCAAGTTAGGTGCATAAGTGATATGCATGCCTATTAATTTAAAGTATGCATTCATGTTGTTCAGTTGTCAGTTTAGTTTGCATGAATAAAGTTTGAAGTGGTAGCATGGAATTAAATTTTTTTGGTCTTGTCTTTAATTGTTAGTTGTAATCTTGTCATTAGTTGTATAATTTGAATTAGGGTCTATTATAGAATTGATAAAACATTATTTAATTTTGTCATCTAGTGTACTTTTTGTAATCAGGGTCTATTAAATGGATCCTTATGAAAATAGTGTCATATGTTTTACAGGCAGTCCTGTTGATTGGTGAACAAGGCACAGCAAAAACAGTCATGATAAAGGGCTATATGGCTAAATATGATCCAGACAGTCATCTGAGTAAAAGTTTCAATTTTTCATCAGCTTCAATACCAATGATGTTTCAGGTATTTTTAAGCCTAAGACATTGATTTGCATCAGGTTTGGAGAAAAATGTGAATAAAAAGTACACTTTAAATAAGAAAAATGGCCATTTTATTTTGAACGCACTATAGACACGTTTATACCATATAAAGCAGGACTGATCTAGAAAATATTTCAATAAAATTTTCAGTCACTTTAGAGTTTGGGAACCCTTAGTGCAAATATATTTGCCATTTTTCTTCCCAGTCTTTAAGGATCATCTAGAATTCTGTGTTCTTGTGTTCATCCACAGTGTTTTTTTTCTGTACAGTGACTTATTGTTTCATCACTCCAGAGTTTTTATCATATTCACTGCCTTATCATTCCATCACTCCATCACAGATTTACAATTCATTTCTAAAAGAGTTATTTCTCTTTATTCATTATCGGTCTAAATGTGATACTGCAGCTTTTTAAAATACAAATTCATATACAATTAAGGAACAGTAATCGCCTGTCCTGTGATTCAGCACATGTTACATATCTTACAATTTCAGTATTACCGTAAAAAGCTGTGTATTGTCCGCATTTACGTATTGTCCGCACCCCTTTCTTGGGCCTGAAAAATTGGGAAAAATTCGTATATGCATATACAATCCGCACGTAAAAAATTTCAAAAAACGTCTCAAGATGAAGACATCGAGTCCGACTTGGTCACGCTTTTTAACAATTTTTTACTGTTATATGTAATTTATTCTCTCTTAAAATATCGTTTATATTTATAGTTTTATTCATTTTTAGTGATTGTAATAAATTAAATAAAAAATAGTGCATTCTCACATAGCGTCCATTTTGATCGTTGTTAAAACGGATACTCACACATTTCGAAACCAAAACAATTCGTCAACTTTCATTTATCAAATGAAAACAAAGAAAACAAAAAGATTACACGTTTTATTTTAATCCCTTAATGATTGCAATCAAAACATCGATCTTCAAACATTTGAGGTTACATAACGACGCCATTTGCACTGTACGCAATACAGGTTACACATCCGCTATTTTCGTATCCGTTTTAATTTTTATTCGTCCTATATAATTATTATAACATTACTAAAATAATTTAAGTAAAAATAAATATCATTACAACGTATTTATATGGAAGTTTGTAAAAGAATCATGTTAGAATAGTATGAAAATACCGCATATAACACAACAACAAAATGGCGACCACCATTGACAACATTCAACGGGACGAAACACACTATATCGAGTCTGTATTTATGTATAATCCGCACCATTCCTTTCCAACTTAGATTCAAAGAAAAAGACCGCGGACAATACAACCCTAAATACGGTATATTAAAAAAATATATAGTTGATTTAACCTAAAATCAAGTCATACAGAACAAAATGACAAAATTAAATACTTTGCAGACGAATTTAAACAAATTGGGTTATATGTTTTAAAAGCAATATATTCAAAGATAAAAACATATTTTTTACAACTAAATATTTTTTCTTAAACTGAAAAAATTTCCAAATGGCAATAGATGTGCGATAACACTGAACTACTCTGTAATTTCGTAGCAGAATTAAAAATCAGATGGATCATTGTATTTTTAAAATTTAATCGCAAACACTGCAGGAAAGTTACTTTCTCAACAATGTTTTGATGGATGAGTATTTGTTTACAATCTAGCGTCATCATTAACAATAAGCTCATCATCACTGACAAACCAATCAAATAAATGTACTGAAACATCACAAACCAAGTCATGACATTTTAACTTCATTGATAATGACTGAAAATAGTTCAAAATGGAGATCACTTAACTCAGAGGTTATTTCCTGACTCTTGACGGAAATGGCCAAGAGATGTTTCCATTGCACCAAATAGAGCGAAGACTTACCAAACATAAATAAAAAGACCCCATAAAAAAAATTTAATCTTCATGCTTATATGTTAAAGCAATTTGCTTTGTTACATTTACATTACACTTAATCATATTACCAAAAAACTTGAACAGATACACACTGTCAACAGCAATAATGATTGGCAATGATAAGATCTTATCTTAGGAGAGTGAATGTCTTTTAATAGCTAATTTTTAGATTTTCTACATTTGTGGCTGTTATCTGGAAAACATTGATTGGCAGGACAAAATCTACAAATTAGTCAAGTAGTGTTTTATCTTACATAAAACTATCTTCTTGTGAAGATGGCTCAGAAGTCATTCTTTCTGCTCGCTGGACGTAAAGCAGACATCCAATCAATCAATCAATCAATCAATCTTGCAAGACAGGTTCTATGATGCAGCAGTTTTTCCTACCAGATTTACATTTTAAAGACATTATTTTCCTTTCTATGTTTCCTGGATGGTGTACTTTGATCATACCATGTTTTACTTTAACAGAGGACAATAGAGAGTTATGTTGACAAACGAATGGGAAGTACCTATGGACCACCTGGTGGTAGAAAGATGACAGTGTTTGTAGATGATATCAATATGCCAATTATCAATGAATGGGGAGATCAGGTTGATATATATATTTATTGTTCTCTGAACTTAAGGAAAAATACTGAAAAGGAGAAATTTTGCTTAGACACTATTATTACTAATTTGTAAAAAAATATGAAAGGGGCAGGGTAATAAATGTCTTGAATATAAGCAGAAAAAGATATCTCATTGATATAATGATGCAAAGTTTTGTATTTTCTTATTTTTTATCAAAATTCTGATGAAGTTTCACAATTTCTGTAATGGCATCTTGTATATGTAAGTTAATTCAGAAAGAAAACAAAAGTTTGCATATGTATCTACATGACTTTCTTTTAAATACACCTAATAATGTTTACAGGTTACAAATGAAATCACAAGACAAATGATGGAAATGCATGGGATGTACAGTTTAGACAAACCTGGAGAATTCATTTCTATTGTTGATGTTCAGTTCTTGGCTGCTATGATACATCCTGGTGGAGGACGTAATGACATCCCTCAAAGACTTAAAAGACAATTCTCTATCTTCAACTGCACACTGCCATCAAACAATTCAATAGACAAAATATTCAGTAAGTCTGACAAATTTGTAAATTACCTTTTGTAGATTTCGAAAAAGAGAATGCTCATTGTAGCCACTACAAAAGGCTTAATTCTGATCCCCTACCCAATACTTCATAATTTTCGATTGGCAGTGAAAAATGTTTCCCCTATGTCCTATCCCACCCAATTTTCTGTTGATTTATCATTTGTTAACTTGTTCTGGTCATGAATACTGCACACTGTAAAGCAAACATCTAATCAATTTAATCAATGTCCATTTAAAGTTAACTTATCTTTGTAATGTACAATGTCATTTTGAATAAATCAATTCCCACACATCCTTAAAACAACAGGAAAAGAACTGGAATTTTGGTTTTTTTTTCTTTTTCCTTTTGCAAAAAGTTCAGGAATGTTGTGAAAAATTCAGGATTTAAAGTTGATCCAGATTGCACCTTTGCCTTAACCATTTATAATTAATACAAAAGTTTTGCTGTCTCCTTGTTACTTTTAAAAGAGAAAGATAATTTGCAACACATATTTTAATACAGATAATTCCCAAGCTTTAAGTAACAGTATTTTGAATTTCAATTAAGACATTGAAACTGTTGATGTGCCGCCATTCAAAAAGACCTTGAAAATGATTTTAAAAAGCCATAATAAGTCCTTAAAATTGAATGGAAATCTTTGTAGAAACCCTTATTCTTAAACTGTTATGTCATTAATGATTTATTAAAGTACTTGCTATCATTTGATTTTAATGAATGCTCATTTCAGGTATCATAGGATGTGGCTATATTTGCCCTACCAGATTTAATGCAGCTGTTTGTGAATTGACTAAGCTGCTAGTACCAGCTACAAGAATCCTGTGGCAGATGACCAAGGTATTCTGTCTGTTGTAATTTTTTGACACATAACCAGTGAACTATTATTTTAATTTTTTGTAATTCTGGGGGCAATTGACCAAGGTATTTTTTATTCCTTCACTGTTTTATTTTTTACTTGGTCCTCTAGAAAACAAAGAAATTTATGCTCATGATAATTAAGTATTGTACTAACAGACTAACTTCCTTGCTGTCTAAAATGATGAAGATTAAAATGGTTAGTATGTTGTAGGAACTAATCATGGTACTTTCTGTAAATCTCAATTTGTCGCTTCTGCTAATTTTAGCTTGTACCTTCTGTTAATATTAGCTTGTAATTACTGTTAGCCTTAGTTTGAACCTTCTGGTCATTGGCATGTACATTCTGATAATCACAGTATGTACCTTAGGTTAACCTTAGTATGTACCTAATGTTAACTGCTGTATATATTTTGGGTTAATCTTTGTAGGTAGCTGATGTAATTTATGCTCGGGTACATTATATTGAACACAATAAATTAGGTGAATATTCATTTATCATAAACTCCAATGAAAGTACCCTAAATAGATATTTTAAGACTAAAACAATTTTATACAAAAATTATTACATGTCTGCTTTGCAAATGTTAATCAAGTATTTGTCTTTCTTTTGCTGGCTATTTTGTATTGTAGTATGCACTACATAAAGTTTGTTTCTTACTTAGATAAAGATGTTGCCAACACCTGCCAAATTTCACTACATCTTCAATTTAAGAGATTTATCTAGGATTTGGGAAGGAATGTTAAAAATTCAAGGTGCTGAGTGTAAGGATGAAGCCACTCTGTTAGGACTGTGGAAACATGAGTGTACTAGGGTCATTGCTGACAGGTTGGTAACATCTAGTAACACAATTACTTAGTCCAATATTTTTCAATAAAAGTTACCCTTTCCTGCTTGAAAGACAAATATCCCATATTGTTATATTTCAGAAAAATTATTTACACACGAAATCTGCCTTTAAAATAGTTCTTTGCATCTCAGACTTGTTTGTTTGTTTGAACAATTTAATTTTGGAATAAACTCGATGCTTGGGTATATCTTACATGTTCATAAGGCTCTCAAGGTCAAGGTCACTGTTACTAAAAATAGGAAGACAGTTTCTGCTTAATCTATTACTAAAATTAATTGTTAAATTGTTGAAAACCTGATTTCATGGCATGGTCATGTTTCTTGTGTTCCACTTATTGTTTGTTAAATTTTGGGAAGTTGTAGACATGTATATTCAAATCATTATTCACAAGCTTAATACAGAATATCTTACAAGAGTTCTGAAACCATAGTGTTTTGTGAAGGATTTCTAATGTTGTGCTTCTTAAAGATGTAGAAAAAGTTCAAATGTACTGGTGATCAAACTTCATTCTGAAGCAGTTTAGGATGAATCAATACTGCACTGTTTGAATAATTTGTCATTTGTGTGTGTATGTATAAGATATTTGTTCCCTATTTGCCAGACAGTTCTCTGAATAGTGGTACTATTTATGTAGAATGCTGAAACTATTCTCTTTTCTTGTTGTTGAAATTTTCATTCAATTTCTTTAGATTTACTAATCATGAGGACAAAAAATGGTTTGAAAATGCTGTGCTGAGTGTTATAAAAAACAATATTGGAGAAGACCTAGTTAATGTGTGTCCTGAAGAGCCTTACTTTGTAGACTTCCTTCGTGATGCCCCTGAGCCTACAGGAGAGGAATCAGAAGATGCTGTCCTAGAAGCTCCAAAAATTTATGAAGTGGTTTGTATTTTTTTGACAGATTGTTAAAAGGGTTTTACTGGTTATAATGCATGAACATATTTTTTGCTTTGCGATTTTCTGTTGTGGTTTTGATTTTAACAAAAACTTGCAATAAAATTTAATCATGAGGAAAACTAACTTTTAACTCGCATAATACTAGTGTATTACTAAAATCTGGTATTTTTATTGTATTGTGTCACTTGGCACACTTTTGTTCTACCCACAACTTTTCTTAAAAAAGTAATTTCACTATAGCTTTTCTGTTATGAAGCATTTATATGCACCAGTCGTAATCATTGGGGAGGTCAAGAAGAGCAGGTGGCACATATCCTCCATGAAGACTAACATTCAAGTATTTTCTTATGTGCAGTTCACAAAATCAAAAGAGATGTGTTGCAAGTGCCAAGAGACCAGATCATATTTTGGCCCTGCCACTTGGTGGCCGACACGCTATAGTGATCAGTCTGTCCATCTCTCCAACCCTCTGTGGTTTCTAGATGATAACTTGAAATCGTGTCAACAGATATTTTTAAACTTTGCATAGCTGTTAAATACTATAAAATGAAGATCAAGTTGAATTTCCAGCATTTTGAGTTGGGCCAATTGAAATTATTTTTATAGGTCCAAGGTCAAGGTAAAAGTTGTCTCCTGAGATGGACCATTTTCATGCTCGGCTGTTTCTATAGGCTGATTGGTAATTTAGTAAAATGTGTTCAGAAATATTAAAATCAAGGCAAAATTGTTGGGTATCATTTAATGTCCCATTAGATGCCCAATTTTTTTTTCATGAAACCAGAAGAGGATTAGTATGATATATATACCATCTTATTTTAAATAAATATTTTGTCAATTTAGTGGAATATGCAAACATAAATATGAATGTCTAGATTTGAATGTTTTAGATTCCAAGCTATGATTTCTTGAATGAGAAACTACTGTTCTTCATGCAGCAGTACAATGAAGTGGTCAGAGGAGCTCATATGGACTTGGTCTTCTTTAAAGATGCAATGGTTCATTTAATTAAGGTAGTTTAATTATTTGTTATATAAGTGTGTTGAAGTTCTACCAACATTAATTATTTGTTATATATGTGTGTTGAAGTTCTACCAACATTATCATACTGGGTTGTCTATTGAGTTTTTCTTTAACTATTTCATCACAGATTTAGTAAAAAATCTAATTTTCAATATTGCAGTTATTATAGTCAAAATACAATGACCTGTCAGGTATTTTCTACCTATTGCTCAATCAATTCCAAAAATAAATAACAGCTGTTTAGAAAACTTTTTTCTTTAAAGCTCTTAATCAGAAAGAGCTGAACATTTATATTGCAGCTATTTATGCATGACTCAGGTAACTTCAAACTTCTAATCTGGAAGATAGCCATAGAATAAAATGTAGATAGAACAAGTTAGAAGTTTGAAATTACCTGAGTCACACATGAGTACAGTAGTCCCCCTCTCGAGCGACCCCTCGTTTGAACGACCACCCCTTTGTCCCGACCACTTTCCTATTGCATTAACTCATTTCTGTTTAAATTTACCTCTTTTAGAGGACCACCCCTTTAACGCGACCAGCGACCACCCTATGGCTATAAAAAACCATGTTTTCCCCCCTCATGAACGACCACATTATCGATTTGTATACGTTTATGTTTACTACAAATGACACCGGAAGTTCAACTTCAAGTTCGGGAAATCGACCGGAAATTCATCATTGATTTTTACCAGATGAAAGATTTTGAATAAAATACCTATTGTTTATTATTTGTATTAATAAAATTGTAAAAGAATGTGTGTTGGTTGTTTATTTGTGGTTTTTATATCGAGTATTGAATTAAAAAATGTTTATGTCCCAATATCTTCACGTGACGTGTACATCATTTGCATACGATAGTAAACAAAATTTGGACGATGCCATTTTGATTTTAATCTTGGCCTCGTGACCCAATAATGTTACATGAATTGTCTTTATGTCTTTTCAGTAAAGAAAATGTGTTTGATTTCCATAAATTATTTTTATAATTTAATTTCGATCAAGTGAAAGAAAGCGTTAATCGTCCAAATATAGATTAAAAATAGGGTTGAGATAATTTACATACCGAGCTATTTTTAGATTTAGTAGTCCGAACTGTTTACATTTATTACATGTTTATCATTTTGAAAATGTGTTTGCTGAGAATTAAAAATTCAATTAGGCAGATAAAATTTGCAATTAATAATTTAGTTAGCTTTGTGCAGTGAATTTCGAGATTTGTACGCAAATTAAACATTTTTAAAGCACGTGTCTCCACAATATTCTGAATCATAGAATGGTCTGAATGAAGGTTTCACTGTGACATGACACAAAGTGGGTTAGGACTACACATTGTATGCACGATATTGGGAAAGAAAAACAGTTTTATTAAGACCAATATAAATGAAACTTTATTGATAATCAGCGGACAGATAAATCTTAAGTATGATAAACATGTACCTACAAAGAAAACAAATGTTAATAAACATAATATCTGTGAAATTTGGTAAAAATTAGTTACAAAGATATCATCCTGGACACAACAAGATAAAAACAAGTTGCTGATTATAATAATAATACATGTACACGTAATTACAATCTAATCATAGCTAATTCCATTTGAGAGACCACCCCTTTTGTAAGACCACTTTTCAGTTGCAAATAGGGTGGTCTTTCAAGAGGGGGACTACTGTAGCTGCAATTTAAATGTCCAAGCTATCACTGATGAAGAGCTTTAAAGAAAACAGAATGAAGCAGTTTTCTAACAGCTGTTATCTGTGTTAAGAATTGGTTGACCAATAGGTAGAAAATACCTGGCAGGTCATTGTATTTTGACTATAAAATACAAAAACTAAATTGAGAAGGAAAATTTATATGATTGCAAAATATATTACTATTATTGTACCCTTGAAATATTAGAAGAAAAGATTTAGTGTTTATATGTTTGTGAATCAAGTGACTGATACTTAATTCTACTTTGAATTATATCAGATATCGAGAGTCATCCGAACCAAGAGAGGAAATGCTTTGCTTGTTGGTGTGGGTGGATCAGGAAAACAGTCTCTTACCAGACTGGCTTCATTTATTGCTGGATATAAAATCTTCCAGATAACATTGTCAAGGTATTTTTAATACATTTATAGGTTAAAGCTTTTGGTTTTGCATTGTTAGCTGGATTGTTATGGCAATACTAATACTATATTGGCCTATAAGTTTGTGGGGTTAAAAAATAAAATGGTAGATAGGTAAATCCTAGCCTGAGAATGGCAGAGGTTTTTGTTTTTGAAATGACCTGAAAAACAAAATTGTTTTAAAAATTCCTATACCTAAATACTATGCTGTACAAAACATTAGAAATTACTCCTTTCTTAGAATTGATAACTTTCAATATGTATCAGAGACAATTTTTCAAAGTAGCATTGCACCATAGTTGCATTAATATGACAAATGGCCCATTCTTTTGTGAATGTGACCTCTTTAACTATACCAACATCGTCGATAGTAATTTCGCTTTACTGTCAACTGGTATCCTGTGCAAAATATGTACCAGTCACACCTTCTCACTACTGGAATAACTTGTATCTCTCAACAACCCGATTCATTATCATATAGGTCAAAATAGAATCCTGTTCAAAACAATAAAAAACTTAAAACTGCAGACTGTAACAATAGAAAAATTAAATTTTTTACAAATAATAACAATTCAGCTACTGAATCTGAATATAGTGGAAGTATAACTAAACTGAATAATATAAATAGCTGATCTATGAAAAGGAAATTTTGTTTTTTCAGCAATGACATAGGTACCAATAATGCAATGATAGTGACACTTGGGGATCTCCAAAAAATGATAAATTGTTTGCAAGGCTTCTGTTTGAAAATTAAGATAACATGAAATTAATCATTTTTCTTTCTTCTTTATTATAGAATTGAAGTTTTTGTTCTTACCCCCATTGACAAGTTAAGTTACCAAAAAAAAATCCTAATACTCAGATGAGGAAAATATATTTCATGTTAAGTAAGGGTTTGAAGTTCATCCCTGTCTTGCAACACCAGTTGGTGATCAATAACATATGATTAACTAATTAGACTACTTCTTTGTAGTTGCCCTCATCCAAATATGCTATAAAAAGATATAGCTACACTATGGCACACATTTTGCCCTGTATTATAACCAGTGCTCTAGACCGCTCAGCCAATCCACAATATATAATTACTAATTATAAAGCTATATTTTTTATAGCGGATTTTGCCAAGTAGTCTAGAGTGCTGGACATAATGCAGGTGAATGGGTGCCACATTGGCACAATGGTGGGAGTTCGAATCCCACTGAGGGTAAGCAAAACATTTTGACAGAATTAAAATCTTGTTCTAACTGTGTTGGGCTTAAATTGTAGACATTTGTATATATATGTTTTGTTAGATCATATAATGTCAGCAATCTGATGGATGACCTTAAATACCTGTACCGTGTAGCAGGAGGAGAAGGAAAGGGGATAACATTTATCTTTACTGATAATGAAATTAAAGATGAAGCATTTTTGGAATATCTAAACAATGTTCTCAGTTCTGGTGAGGTAAGTATTATTTCAGTTCATTTAGATTTGTCTTGATTATCTTTTTCGAGTGTAAATCACCTAATTATTTCATATCAGTAAAATTATGTTTTTTTCAATTGGATACAACAAGGTCAGCTAATATTAATTAATTTGCAGTAATTTGACATGAGGGCATTATCACGTCGTGATAATGCTCACGGCCGTTATCACGGCGTGGTAATGCCCTCTCCAGTAACAAGCAACATAATACTGTTTATTTTTTATTGATAAAAATATATGTACATGTACAACCCAAATGAGGAAAAAATGAATTAAAGTTTAGAAAACTAACTGTGTATAGCCAAAAAATTACAAACAATGATATATCATTAAGCCCACATTCAAATCATACAGCAAGCAGCTACAAATACATAATACAGTCTTAAACACATGGTTTCTTAACTCTTCAATAAAAGAAATATAATAGTTGTTTATATAGCTGGCATTGTCATGATACTTGAAAGCACTCGGGACAGTGGTATTGCCTTTAACATTGATAATGCCCTTGCCTTTGGCTCGGGCATTATCAATGTTTCAGGCAATACCACTCCCCCTTGTGCAGTCAAGATATCATGACAATGCACTATATAAGCAACTATTGTATAAATATCTGCCAGGCCAGTGTAAAATACAGGTTTCCTACATAATAAGGGTGTCTGATTTTAATACTGAAATTCTGTCTTCTAACTTTGTACTGCTTTGTTCCAGTTTCTGCTTGTGTCATTAGTTCCCTTGACTTTAACTACAGCTTCTTTCCATTGCTTAAATTGGAATCTTCCTAAAACTTATCGACCACTGCAGACATTTTTTATTGTACCCTCTCCCCATTGAGGTATGTTTTTGGTTTCTGTGTGTCTGTGTGCAACTGTAATCATTTTTTGTCACATTTTTCTCAGCAATTATAAATGATGCAATACAAAGAAATTTTGTCTTTAGCTTTGTATGATCATGCTATTTTGTGCGATTATTTTCAGACCTCTATGAAGTTACAGAGAGTTGGTAACATAAGAGAGCATTAGTTCACAGTAACTTCTTATGTATTATATTGTCTACAACCCTTTTAGCAGTGTTTCTCTTAAATAACGCAACATAAATTGTGTATAATTTTTAGGTTTCTAACTTGTTTGCCAAAGATGAACAAGACGAAATTTGTCAAGAACTCATTGGTGTTATGAAGAGAGAGTATCCAAGGCGCCCACCAACCCAGGAAAACTTGTATGATTATTTCATTTCCAGAGCTAGAAATAACCTTCATACAGTACTTTGTTTCTCACCAGTAAGTAATGAATAAATGTTTGCTTTTTGTCTATTATATGTACATATACAGTAATTGCTATAGTAATAATTGGCACAGATCTATCTAGAATAAACATGTATTAAGATTATAAATTTTGTGTTTATTCTTATAACAACATTTCCTTCTTTTGTTTTTTCATCCACAAATTATGATGTACTACTAGTTGTATGTTCAAATTATAGTAATAGTATTTTCTTATTGGAATTTCTTTTTTTTTTTTTTTTTTTCATTTTGTGGTGGGGCTGGCTATAAATTTTTTGATCTTATGATATTTAGTATGTGGGTAGATAATATCAAGGCGATGTGTTGCATACCATGGTTGATGATCTTTGACCTGAAGGTCAACTGGCCCGTAGAGATTGATGCCATCTCACTGATATCTCAATTATTATAGGTTGGAGAGAAGTTTAGAACCAGATCATTGAAGTTTCCTGGCTTAATATCAGGCTGTACAATGGATTGGTTCAGTAGATGGCCAAAAGACGCATTAATAGCTGTCTCTGGACATTTCCTAAATAACTTCAACATAGTTTCCACATCGGAAGTCAAACAACAGCTTGTCAATACCATGGGTGTTGTTCATGACAATGTAGCTCAAGTTTGTGTGGACTATTTCCAAAGGTTTGTAACTCTCAGTTGTACACAGGGTTCGCATGGGTTCTTAAAAACCTTGAGAGTACTTGAAAATGAAATTGCAAAATTAAGGCCTTGAAAATACTTAAAATTCAAGGGAGGTAAAAAAAAATCCTTGAAAAACTGTTTGAAGAATTTGTTCAAATTTCTACGAAAGAAATGTTATTTTAAACGTATTTAGTCTCTTGTGTATGTTAAAAGATTGATTGTTAAGTGTGGACATTGATATACAGTCAAAAAAGTTAAGAATGTGTATTCACAAGACAGTCTGACATGTAAACTTTTACAGGACTAAACAAAATTTTACAGGTCTGGAAAATTTATATTTAAATTCTCATTTATTAAACAGACACTCGTCTCCATCTTTTGTCTGAAGTACTTTTTGATTCTCATTCTGTGAATGAGATTTCATTTCATAATACATGTGTCATTAGGGACTATGTTTTTAAGTAAAAATGCTTTGTTAAATATTTGGAAAAAAAATTTAAGTGTTTAGTTCCTCCTTTTTTAGATAAATTTATTACATACATTTAAGTATAGGTACCGGTATCATGTCTTGACAGTTGTATACATCCCGCATCACAACTCAACTGGACACGTCTTGTAGTAAGACTTTTGTACCAACTGTCTCGATGTTCTACAAATAGTTGTGCCTACAAATAATGGTGGTAATGTGTATATATATTTTAAAAGAACTTATAGTGGACCAAATGAAACCTTTCCTGAGTGTTAGTTGGTGTTCAGAGTATTTAAATTTTTATACACCTGTCATAGACAGGTTGTATTATGTGAACACCCATGGTCGGCAGGCAGCATCCACAGTGATGTCTACACTCTTACTCGAACAGTTTGCTATCCGATCTTTATGAAACTTGGGAAGAATGTTTATTGGCATAATATTTCAACCAAGATTGATAACCAGGCAAACTGCTTCAGCCACTTCAGAGTTGTGGTCATTTATTTTTTTAAAAAGGCAAATTTTTTATGGGAGTAGTTTGGCACTTGTTGGAAGGTGAAGTATGCCAGACTGGATGATTTTTTACCACTTGTGTTTTTTTACCAGCCCTGCGCTGATCTAGAGAACTACAACATTTGTTTGTTTTTTGAGCTGATATAAATTAATAAAAAAGATTTCACTGATTTGCTTGCAGATACCGAAGACAGACTCATGTAACTCCAAAATCCTACCTCTCCTTCTTAGATGGTTATAAGACTGTATACAGTAATAAGCACTCAGAAATAGGTGAGATGGCCAGAAGAATGAACACAGGATTGGAGAAACTGATTGAAGCCAGTGCATCGGTCGATCAGTTATCTAAAGAGCTTGTTGTCAAGGAAAAGGAGTTAGCTGTGGCTAATGTTAAAGCTGATAAGGTAGATTACTGTTTGTATAGCTATAATGGTGTAGATGACTAATAAAATGGTGCAGATGATATGTAAATACAGACTCGATAAGTTTTTTCGACCTGTTGATTGTTGTCAATGGCAGTCGCTATTTTGTTGTTGTGTTATATTCGGTATTTTCTTACTATTCTAACATGATTCTTTTATAAACTTCAATATGTATCCGTTGTAATGATATTAGTTATGTAACCTTAAGTTGTTGAAGATTGATGTTCTGATTGCAATCATTGAGGGATTAAAATAAAGTGTGTAATCTTTTTATTTTCGTTGAAAAATGAAAGTTGAAAAATTGTTTTGTTTTTAAAATGTGCAATTATCCGTTTTAACAACAATCAAAATAGACGATATGTCAGTGCACTATTTTTTATTTTATTTGTTACAATCACACAAAATGAATAAAACTATAAACATGAATGACATTTTAAGAGAGAATAAATTACATATTGTAGTAAATACTTTTTTACAAGCGCTGCCAAATCGGACTCCGATATCTTCATCTTGAGACTTTTGTGAAAATTTGTATGTGTGGTTTGTACATGCATATAAGAATTTGTCAGCAATTTTATGGTCCAAGAAAGGGGTGCAGACAATATGTAAATGCATACTATAAGCAGTGCTTTATGGTAGTTTTTTTTTTTTTTTGTCATTAGAATGTAATGTAAAACAAAGCTTTGATCTACTCATTTACAGCTGAGCCTTGTTCATAAATGTTTGAATGAGTTGTGTTCCTCAAATACAAAAATTAGATTGTAAATTATGGCAATGGTAAGAGACATTGAAAAACTTTGTGTGGTGATTGGGGGAGGTGTCTAATATTGGGCTATTACAGTTGTTATTTTGAACTAGTATCATGTTATTTTCAGGTTTTGGCAGAAGTGACTGTAAGTGCTGCAGCAGCAGAAAAAGTCAAGTCTGAGGTTCAGAAAGTAAAAGATAAGGCTCAGAAAATTGTAGATGAAATCAATGTTGACAAGGCCATAGCAGAAAAGAAACTTGATGCTGCAAAACCAGCATTACAAACAGCTGAAGATGCCTTGAAGGTATCCACAAGATTTTTTTGTCTCTCCTGCGACAATAGTCGCTGGAGGCGAGACATATATATGGGAATCCGGTGGCGGCATAAACACTTGGACATCTTGCTTCATATCATTGTAAGCCTAAGCCCTAGGTCCATCAAATTTTGACCAGTGGTAGATGATGATTAGTACTTGCCAGTCAGTCAGCTGTCACCTGACCTTGACCTCAATTTCACGGTCCAGCGATAATGTTAAAGTTTTTTATTACGGCAGTTCCTCTGCTACTATGCATGGTAGGATGACAATATTTGGTATAAAGGTTGCTGCTGAAGAGTACATGACTGTCTGGCAGGTGTCACCTGACCTTGACCTAATTTCACAGTTCAGCGACTATGTTAAAAATTTTTGGATTCGGGCAGTTCTTCTGTAACCATACATTGTAGGATGACAGTATTTGGTATTTAAGTTTCTTATGATTAGTACATGAGTTTCAGATAGGTTTCAACTTACCATGACCTCAATTGCATGGTCCCCTTTATAGTTTTTGGATTAGGTCAGTTTCTCTGTATCCATGCATTGTATATTTTAAATGATGACAATTTAATGCTATTTACACAATGCTTATGATGTAATTTTTATTGTTACTAATGTGGAATGCAGGCGAGACATTTTTCTGTGTCCACACTTGTATATAAGATCAACACAAGTTAGGGGACATATATCTATTCAATTTGTTAATCCAATTTTCCCACCTCAGGTTTAACTTGCATTGAAGCTTTTTTTCTATTTTGTCAACAGTTGTACGATTAAAAATAAAGTGTTAAAATTTATTAATTGTAGAAATGTCAACTGAAAGGGCAGAGAAATTTTTTTTTTATTAATTGACAAAAGCAGTTTAAAGTGGATATATTTGCACCATTTTAAATGATGAGACCTCGTTGTAGCTCCTCTGAGATCAAAATATCAAAGGAGAACATTATTATATTTACATATATATGAAGTTAAGGAAAATACTGGATATATGAAATAAACATAAAACTGAAAATACACAAAAAGGAAATGTATAATCAATTCTCTCTTATCTTGCTGATGATTTTTGTGACTTTTTCAAACAAGGTTTTTTCTTGCAGACTATTAAAGCATCAGACATTGCAACAGTTAAGAAGTTAGGAAAGCCACCTCATTTGATTATGCGTATCATGGACTGTGTATTGTTACTGTTTCAAAGGAAAGTAGACCCTGTGACTCAAGATCCAGATAGACCATGCTGTAAACCTTCCTGGTCAGAATCACTTAAGGTTAGTTGGAATGCTCAAACCTTCCTGGTCAGAATCACTTCAGGTTAGTTGTATTGCTCAAACCTTCCTAGTCAGAATCATTTGAGGTTAGTTGGAATGCTCAAACCTTCCTGGTCAGAATCACTCAAGGTTAGTTGTAATGCTCAAACCTTCCTGGTCAGAATCACTTAAGGTTAGTTGGAATGCTCAAACCTTCCTGGTCATAATCACTTCAGGTTAGTTGTAATGCTCAAACCTTCCTGGTCAGAATCACTTAAGAGTAGTTGTAATGCTTAAACCTTCCTGGTCAGAATCACTTAAGGTTAGTTGGAATGCACAAACCTTCCTGGTCAGAATCACTTAAGGTTAGTTGGAATGCTCAAACCGTCCTGGGCAGAATCACTTAAGGTTAGTTGGAATGCACAAACCTTCCTGGTCATAATCACTTCAGGTTAGTTGTAATGCTCAAACCTTCCTGGTCAGAATTACTTAAGAGTAGTTGTAATGCTTAAACCTTCCTGGTCAGAATCACTTAAGGTTAGTTGTAATGCTCAAACCTTCCTGGTCATAATCACTTCAGGTTAGTTGGAATGCTCAAACCTTCCTGGTCATAATCACTTAAGAGTAGTTGGAATGCTCAAACCGTCCTGGTCAGAATCACTTAAGGTTAGTTGGAATGCACAAACCTTCCTGGTCATAATCACTTCAGGTTAGTTGTAATGCTCAAACCTTCCTGGTCAGAATCACTTAAGAGTAGTTGTAATGCTCAAACCTTCCTGGTCAGAATCACTTAAGGTTAGTTGTAATGCTCAAACCTTCCTGGTCAGAATCACTTAAGAGTTGTAATGCTTAAACCTTCCTGGTCAGAATCACTTAAGGTTAGTTGGAATGCACAAACCTTCCTGGTCAGAATCACTTAAGGTTAGTTGGAATGCATAAACCTTCCTGGTCAGAATCACTTAAGAGTTGTAATGCTTAAACCTTCCTGGTCAGAATCACTTAAGGTTAGTTGTAATGCTCAAACCTTCCTGGTCAGAATCACTTAAGAGTTGTAATGCTTAAACCTTCCTGGTCAGAATCACTTAAGGTTAGTTGGAATGCACAAACCTTCCTGGTCAGAATCACTTAAGGTTAGTTGGAATGCATAAACCTTCCTGGTCAGAATCACTTAAGAGTTGTAATGCTCAAACCTTCCTGGTCAGAATCACTTAAGGTTAGTTGTAATGCATAAACCTTCCTGGTCAGAATCACTTAAGGTTAGTTGGAATGCACAAACCTTCCTGGTCAGAATCACTTAAGGTTAGTTGGAATGCACAAACCTTCCTGGTCAGAATCACTTAAGGTTAGTTGGAATGCACAAACCTTCCTGGTCAGAATCACTTAAGGTTAATTGGAATGCACAAACCTTCCTGGTCAGAATCACTTAAGGTTAGTTTTAATGCTTAAACCTTCCTGGTCAGAATCACTTAAGGTTAGTTTTAATGCTTAAACCTTCCTGGTCAGAATCACTTAAGGTTAATTGGAATGCACAAACCTTCCTGGTCAGAATCACTTAAGGTTAGTTGGAATGCATAAACCTTCCTGGTCAGAATCACTTAAGGTTAGTTGGAATGCACAAACCTTCCTGGTCAGAATCACTTAAGGTTAGTTGTAATGCTCAAACCTTCCTGGTCAGAATCACTTAAGGTTAATTGGAATGCACAAACCTTCCTTGTCAGAATCACTTAAGGTTAGTTGGAATGCTTAAACCTTCCTGGTCAGAATCACTTAAGGTTAGTTGGAATGCTTAAACCTTAGTGGTCAGAATTACTTTAGGTTAGTTTGAATGCTAAAATTTGTCAGGGCATAATTGCTTTGTGGTTTATTGGAATTCCCTGAACCTCCCTGGATAAAAGCAGTTAAAGTAAGTCATCAGGAGAAGAATCAATTGTTGTAAGTTGGAATGCTGAAAACCTGAAAATCACTTATTGCTTTCAATTGTTTTCAAGTTATAATCAGAATACTATGACCTGTCAGGTATTTTCTACCTATTGCTCAATCAATTTTGAAAGAAGATAACAGCTGTTAAGAAAACTGCCTCAATCTGTTTTCTTTAAAGAGCTCTTAATCAGAAAGAGCTGGACATTTAAATTGCAGCTATTCATGCATGACTCAGTTAACTTTATTGGAGAGATTGCCATAGGGTATAATGAGTTAGAAGTTTAAAAGTTACCTGAGTAGCTGCAATTTAAATGTCCAAGCTATCACTGATGAAGAGCTTTAAAGAAAACAGATTGAAGCAGTTTTCTAAACAGCTGTTATCTGTATTAAGAATTGGTTGACCAATAGGCAGAAAATACCTGACAGGTCATTGTATTTTGACTATAATTGGAATTCTAAACCTTTTTTTTGAAGCTTATAAGATACAATTTTTAACCATTTAAATGAATTGTACTTCCTTTTTTAATACCCACAATCTGGAATAGTGGATTATACTCCCACTATAGAAGAGTGGTGGGTGAACTGGGGATTATTTTTGTCTGCCCATCTATCTGGTTTCTTATGTAGTTGTAAGTTTTTAAGGAACCAGTTAATATTCAGTATGTGGTGTTTGGGTGGTCTAGTTTGCAAAAAAAATAGCAAGGACAAACATATACAACATGAAACAAACCAAAAAATGAGTAACCCATACCTAGTAAAAACCGTGGGTGCACTTAGATACTCCAGGCAAGTAACTGATTGTTGTATCCAGAAAAATGTCAAATCCAGTAATTTAAAAGACTAGCTATGACTCAAGCAAAAATGTCTGATCGTATTTGAAGGTTAATCTCTTATAGCGATCAATGAATTCATGGTGATGACCATAGAACTTCTGAAAGTACATCAAACCCTAATAGTTAACAGAGTGAGCAGTCTAGAAAATTGGAATACTCTTCGCAGGGTCTAGCATAACGTGTAAATTGGGAAATGTACACACCATATGCTGGCGCTGCTGGAATGTTGCTATTGATGAATGGGAAGTTCACAGTAGATTTTATGTTATCTACTATTGATCATTAGCATGCCTACACTAGGTTTATGTGTTCAAGCCTTACTTTGGGTATGGAGTGTTTGACTTGAAAATTACAAGGATCGCCAATTATTGTTATAAAGATTAATTTGATTAAAAAAAAATAGAAAAGTCACATAAAAATAGCCATTTGTAAGTGACAAGAAAAATTGGTCACTGTTCATTTGTACATACACCCTTTAAAGCTGTGATTTATGATGTGAATGTGTTTTGATTTGTAATTGCAGTTGATGAGTGGATCTGGTTTCCTGCCCAGTTTACAATCATTTGCCAAGGACACTATAAATGAAGAAACAGTTGAACTTCTGGAACCTTATATAACTATGGAGGATTATAATTTAGAAACAGCTAAGAAAGTTTGTGGTAGTGTCTCTGGACTACTTTCATGGACAACGGCTATGGCATTTTTCTTTGGTATAAATAAAGAAGTTTTACCATTGAAAGTAAGCATACTGAAATGAGATTGTATTAATGAAAAAATTGAAACCCCTTAATAGGCAACATGGTGAAAACATTAACAAATTTATAGCTATTGGCTTATACAAGAAATAAATGTTTTTAAAAGCACATAGTATCTGTCGACCCTTTTTTATTGCATGCTATTTGTTAATTTGAATCTAAATTATTACAGTTACTGCAAACTGTTTCTCTAAATACAGGCTAACCTTGCTCAACAAGAATCAAAACTTGGTGTGGCTACAACTGAATTGAACAAAGCACAAGCCACTCTGGATGAAAAGCAAGCAGAACTGGACAAAGTACAAGCTCTGTACGATGCTGCAATGACTGAAAAACAGGTTGGAATAATTTGATTAATACTGTATTTTCCGAACGATAATGCGACACATTTTTTCTATCCTATCCTTGACCTATCCTCCAAATCGACTTATCTAAGGCTTGAATCAGAAACATCATATGTGGAAAAAAAATGTTTTTGTACTGACAATATCAGTTTTCTTTTGCAGGATCCTAAGGATACTGTTTGCAATGTTACTGCATTAATTTTTGTATAAATAAATGAAATAAATTATGCTTGTACATGTTTTGTTTATGGCCTGTTTAAAAAAAATGACCCCAAGATGTGAAAAAGATGTCAAATTTAAACATGAGCAAGTTTTTGTTTATAATTTCCAAGTGTGCATACGTTGAAGATAATAATTTAATAAAGAAATTAATGAAAAGGTAAGAAATAAAGTTTTTATAATATTGTATTGAACAAATTTTGAAATATATAACAACTTTAACATTTATACATTTTACTTCAGTTTAACAATGTTATGCTTCGTATAGCTTTTTGCTGTTTTCTTAAATAATGTAACAAATACTAATGACTTCCTGTGCAAGATATTGAACAATGTGGAATTAGTCAAAAGTAGTGTGTATTTTTGCATATGGCAACAAAATTATTAAAACACAAAATAAGTCACATTACTAAGAAAATATATCAAAAAAACATGTCATTTGTTGCACTCCTGACAGTTGTTGGTGCTCTGTTTTATCTGGTGTCCCTGATCAGTTTATCATTTTTAGGGTATCTTGCAGTAACCTGCTTTGATGCAGCAAAGGTGTATTTATGATTTTGTTTTGGTTTAATCATTGAAAACAAAAGGAAAAAAATTCTACCAAGAACTTAATGCAAAATGGGTTAAATTTGTGTTGCACTCTTTGCAGAGTAGTTCTTTTTTTCAAAACAATACTTTCATACTTTTCAAAATGCAACATACATTCTTTTGATATCTCTCAATAAGTTAACACATGAAACTTTGTAATAAAAAAAAGAATTATGCACATATTGCTAGTTTTGACAATGGACCCATTTCCAGTTTTACATGACTTATCTCCCCTTTTACTTCTGGTTAAAAAAACTGTGGCTGTCATCACTATAAAAGGCCTATGATATTTGAAATTAAGATTTTGTATTATTTTTTTATTGTTTGTCTAGACCAATTAAATTTTCATCTAATTAACATCATGGCAGAATGTTACTAGAGCCATAGGCAACAGGTGAGTTTGAATCTTTGAACTCCGATTATTTTGTTGACAAGTTGATTGAAGCCAGGTTTTAATTTGAAAATGAGATAATTAGCTTGGGTCACACTGACGGTTAGGGCTGTTTGGATCGATCACCTGTTCAGGTGACAGGTGTTCAGCCAGGTATACATAATACTTTTAATTAATAAAATAATTGACAGGAAATGATTTTTTATACCCCACCACATGAAGTGGCGAGGTATTATGTTATACCCTCATTTTCTTTCGGTGTCTTTCTGCCGTCAGTCTGTCCGTCCCCCGAAGGTTTCCAGATGATAACTTGAAAATGCCTGAAGGGATTTGAATGATATTTTGCACAGCTGTTCAGTACAATAAAATACAGGTCAAGTTCAATTTTCAGGATGATCAGAAAAATATTATTGAAGTTTTGCCACTTTATAAATTTTCAAAATTTGACAATGAAATTTTCTTTCTGTCTCTATATACTAGTATATAATGGATGTATAATATATACAGTATAGTATATATACAAATATATTGATGAATATCGTGGCGGGGTATCATTTAATGTCCCATAAGTTGCCCTATTTTTTAAGGAGATAATAACCACATGACATCAATCAACCTGCAATTCACTCCTTCACATACAGACGCTGACATTTTAAAGCGAAGTTTGGTACATATTTTATAACGATCTACTCTTCAACAAAATTTATTAAACCCATACTTTTCAGTTTTGTGTAATAGTGTATTCAGTCTGCTTCTCCATCTGTCCATCTTCTTTTGTAGGAAAAAATAAATTGTACGCTATCTTTAAGACTGTGTACAGTGACAGATCTATGCCCTTCATGCAAGATTTTATAGACAACCAGAATTGTATCCAAACTCATAATTTCTTACCCTGTCCTATAATGACAATGTCCTGACAATTCTTGACTTGTTTTACTAGATTAAGGTGTAGGACCACCATAGTTTTTTTACTCTTCTGCTATATTAAAATTTGATAATTTTGACTTATCCTATAAAATTTACCTTTGTTTCAAATTAAGTGACACTTCTGTCCCCTATAAAAATGCATTGGCTGAACATTCTGTCAAAATTTTACAATATGTATCATTGCATATAAGAAAAAACGCTCAACCTGAAGTCCACGTGGTCTAAAAATCTACTTTCACTTTCTATTTCAGTTCAAAAATAGTGCTTGTGCGTAATTGACTCTCAACATTTTTATGTTCATTTAAACCCAATAAAACTTTATCCTCAAGTTTCCTAGAATATTCAGTTTTCCAAAAATACCAAATTTATTCTGGTATCCTGTGCGTTTCAAATTCTATATGATGCAAGAATGAATCTGCCTGTTGAATAGTACTACCTTTACGTACAACCTCTGGACTGGTTCCTGGTATTTGGTGGTCCTACACCTTAACATAGGAATTCCCAAATTCTAAAAAAAATATCTCAGACTTTCAAATGTGAGAATTAAGTCAAAGTTTGATTTACGTATTTTTAGAGTAAAAAAGGCTAGATCTGTATTTATGTACATCCTGATTTAATGAATTTTGTAATAGTTGTGGCGATTCCAGTTAAAAAAACCTTATTTCAATGCCTGGTACAGACATATAAGATGTCTGCGACAATGTAAAATGGTTTATTATTAAATTAGGTTTGACAACAGGATTTTTATACAGTCAACCCTCTTTACAACAACCATGTTAGTTTCCCTCCAGCATTGACGTTTAACTGAATTTGCTGTTTAACAAAAAAAATTGTAAATTATTTTTTATACATTACACCGATTTTCAGTAATTATCCTATTTCTGATGCAGGGTTCGACATTAATTTTTTTAATTACTTGTCCTTTCAGACTAGTGGTGTAAACAGTTGACCTGTCCGAAATTTACATTCACTTGTCCAAACTTTCTTTCAATATTATAAACTAATAGCACATGTCATTTGTCTTTTATGATTCTCAATTAATTCATTTAATTAAATATGCTGTATTATTGAGTTTTTAAAAACATATTGTTGTATAAAGTAATCAGATTGAAGAGAAAGCTCAGAAGATACATGCTTATAGTTACTGTTAGAAAAAAATTAGGATGATTGTTGTAGAAATACAGTACAAAGGCGTAAAAGCCGTACAGCTTACACAAGGGCACCTATTATCTTTTAAAATTGAACCAAAGTATTTTAAATTATAGTGGGATAAAGTATCATTGGAAGAAGAGAACAAACAGTTTTATTAACTTTCCAGTCTTCTTTTTACAACATAAAATATATCACACATTTCCATTTTTTTCATTTCAATGAAATGAATCAAATGTCACAAAACTGTACAATAAAATAAATGTTTCTTTGCCATGAGTAAGTACACAAGTTGATTGAATTATCAAATGAAGAAGAACTAGAAGTAGAAAATGGCAGAATTGTGTAACATTTATTAGTTATTCAATAGAAAAATGCACTATTACAAATATTTAAACAGATTAAAATGATTGTTTTAAAGTGACTACCAAAATATTAATGTTTTAAAGTGACTACCAAAATATTAATGTATTATGTAAGTTTGAATCTTTGCAGTAATCATTATCGTATTTGCAATCGCCGTCACCGACTTCGTATCCTATCCGGAGACGTGTCGTATTTTCGTGTTTTCTTTTTTACTGGTTTCCTCAATAGATATTATACTACGCTTTATGTACACTGTTAGAGTCATGCAGGAACCAGCTTACAAAGATAAACATAATGGTGTGACAAAACTACAACGATATCTGATCCCAATGGCTATAAAATTAAAATCTACTGTAACTTCAAAATCGCTTTTTAAGATGAAGAAGGCAATCAGGACTATAATTTTTAAATTACAAGCCTATAATATTGTTTCAAACTTTTGACTTGTCCGATCGGACACGTACAAGATAGGTTTTACTTGTCCGAACCAGACTTTAACCTGTCCCGGGCGATCGGACAGCCGTTAATGTCGAACCCTGAGATGTGCCACTTCAATCTTAACACACTCGTAATTAAGGCAATAATTTTATGAAATATTTGAAGATTTAAATATTAAATAGCCTTTGACACCCTTTTAATGAAGCCATATCCATGTTATCGATTAGTTTTGTAACGGATATGTCACGCACGGTTAATTACGCAATAGCAACAGGTGTTCCTCGTGCAATCAACCGTTAGAAAAATCAATTCTCTGGACAGATATAATTTTTTACAATTAAATCTTGATAATTTGTCGTTATAACGAATTATTTTATGCTTGCTTTGGTATATTTGTTACCGACATACGCAGTCGGAGTCAGAAACCGAATATGTCGTTGTATCGAGCATTTACAACACGCGGACAAGTTTGTTCCCACTGAAATTCGGTCGGATGTCGAATATTCCGTTAATGTCATTGTAACGAGGGTTCACTGTACATTGATAGATTGAATGCATATGTACTTGACAGTTCTGTTACCAGTCTGCAAGCTTAAGTAAAAATTGTATAAATTCTTCACTGATAACAGCCTTGTTGACACCATTTGTATCAAATTTTAATAACTTTTGGGATTTGTGTTTTTAGCTATTGTTGGATGATGCAGAGTCCTGTAGAAGAAGAATGCAGGCTGCTTCTGCCCTTATTGGTGGCTTAGGTGGAGAGAAAATAAGATGGACAGCACAAAGTAAGCTGTTTAAGGCACAGATAGAAAGGTAAATACTAATGAAAGTCTTTATCTGAATTTTGTTTTAAATTCTACTGACTGTTATGTTGATTGAACGGTACATTGCTTCACATTTTGCCCATCTGTCCATGAGTAAACTTTTACATTTTAATGTTTCCTCTACGGAACCATTGAATGATCCTTGGAATGTCCCATGCTAAAATTGCATCCAATAGCCCTGGCTTCATACCATAAAATTGGCTCTTTAAATAGCTGATTCTACTTCATTTTTAGGAGTCATGAAGAGGAGTAGTTTAATATATACATGTCTTAAAATACTAACTGTTGTTCATTATTCAAATCATGCTTAAGCTATATGACAAAACAAAGTCTTTTCAGAAATTATGAGGCCAGTTTAAAATAAATTGGAATGAATGATCCTTAGCTTTTATTGCCATCCAAGATGGCCACTGCTTCTAAGAATAGATATTCTTTTATTTGTTATTGTTCCTTGTCTCTTTTCATATAAAACCCACTTACTGTTTGTTTTGTAAATAGAAACAGTTTAAAATATATTCCAGGTTACCACTTTTTAGTAGTTTTACAGACTTTTGTTTTTTGTTTTTTGTTTTTGCAATTAAGTTAGGTTATCATTTGGTTACACTTTTATTTTATAGCCCCACCATCCATCAATATGATTAATCTAATAAATTTTCCACCAAAGTAAACAAATGAAAGACCGTGTTTACACTACAGAGTACAAGAAGCAAGATTTTGAAAGTGGAGCATTGGTTAGGTTTGGAATAAAAAACTATCTAAATTCAGTGAGGTGTAGTAATCTTAAACTATTTTTTTTAATATATTTTTAAAGTCCTATTGAATAAACATTTTTTTTCACAAAAAATTAACATAGCTAATGCTCTTATTTACAGATTGGTTGGTGATGTTCTTCTTTGTACTGGTTTCCTGTCTTACTCTGGACCTTTCAATCAAGAATTTCGTGACAAATTGATAACAATGTGGCAGAAAGAAATGTACCAGAGAAAGATTCCATACTCACAAGATATAAACCTGATTAGTATGCTAGTGGACAATACTACAGTAAGATTTATACTGTTATAACACATTTATATTTCAGTACATTCATGTTACAAGAATACACAGTTCTATTATATGTGACACAAATTTTTTACTAACAATATCTTAAACGTCATGTAAACACTTTGTATTTTTTACCAATTGTGACATGAGGCGCAAATCTTGATCAAGTTTAGTAAATTGTATACCCCGCCACACAAAGTGGCAGTGGTATTATGTGATGCCCTACATATGGATATGAGTGTTCGTCCATCTCTCCGTACCTAGGGGGGTTTCCAGATGATAACTTGAAAATGTGTCAACAGATTCTATTTAAACTTTGCACAGCAGCTATTAAATACCATAAAATTAAGATCAAGTAAAATTTTCTGCACAATTCAATATGTAGTTTTCAATCTGTAGTTTTTGTTTGGTCAACAGTTGGTGGTTTCCAGATGATAACTTGAAAATGCATCAACAGATTTTTTTTAAACTTTGCACAGCTGTTAAGTGCTATTAAATGAAGATCGGGTTGAATTTTCAGCACAATCCCATTTGTAATTTTTGAGTTGTGTCAATTTTAAATAACTTTTATAGGTCCAGGGTCAAGGTAAAAACTGTCTTCTTAGATGGACTATTATCATGCTCAGCTATTCCCTTAGGCTGATATGTAATTCAGTAAAATGTGTTCATGAAATATTAAAAACAATGCAACCTGGCGGGGTATCATTTAATGCGCCATTAAATTCCCCTTTTTTATATCCTGCCATGCAGAGTAGCCAGGTGTTATGTAATACCCTCCATTTAAATATCAGTGTCCCTCCATCCTCCGTGCCCCAGTTTTTTCCAGATGATAATCATAACTTATAAATACATCTATGGATTTTGCGTAAACTTTGCACAGCTGTTAAATTCAATTTTTAGCACAATTCAATTTGTAATTTTCAACTTGATACCCAACATGCATTCATAAGAAGTTAGAGATTAAAGTCGATGTTCTTTCTGGTAGGAGACATAATATCAACATTGAGACAATCTGCGTGTGACTATAACATTTTTTGTGACAATCTTTTTAGATGGCCCGAATGAGTCTGATCCTAGTACGTCAAAACAGGATCAGAAAGGTTGTATATCATACTTAATAATGTCCCCAAAAAAAATACCTTGAAGTTGAACATCTTGGTTTATGTTTTATAGATTGGTGAATGGAATATCCAAGGACTTCCCAATGACGAATTGTCAGTTCAGAATGGTATTATAACTACTAAAGCTACTAGATATCCTCTCTTGATTGACCCGCAAGGTCAAGGTAAAAATTGGATCAAAAGCAGAGAAAAAGACAGAGAATTACAGGTATATAGATTCACTTGTTTTACAAAATTTATTTTTTTTTTAACATGAATTAATGCATTGGATTTGGGTAATAATCCAATGCATTAATTCATGTTAAAAAAAATACTATATGGAATTATAAAGAAATGCAAGGGGAAAAATGCACTCCAGGGGTGTCACTTTTAGAATAGTACAGGTGGTGATAAGCTGCAGAACAAAGTACTGGTAGATGGCACCCACTGCACAGTCCACACAGCTACCCTTGTCCCTGTGGTGAAAAGCTACAGTAAACTGTTCATGTAGATGATGCTCATTGCCCAGTTCACACAGCTTCCCTGGTCCCTGTGGTGATAGATAAAGTAAACTGATCAACGTATATGAAACCCACCACCTAGTCTACTCAATCACTCTGGTCATTGTAAGTGTTAATAAGCTACTCTAAACTGTAAATGTAAATGACACCCAGTGCCCAGTCTACTCAGCTGCCCTGGCCATTTTTTAACAAAGTATATATCAAAAATAAAAGTAAATGTAATGATTACACTACAGCTCTTTATAACGTAAATACCTGTTGAAAATTTTCAAGATTGCAGGTTTGATTCTCAGTGCAGGCAGAGTGTACTCAAATCCAATCTTAATTGACAAGGATTGCCAGTTTTCCTACCAAAGATTGTGGGTTTTCTTTGGGTACTCGGGCTTTCTTCCCCAATAAAAACTGGATGCCATGATATAGCTGAAAAATTTCTGAAAGATGCATTAAACACCATTCAAACAAACAAACAAACAAAAATGCAATTTTTCAATATTTAAGTCCTTTGACATTTATTTATACAGTACTTTTTTTTTATTAGGTAACATCTTTAAATCACAAGTACTTCCGTACACACTTGGAGGACTGTCTTTCATTAGGACGCCCACTTCTGTTAGAAGATATTGGGGAAACCTTAGATCCTGCACTGGACAATGTTTTGGAGAAAAACTTTATTAAATCTGGATCTACTTTCAAAGTAAGATTTTTTATTTGATTGTTACATAAAAATAATATTTGGAAGTCCCCTACTTTTTACTTCTGTTAGCTGATCTCGACAGAGTAACCTCACTTGACATTCTTTGTTTGCTGATTGACCAGAAGTTAACTCAGTTATTGCTATCATTTTTTAAACAGGTTTTCAACGAAAATCCTTGTTATAAGATTTGGGTATGGCATGCAGGCAGAGTCAAACAGAGGATTTCCCATCAATAACTTTAGTTTGGATAATCCAATCTTGCTGAAACTTTGAATATAGCAATCCTGCATGAACACCTAGCTTGTGATTGGATTTGGTACCGGTTAATTCAAGGTCACTATTACTAAACATAGAAAAAAGTTTCCAGTCAATAACTTTAGTTTGGATAACCCAATCTTGCTGAAACTTTGCATATAGCAAGCTTGCATGAAGACCTAGCTTGGGATTGGATTTGAAGCCAGTCAGGTCAAGGTCACTGTTACTAAAAATAGAAATTGTTTCCGGTCGATATCTTTAGTTTGGATAAACCAATCTTGCTGAAACTTTGGATAAGCTTGTGCGAAAAACTAGCTTTGGATTGGATTTGGGAAGAGTCCAATCAAGGTCAAGGTGATTGTTACTAGAAATAGTCAAACAGTTTCGGCCTAGTCTACTACTAAAATTAATTCTTAAATTGTTGAAAACCTGGCTTCTTGTTAATTTATGTTTTACTGAGCAACTGACTTACTGCCATCATGATCATTTTTTATATTAATTATTAGCTGGCTTGGATCAGAGCCAAGAGTGAGTACCCAAAAATATTATTTGCTGACCTGAACCACAGGCCAACCGTACATTTTGACATTCATTATTAGTAAAATTAAACATTCATTATACGCTGACATGTATCAAAGGCTATACTGAGTATATTTTGACATTCATTATTATCATCATCATCATTATTATGACTGATATCTCTATTGGAACTTCATGATTTACAACAATTTCCGCGATATTGTTAAATTTGAACCCTATGGAAAATACATACTTTTATATAAAATGTTTGACTGAAGATATTATCACAGTCATGATCTGCAGTGTTGTATCAGTTTGATCACACGGCATTCAGTAATGCAGTTGCAGGCTTTGGACTCTGGTCAACTTTGCATATTTTGACCAGTTATGAACTAAATTTGGCAGAAAATTCTGTTGGTTATTTTTGTCAATCTTTATTTAGAAATTCAGTAATGTCAAGAGTGTATTTTGATTGGATAAAACTAAGATTATCAGATTTCAGACATTTAATTGAACTGTTTGATTATAGTCATGCTCAAATACACACACTGCCAACATCAGTTTCTATTTACAGAAAAAATAAACAGAAATAAAGGGCTTTGGTTGTTGGGGGGTGAGTTTTTGTAATAAACCATACATGTTGAATAGCTTTTTTAAATATGACAAATAGTCAGTGGCTTTATTGTTTGTATTTTATAGGTTAAAGTTGGAGATAAAGAATGTGATGTGATGAAGGGTTTCTATCTTTATATGACAACAAAGTTGGCCAATCCAGCTTACACTCCTGAGGTAAGGGTCATGTTATAAAACCAGAAATATTAAAAGTTCATTAAAGGAGTATAGTTGCTGTCTTTTTTTTCCACAAATTGTTTTGTCAGAATTTGACAATGTTTGTTAAAGGATTTAATTAAATTAAATTTTTCTCTACTCTAGCAATACTGATAAGCTTGAACCAATCTGAATTTTTTTACACGTTTTTTTCTCTTGAAAACAAAGTAATCATCTCCATCAATACTGAATAAGCTTCAACCAATTCAGGCCTCTACAATAACTTTTTTTTAAACTTGTCCCTTTGGACAAGTAACTTTCCAAATTTACTTGTCCCAATGAAAACATCACTTGTCCGAAAATTTTGACCCAGAACATCCTTAATTTGTATGTTTCAATGTTATGGTTGAAAACAATACATATAATGCTTAGCTAACTTTACGATAGATTGAAACCGAATTTCGTCAGATCCATGTGTGTGTGTTGATGTTTCGATGTTAAATTAGTTTTACAACTATTATTGGCAAGTTCAGTTCCTTCAAGCGTTTTCTTGACCACGAATTAGTTGTATACTGGTCCCATCGCAGTTTGTACTTAGGGCCATGCATACGTAGTTTCCAACCAGTGCTAAGTTAATTGCATAAAATTTGTTGACATGTTATCAGCAATGAAAAAAATGTAATGGATAAAATAAATTCAGAAAAATTTCTGACCAAACTCACATTTTGAGAAAAGATACTACATAATAGGCTTATTTTTTTACTTGTCTAGATGGATTGATTGATTGATTAATGGTGTTTAACGCCCGAGCAGCATTATTTCAGCTATATTCAAGCCATGAACATGAAATGGATGATAAAATGAACATGAAATGATGATGAATGAAAATGGGATGGGACACAAGGAAAAATAGGGGTAACGGATTTTAGATTGCCATGGCAAATGGGAGGATGGATAGGGTCGGGCAATTCAGCCTCCTGTAGCGGGTTGAAATCCCTACTCATAGCGAATACTACAGCAGCGTTCTTTAACGTGCAAGGAACGTGGCATTTTTCCCAACACAGTGCACTAATATGGTTTGCGGTCAGGTTTTCCGTATTATGGCCTGACAACCCCAGCTTGCCAGGGGTACCCCATTCAACCACCTGGGGCACACATCCCAGTCGGTCTTTAGGCAAACCGACCTGACACGCTGGTCAGGGTACTGGGCGCTATTTAGTCGCCTTTTACGACAAGCTAGCGCAACTGCGGTCTATTCTTTTGGCCACCCGGATCCCGCACGGGGCTGTCTAGATGGACAAGTGGCTACTGAGTTTTACTTGTCTGACAGATATTTCCACTTGTCCCAGGCATTCGGACAAACGTTATTGTCGGGCCCTGCAATTTGATTTTATATATACATGAAATATTTGTAATAAAAAGTTAAAAAAAACTTCATTATTTTTTCAGTAAATAATTCATGATAAACAGTATGTTGATCCACTTAAATTACTGAGCGTACTTATTAAAGCCCTGAAGTCACACAAATGTCAAAACCACTGCAATAGTAGTTACACAAGCTTAAAAGTTAAATTCTATTTAATGTATTGCCGACTGATTGTGCTCTTTATTCTGTTCATGCACCAAAAGTTTTATCACAATCAGTCTTGTCAAATTTATCAGCTGTGAAAATCAAATCTTACAGGTTAGGTCAATGTCAGAGGTAACGGGTTGCTATTTTAGTTTGGTAGTGGTAATTGTATTATTGCCATTAGCAGTTCATATCTTCTGTCTTCGGTAGCCATAAATCACTGTCTCTGTTCAAGTCAAAGCTAGTAAATTCTATATAGCATACTTTTTGGAGTACAAGCGGCTATTTTTCATCTTTTAGGTTGTACTGCGGTTTATAAAGCAGTGTGGCTAATATGTGTATTTTTCCTAGTAGTAGACAGTAATTAAAAATGTATTTTTCAGTTTTGGTTGTAGAAACAAGATAGATTTGTTATTGTAATAATTGAAGATATACAATGCATTTGAAATTTAAATGTTTCCAGTTTTGTTATTGTGTATTCAAATCTATTAAACATCGAGTCAAACTGATAAAGGGAGATAAAACTGAGTTTTAGAACTATTGGTTGAGGCACTGTAGAGGGAAACGAGTTATCATTTATTTATTTTACTGATTAAAAATGTTCATCAATAAAACTACTATACAACAAAACAAAAGTAGCTGAGCAATAAACTAAAAGCTCTAAATTCAATACATTTATGCACTAACAATAAATTAATGTCTGGTAAAAAAAGTTTGTTTCCCATTCAGCTGTCGGAAAAACCATCAAAATCTTTGTCTTCTGAATCGGAAATGAAATAACTGCTATTGCTTATGGGAGGAGATTGGACATTGGGGCATCATCTTCATATGACAGGTCACTTGCTGCATCATCAGTGTACAGATAAATGTCGGCTTTCATAAAACCATTGGCTTTACACTTCTTGCTTAAGCCTTTCCATGCATTTAGGACCAACATTGCAACTTCTGAGCGTTCAGTACTGGTAAACAAATGTTCTTCTGATGTCGTCCACTGCTCCCATTGCAGGCGCAAACCAAACTTGAAAGTTCTATTGACACTAATATCAAGTGGCTGAAGAAGTTTGGTCATGCATCCTGGAATAATCGCTGGCATAGTATTCTTTGCATGGAGGATGTCTTTAATGTCATCAGTTATGTGTAATTATCTGGTAATCATCGATGAAAATTGCATAATTTTTTATTTCAAAGTTGAGTCTGAAAATAAATATAATAAAAAAAAATTTTAAACTCCAGCAAATACAGGTCACCAACGAAATGCAACTCATTCAGAACACTGCAGGTGGTAAATGAAAAGATACGAAAATAGAAGTATCGCACCACTGACTCAAGACTTGACTGTCTTAAGCAGAGATAATTAACATTATACAAAATAATATTTTTAATTAATAATACAGCTTGCTTAATTTTCATAAAATAACAACCTGGCCTGGATAAAAATACTGTTACTTTTTTTACCTATTACACCTGAATAATTGTCAACAGGTGAACAAAATAAAAGTTGGCTAAATGGGAAGACACCATTTCTTCTGTCCTGAAGCCATCTTTTACTTGGATCACATGTTTTTGTAAATTACATAAGTGTCAGCTTGGTAACCAGGACTGAGATGCTGAAACGGCCTGGGAAGAACACTTGGTGGGCTATTCTCATGAATTGATGTCTAACTGTGGCGGCAGCAGCCTCAAAGATAACATTTCATTCTTTTCTCCATAATCACTTGGCAAATACAATACAAATGTTATTATATAGTTTTTATCATTTTTGTTACATTATTCCTTAAATAATTAGCGACGAATAATATTTTAAACATAACGTCAGTTTTCACCGTTAATGTTATGTTTTCTGTTCATAAATGCTAGATCAAGTATATGGTGTAAAGTCTTTCACTTAGTAGCCATATACCAGTAATACAGGTGGCTGGTCATCAGTTCAAAATTGATTTAAACTGCTTTTTAATATTTATTTTTTGGTTAAAAATTAAATAAACCTCTACCAAACAAATTCAGACTTTTTATGATGATGATTTTGTAGAAATAAAGCAGGAGTAGATGTCAAAAGGAAGTGTTTTATTTTTACCCATCATGCTTAGAATTTTAGATAATCTTAAACTTCTTCAGTCAGAATCATATAATACATATGTAAGTTAATTTCTTAAGTACCTTCCAACACTGCCAAACAATTATTTCTGGAAAATCCCATAGTAAAAGTTGTAAGAATTTATCACTTGTTTTTTCAATAGGTGAGTGCCAGAACATCAATAATAGATTTCACTGTTACAATGAAAGGTTTGGAAGATCAGCTGTTAGGACGTGTCATACTTACAGAAAAGAATGTAAGTAGCTCCAGTACTTGTTGTTATAATTTTTATTATGCTAACCACTTTGTCAGTCAATCCTTCCCTTCATCATAGTTTTGTCTCCAAAACTGTTTGACATCTTGGCTTCAAACTTGAATGTTAGAAAGATCATGTTGGGTAGGCGAATGATTGCTTGAGTTGAGTTAACTCTCTTAGTTTATTTGTCTTGTCCAGAAAATAACATAAAACCTGCTTGATGGATTCACATGAAAAATGGTATATATGTACCTGTTTGCAGTTGACAAAAATAAATTCCTCTACCTACATTATTTTTAGTTATTTCTCTTAGTTTATTTTTCTTTTCCACATAATCTACCATCCATAATGATCTGACAGTTCTTTTTCTTATCCCAAAAATAACTTAAAACCTGCTAAGTAGATTCCCTTTAATTTGGTATATAGGTACTTGGGGATCACTAGTAATGTTAGTTCTTTTTGTTTCTCTAAATGTTTTACTTAAAAATCATTTAGCTAATTCAAAACTCAATATATTATGACACATATCGCCACCCATAGAGAATAGTTGAATGCAATGTTGTGATCTTTTAATATCAATAGTGTACATTTTGGTGTTTTCAATTTTATTTAAGGGAAAGTTAAATACAATGTTGTGATCTTTTAATATCAAAAGTTATTATATAGATAGCGATGAAATATGAAATTTTCCGAGTGACAGAAATCACGGTAAATCACATGTGAAAATTATCGTTTATTTTCACTCTCGGGTTTTTTCCCACCAAAAATGTCAGTTGGTTTTGTACTATACAGATATTCATCCGCTGTTCATAAAATTTAGGATTAAGCATTAAAGTTTTATGAAAACAATTTTGATCTATATAATAAATAGATAATCAATTGGGCGGAGTGAATATCCAAAATATGATCACTCGTGCCACATAAAGCATCAGATTAAACTCGTGCGCGGAACAAGTTCCGCACACTTGTTTATTCAGATGCGTTATGCGGCACTCGTGATCATATTTTGGATATTCACTCCGCCCAATTAATTATTATTATTATTACACTATTTTATTTAGGAATTGGAAGCAGATAGGGCTAAGTTAATGTTAGATGTTAACATCAACAAAAGGAAAATGCAGGAACTGGAAGACAACTTGTTATATAAATTGACCAGTACAAAGGTAATTTATCTGTAATATAACACTAATTTTGTATCAATAAAAAGTCTAAAAGTCAAATAACCTATTATATGGTGTGGCACTGTTCAAAAATATCACAACTATTTTTAAATGGCAAAAAATCAAGTCTATATTGGAAACAAGAATTAACCTATTTTTTTCAACAAGTTTTTGAAATATTGGTGGGTTAATTAAAGGTTTTAAAGTATATTTGTACTCTACATATATATAATGTTGAGATGTAATATTTGGACATTCTACAGTCCCAAGTAAGCATTTGTTAATTGGTGTGTATTAATTGAACAAAACAAACACTGACTACTCTAGTTAAAAAAATTTACATTAGAATGACATTTATCACTTTAGTTAGGTGTTCAAGGTGTTTACATTTAATTTTTACTTTAATAATGCCATAAAATATATTTTTTTTATCTTTTATATAATTATTTGGTTTAAAAATTAAGTTACGATTCAGACAACAAGTTTCTACCCATGCTATCACTCTTTAAATGTGTAATGACATTTTCATATTAAATGATTTGCTTCATAAATAATTCATATTTTTCATTTTATCCAAAGAAAATATAGAATATTTAATCAGAATGGTTGTCCTTTATCACTTTTAATGCAATGATTCAATGATTTCATGATCTAATATAGAGCTTAAGATGGATTCTTTGTAGCAGTTACTTTGTATTATTTATCCCACTGTAATTGGTTTACAAAACTTTATGCCTTTTTCTTTATAAAGTACATAAAAGAAAAAAAACTACTAATGAAGCTAAAAAATGACCTGAAATACATATTTAACTATATTTTATGCAAAACTTGTGTCATATGTTTGCACAACTGTTTCCATATTTCTTCATTTGTAGCATTAATGTATTATATAAGGTAGGATTGTGTTATGTATCCCTTAGCTAAGACTAATATTTCTTTGACAATTGCTTCTATGTAATATTCTTAACTGCTTTATGTAGACCTGTAACCTATACTAATAGTTAATTGACAAAATAGAAATCTTGTTTGTATCACTGCTTGTGGGTCACTGCTGTTGCATTTTTAAACACACATTGTTTTCTTTCCTTCTGTATATATATGATTAGTGTGACATGTATAGTGCCTAATATCATGAGTTTTAATTGCATTTTGCAATAGAAAAGTCAGAATTAATAACCCAGAAAGCTGATATACTGCTAGTAATATGTGTATTGTTATACCGGTATCAGTGTCTGGGTGTTTGTTTTGTAATTCTGAATCTTTATGAAACATGGGTACCTCCTTATTTTACCTTCAGTAAAATAACCTATTTTATGGGGTAGCAGCTTTCAAAATATTACAAAAACTTTATATTTATATGGCAACAAATCTAGTTTTTATATTGGAAACAAGAATAAACCTTTTTTTCAACTAGTTCTTTGAAATACCAGTGGGAAAATTAATTACACTCCACAATCAAAGAATCTGTTCAATTTAAAAACTTTATAAATAATTATGCAGATATTTATTTTGTTCTGTTCATTATTTAAACATGTTTTTTTATATATATATATTGTACTGTGTTACAATTATTCAGGGTTCTCTGGTGGATGATGAATCTTTGATTCAAGTTCTGTCAACCACAAAAGTAACCGCAGCTGAGGTCAGTGAAAAACTTACTGTTGCTGCAGAAACAGAAATTAAAATCAACGAGGCTAGAGAGGAGTTCAGACCAGGTAAACTTTGCTGTAACATTATGTGATTAGGTAATGCTCAGAATGAAAAGCAAGGTTAAAATACAAAGCATAAATATGTAGCTGTTCTTGTGTTTTTAACATTATTGCATAGTTGTAGTATTACCTTACGACAAATGGTGGCATACTGTTTGTACAATTTCAATCCATTTTACAGAAACAAATCATGTCTTGATGCGGTAGAAGGTAAATTTCATGACGGAGCTTCAAATAACATGACTCACTGAAAATATCTACTCACAAAATACTGTGTAAATGTATTACCATAACAATAATAAAGTACTTCTCTCCATTTTTCAGTTGCCACAAGAGGTAGCATTCTGTATTTCTTGATTTGTGACATGAGCATGGTGAATAGGATGTATCAGATTTCCCTCCGACAATTTCTGGGAATATTTGACATATCAATGTCCAGGTAAATTATGCCATTTTTTGCCAAGACCAAACCTGGTTTATAATATGGTAAAGTCAGGTGGGTGGTTTTAGTAAAAGGCTATCTACATTGTGTAATCAACTGATCTTACAGCTTTCAACCCAGTTCTCTGAAAAAGTATAAAGATTGAACACATATTGAACTTGTGAAGCAACAGTTATGGAATTGTTCAAGAAATTGCTTCCATTTTTCCGGGCATGGGAAGTAGTCATTTTTTTAGCAAATATTACAGAAGACAGTAATCTATGTTGTGTAATCAACTAATACAGTGATCAAACTAGACGTTTGAAGCTTTACTTTCTTGCACACATATTAAAAATGTGCACCTGCTATTATGGAAAAGATTTAGGAATTATGTCTCATCTTTGAATGAAGATGTTAAACCAATAAAAATGCAAAGATCACAGCAGGTAGGGTGTACTCGACTTCAATCTTAATTGACAAGGATAGCAAATTTTCCTACCAAATGTCGGGGTTCTCTCCGGTACTCCAGCTTCCTCCCCCCAAAAAAACTGGATGCCATGAAATAGCTGAAAAATTGCTGAAAGTGTTGTTAAACATCATTCAAGCAAACAAAGAAAGGTCTAATTTCCAACAGTGAGAAAAAAGAAAAGTAGACTACAACAGTCTTTAATCAAAAATTGTAACTGATTGATAAACAAATACTCTGTTTGCTTTAACACTCAAAGTCCTTTCACTATATGTTTTATTTTTATCATTGGCTTTGAAAAATATATACTAGTAACCTGTAGATTGGTGTCCAATGAGGCAGTTGCTTTCAGCACAGCTTTGTGGAAGTGTGCTAAACAAAAGAATTCTGAATGTAATAAAATGTTATTTATTATATAATATTTGTAACTTTATGTATGATGTTTATGTCTGTATATAATATAGTTACATGTAAGCAATGGCAATATCAGACAAATTTGGTCTGGCAAAAGCTACTTGGGACCAGTATTGCTGGGGAATTTGGTGGACCAAATGTTCACCATTCTCTGAAAAGATTGTGTGAAGACTTATCTATGCCCCACCTTGAACACGGGACATGTTGCACATAAGACACTACTCTACCAACTGAGCTGTTAATTGTTCCTAAAACTTGACACTTTTTTCTTATTGGATGAAATTTTCCTTTCACTTAAAAAAATACAAAGCCAAATGCAGGATTGAAGTATAAGGGGTTCTCTTTAACTCTTTCTTATATTATGCAGACTTTAGACATGGCCACAATGGGGACAGATTAATAGGAATTAGGGGGGTTCTATCCTTGTTTGAAGGAGTTTCCAGTTTGTTCATTTGATGGTTGCCACAACCTCTTCAAAGGAGAGATAATGATAACATTATTTTAAAAAGATTCAAATTAAAAAAAAAAATTGTTCTGCCATCTATTTAGGTAGTCTAAATCAAAATATACACAAAGTATCCTTAAGTAAAGAGGTGTACTGTTCAAATGAAAGGCTAGACCCTCTTAAAGGGGAGATAATTCAGAAATTGTTAAAGTTGGTCAAAATGTAAATATCTTCTCATGATCTTTGTGCTAATTTCAAAAACACATAGCACAAGTGGTTTTTAGTGAAGAAAATTTAGGATTGTGATACTAAAGGCCCATGCACTCTTCAGAAGATATATAACTAAACTAAGCATTGTTAAATTATGATGTCAAAATTTATTTTAAGTTATTTTCTATTATACCATTGGCAACAGGAATTAAATTTGTTTCAGTCACTTGCGAAAATTAGTAGCTTTTTTCAATTCTGAAATGAATGAAATGAGTACAGCTAAACCATATTAACAGTAAGAATTTTTACACACCTGTCCGGAACTTGCACTGCTCAGATATTTAAAAGCCTCTGTGCCTTGGGCATCATTCTACTTAATTTTGAAGACACAGTGAGAATGACATGGTCAGTAATGTTTACCAGAGCACATGTAAAGGTTTGTTGTTCAAGTGTTTTGATGTATATTTACATAATATTTATTTTATCACAATATTACAGGTCAGAGAAAAGTCCAGTAACAACAAAAAGAATTGGTAATATCATAGAATACCTTACATTTGAGGCCTTCAGATATACATGTAGAGGGTTGTATGAAGAACACAAATTCCTCTTTGTATTGTTAATGACCTTCAAGATAGATTTACAGAATGGTCGAGTCAGACACGAGGAGTTCCAGACATTTATCAAAGGTATACATAAGTAATATTATTTAACTGACTTGATATAAGAATAACTAGGCATAGAAACAGGAAATTTTTTTTTTAATAATAATGTATAGTAGTGTCGTTTATGTTAAGAATGTTTCAGAACTTTTATATTCTGTCGTGAACATTTCTTTATTTCTTTTTTCCACCATTCGTTATTGCTTAAATTGGTATTCTGTGAGTGACAATATATTGCATAAATGTAAACACAACACAATTGGACTGTAATACTTGTGATGTGGTCGTTTTAAATATTTACACAGAAAAGTTGTTTTTGTTCCACTTTTTTTTCCAGACGCTCCATGAAATCATGTGATTTGGTGCCAACCCTGATATTTTTGTATTCTTTGTCTATGTGACTTGTATTCTTCCTATTTAGAATTACATGGTTTTATAGCAGAATACATGAATAATATGGCTGCCACCAGGTTTGCTTCTCGTAGGATGAAATTGCTTGTTAGGTCAAAACTAAAATTTATGGAATTAAAAATTTAATTGCCTGTATATATTTGTTGTGCAGAGGGTTACAGTTAGATAACAAACTCTATAGACTGCATGAAAAATTTTTTATTGGGTCTTGTCTTATACCTTGCCCAATATTATATTTGTTCATACAGTTCATATATTTTCATATAGCTCCTATGACTATGTAACTAATAGCAGTGAATTTTTAAGCTCATTTGAAAGAAAGGAAATGTACAGTTATTATGTTAGTTTAAAACTATCATATTCTAGTCAATGCACACATTATTTTTCTTGCATTATAAAATAAGTTATTCTATACACAAATGAAATAAAGAAAAAGCTTTAGCAATCTAAATAACCAGTACAGTAGTCCCCCTCTTGTAAGACCACCCCATCTGAGTAATGAAGTGGTCTTTTAATGGGGGTGGTCCTTCTTGAGGGGATTCAATTCATACAGGTTTATAGAGCTTGGTCGGCTGATTAGCAGCAAAAGCTGTGAAGTAATCAAGAATCCCACAAAATAAAAATTTGTATTTTATTATTCAGTATAAATAAAAAAAAAAAGAATTCATGCAGTTTTTATCTGTTAAAAATGTGTAATGATAATATAACAATTCCAAGTCTCCTTAACAGTGAATGTTTCTGTTCCTGTTTCATCTACATTATCATTTTTTTTATCACTTTTATTGTCTGCCCCGGCACCAATTAGTAGTTAATTAAAGTTCCGTCTAATTTGAATAAATCCAGGTTTTCCTCTGTTTCCAGTTTCCCAAGTTTTTGACATCGTTTGTTGTAAATTTTTGATTTATGATTATGTTGGTACATTGTACTATTATCTCTTTGTTGAATATTTCAGTCTTCTTGTAATAAACCCAATTTTCCTAATTGTTTTCCCATTTGATCCATCATAAAAACCTTTCTATTACACGATTTCGACATTTTGTTTACCGTTGTTGAACTGTTTCCGAACTGGTTTACGATAATTAAACCAAATCACGTGCTATTCGTGACTTCCAAAATAAACATCTGGCTAGTGAAAATAGTTGTTCGTGAGAGCAATTTACATTGTTGTGTCAAAAAAACTTGGTTGCTGGTGCGAATGTTTATGTTAGAAAAACCTAATGCATCAGGTTTTTGGCCGGATAAAGCAGGTGGTCGCTGGCGAAGGGATTGTATAAGAGGGGGACTACTGTACTGTATTACTTAATGTAGTATTAAATTGTATTTGTAAGCTTGTTTGGCTTCTTTATGAAACAGAGACCAATATTTCATCACTTCATTAAAGACAAGAAAAATTAACGATGATTCATTGATTGAGATGGACAGAAAATTTTGTATGCCTTTGGAAAAGTGGGAAAAATTTGTGTTACAAGCCTCATTTCAGCTCCCCTGTATAAAATTCTGGCATGTTTTGGCTTTTTTTAAACCCCCCTCCCCCCCCCTTTTTGCAAACTTGTTAGGGGGGTATATAGGAATCACCCTGTCTGTCCGTGGTCCTTCTGTCCACATCCCTTGTAACACTTGATGAAATTTAATGAAACTTAGTCTAAAGGAAGTACATTATATGTAGATGTGCATGAAGGATTTTTATTGACCTCGATTATTATTAAGGGGAGATAATTGGACTTACAAGCGAAGCAGGGGGGTATCGCTTTTTGAGCGTGCTCACAGTCGTTCACAGTCCACACTTGTTTATTTTTGGATGAAGGAAGGATACAACTAGATATGAAGATTTTAAAATTATCTAAAATATAACTTTTCTTAAACATAGCAGTTTGCAAATAGAAAAATTCAACATGAAAGTGATTTGGAAAAAAGTCTGTTATGCCATATTTTATCTTATTTCTTTATCCATACTTTAATATAATTTAATATCCATCTATGTTTACTATGCTTTAGATGATTGAGGACCATCTACTTTTTGGCAAACAATCATCTCATATGCATCAAAGCTTAACACAATAATTTCCCAGAAACATTTTTCATCAAAACAATTTGACCCTTCAGCTACCATAAAAATTAACATGCTTTTCTGGTCTGAGGAAGGGTTGTAGACAGTCCATCAATGATTTCTTCCGTAAATGGCTGATTTATGGTACAGATGACCCAGTACAGATGAGCTCACGCGCACACATCTTTACTTGCTGCGTTATCCAATTAAAACGTCAGAAACAAGAATGTTATTATGGAAGCATAACAAAGTTCTTGTTTCCGGCGTTCTGATTGGATGTCAGAGACAATGGAGTCTAAAACAATGGAGAATCTATAGGATATAGCCATGTGAAAGTTGTTGGTTTACGGAAGAAATAGATACTTTCATGTGCTTTTGGGAAAGCTCATATGATCTTTCACTCGTGATAGAAATTTTGTTGTCTTTTAGCTCGTTCTGTTGTGCTCCACTCGCGAAAAGACATAAAATTACTAACCATCGTGAAAGATTAAACTGTCTTTCCCAAAAACATATGCAAGACCCTATTAGTCTTTGCATAACTGATTATTATGTTTTACCTAATTATACCCCACACAATGTCATGCTGATGTCGACTGGATAGCGCTCTCATTTCTTAATGGATTTTAACTTAACTGGGAATTGTTACTTAAAGTAGGTGCTTTAATGTGATTGATTTTCATGGAAAATCGTCAAAGGACCATAGTTTGGGAGTGGGACTTGGTCAACTTTCATGTACATGTATATTCAATGTTGTCACCTGGATAGCACTTTCATTTCTTCGTGAATTTTCATGAAACTTTAGGAAATTGTTAGTTATAGTAGGTGCTTGGATGAGATGGATTTTCAGGGAATTTGTCATGGGGAACATATATTTAGGAGGAGGACTTAGTCAACTTTTGTGTACATGTATATTCAATGTTGTCGCCTCGATAACTCTTTTATTCCTTTGTGGATTTTAATGAAACTTCAATATACCAATTTAAATACGAAATACCACCTTGATGCAATGGGAACATATGGGGTATTGTGAGCTTGCTCACTAAGGTTCTTTAATTAAATAAGTGGATTTTTTTTTTCAGTATAATTATTTTACTGTTTTCTTTCAACCTATTTATAAATAAAACCTTTGCTATAATGCTTGTCTACTTTTAAACACCCAAACAACTTTACTTTTGCAAATATGTGTTTTACAAATTCTGTATGAAAATTCAGAAACCAAAATTATCTGCGACTGAATATACAATGACACATGTTTTAGGTGGTGCTGCTTTAGACCTTAATGCTGTTACTCCCAAACCTGCAAAGTGGATCTCTGACATGACATGGTTAAATCTGGTACAACTCAGTGGTTTATCACAGTTCTCTGAAATCTTAAATCAGGTTTGATTTTAACATCAATTTATTTTACATCTTTAGCACTTAGTGATTGTTATTCCTCATTGGATTTTTATTGACCTCGGATATCATTAAGGGGAGATAATTTGGACTTGAAAGCGAAGCAGTGTGGGTATCACTTTGTGAGCGTGCTCACAGTCCACACTTGTTTATATAGTGTTTGTTGAATTGGCATACTGAGAAATTAGCATATTTTCACCTCATAAACTGTAAATAGTTGGATGCTTTCTTTTTTCCCTCAGCTCTTTATAAGCTATGAAACTGATTTTATCCAAACATGCAGGGCCACATTTAAAAAAATGTATGTTCCCCTCCCCCAGGTCTACCCTATGGATACTGACCAGGCAGGCAGGTACTTTTTTTTTATGTAATTCTGCTGCTGGTCATTGACTACATTTGTTTCCTTAGGAAATATTTTTGTTTAGAAAATTAGCCTTTTTGCACTTTAATATGGCAAACTAAAAAGGGGGAGTTGCGAACTCTCGTCCAAAACTCCTATTGAACTATTAGCCAAGAATTGAACTAAACATTGTTGCTTGAACTGCTTATGTGCACTTACTATATTATTATGCACTTATTAAAGTGTAGAGACAGCAAGGTTAGTGCAGATAAATTTTAGCCATTGTCATCACTTGGCTTATCTTCTTGTCATTGTAAACTAAAAAAAATTCCAATATTCATTACCAAAAACTTATTATCTCCCCTGAAAGTGAATATAGTTTGTGTACATGTTTTTCATTATATTTCATAAAATTCAGTTCTTTTCGAACAAGATGTGATAACTTACAGGACATTCACACTTAAATAATTGTAAATGAAATTTATTTAAACTATCCCTATGGGTTTTATAATAGTAACCATAGTTCAGAATATAACACCATTGGTTTCATAGCTTATTCCCATAGGTGAGCTCTTAAATTTCAGATTTTCTAATAGATTGTACAGAGAAGAGAATAAAAAAAACTATAATAATATTACAAAACTCTGTTCCATGAATTTTTTTATATAATTTTTTCAACATTTGATATACTTAGCCAAAGATTACTGAAAATTGGGAAATATTTTTTGATAGTTACATCTTAAGAAAAAAAATCATCAGTAAATTGAATTTTATGGAATTTGTGAGTAAATTAAAAGGAATTAATATAAATTTTACCATATTATAATGCATGTCTATTCTAAGATTGAAAAAATGACAGATGGGGTGCTGTATGCCCTTAAAGTGTGTATGGTTTTTATAGGTTGCTAGAAATGAGAAAGGTTGGAAACTTTGGTTTGACACAGATGCCCCAGAAGAGGAACAAATGCCAGATGGATATCACACATCATTGGATAGCTTTAGAAAACTGCTTTTGATTAGGTAGTGTAACAGTTGACATGTTCTTGTGTTTACTTATTCTTCATTATTGCAGTAAATATTTAAAGCCTGTTACCCATGAAGCTATCTGTATATATGTAACTGCTGGACTATACCTATCAGCCATAAAATTTGATAGTTTATAATCTCGATTCTTGCCTTGCTGTCCAACCTTGCTTTTTATACCCTGCCTTATTATGTGATACCCTCGGTTTGGATAAGAGTGTCTGTATGTAAGTGCCCAGGTGGTTTCAAGATGATAACTTAAAAACGTGTCAACAGATTATGTTTTAACTTTGCAAAACTGTTAAGTAGTATAAAATGAAGATCCAGTTCAATTTTGCACATTCCAATTTGTAGTTTTTGACTTGGGCAATGCAACCTGGAAGGGTATCATTTTATGTCCCATTTTTGACAAGAACTGAATTTTATTTCCCACTATATATAGATGTTTAATGATCACAAAAAATTGTTTTTTTAGCTTAAATATATCAGTATTTTCAGATAATGGATTTTTTCAATTATACAGATCCTGGTGTCCAGACAGAACAATTCCACAAGCCAGAAAGTACATAGCCAATTCTATGGGTATGCGGTATGCTGAAGCAGTGATCCTTAACCTTGAAGAGACATGGGGAGAGAGTGATATACGAACCCCCCTGGTGTGTTTACTATCTATGGGATCTGATCCTACAAATCAGATTGAAGCACTCTCAAAGAAACTTCAACTAGGTAATCATTGTCTAATATTGCATGACGACTAGAAGGTTTCACCTGCAGTAGATGTGTGATATGAGTTGTATGTCAAGTCTTAACTACTTTGGTAACATTTTGTAATGTCGGAAATCTCCTGAAAAGTGGCTAGTTTATTTACTATAAATCTTACATACATATTTCATAATTAGATGGATAGTAACATACATTATTTATTTTTCAGAAATCAGAGCTATTTCCATGGGACAAGGACAAGAAATTCATGCCCGTAAACTAATTAGCCAGTTCATGCAGACGGTAAGGAACATCATGATAAAGTCATTCCAATATGCTGTATTACTATACTGTGTCATTGGCTTTAAGTACTGATTTCAGATAATTCACTGGTCATCTCTTTAAAACATTAACAGCCTTTCCTTGCTTTTAAATAGAAAGTTATTTTACAATTTCCCATTCAGGAAATAGTTTGTTTCAGTACATGGTATGAAATAATACCCTATTGATTTGAAAAATAATTCCTTCTGTGGTTTAATAAAAATAAGCTGTCTGTATTCATATGATGCTGAGGTAAAGGTCAGTCTTGCCCGGGGCTTAAAAAACTGAAACCTCGGGCATGCCGATTTTCTATGAAAAAAGCTTTTCGGGCTCGATCTTTCTTCAAAAAATAAAATGTTGTTTTTATTTTCAATGTTTCTTAAAGTATATACCGTCAGAACTGTCCTGTAAATACTCATAAATCTATTTTAAATTCTAAAATAAATTGATTTAAGATAGATCTTAATCTTATCGGCGCTTTAGCAACGTTAATCAATAACAATTCAAGTTTGTTTCCTTTCCCTGTACAAAATAACCCCCAATTAATTTTGGTTACGAATTCGAGAAATGTTGTTGTTAAACTTTAATTTTCAGGGCTCAACACTGGGCGAAATGGACGACTTTGTCGCCCTACTGTACTGGGACCTGAAGTTGCCCTACGGCACCTCAAAAACGTAATCGATGTTGCCCGGTTATTTCCCTCAAGTTCACCGTTCTAAGATACTTGTATATGATCTAGTCCAAATAATTAATCTCTAGACTACCAATTTAGCAGTAAATGTGTAATTCCAATAAAAACGGAAAACAATATGGGAATTTAACATTATTTCAATGGATTCACGTCTTTCAACTGGATTACGCACCATTTGTTTATTTTCCGGATATGACTAATTACCGGAAGTGAACAACGAAGAAAAGTAAAGTACAACGGCCCATACTGAAAAATCGTATTTTTTTCATAAACAAACACTTTAAATTGGTTTCAAACTCAGTTCTTTCAAAGTGTATTGTATTTTAACAATTTTCGTTGATAAATAGGTGAGCTGCACTTGAAAGAATAAAGATGTAGAGTAATTATTGACATTTCATCTACATGTATCTTCTTTAAAAATTTTGCTCAGATAAACATGGCATGTTCATAACAAACTGTTAGAAATATATGTATACAAGAACTCAAGGAATGATGTTCATGTCTCAACCTATACAAATATTTTTAGTTGAACTATTTATATTTGTGAATACCTTGTATGACTACAAGTACTGAAGTAGATAGAAAATGGGCACTATAACTGTTCCTTCTTTTCATTGATTTTATAATGATAAAGGTTATGTGCTATTTGATATTGCATACCACAAATAATAATGAAAAAGAAAGAAGAAAAAACAATCTAAGTGTGTTATGGTTTAAAAACACTAGAGAAATAATCCTGGAAATTCCACAGTTATAAAAAAAAAGATGTAAATAATGAAAAATGTAGGTAAATACTGCTAAAAATTAATTATTTGTACAGTCCTCCTGACTTCTCCCTAATGTCTTCTTAAAGTCTCTCTATCAGGGCCTCACTTCTCCCTACTTTTTTAGAGCATGGGACCCCTGAACTTTACGGTTAAGAAAAAGCAAAAAATTAAAGTGAATGACGAGTCAGAAGCATCGTTAGACCAAACGGGGTCAAATATTGATCTAATCCCCCACAAAATAAAGACCTCACATATAGACAAACGGGAAAGAACATCACGTCGATAATTTTTAGGGCTTGGTTAATTAATGTTGGGGCTTAGGGTTTTAAAGTTAAAAAAGCTCAGGGCTTAGGCTTGCCCAAAGAAATTTTCAACCCCTGCTTGCTTTGCTGTCAGAACATCACTTTTACTGCATGCAGATCTGAAGAATCTCCATCTTCATGCTTGGTTTGACTGATCTCACATGGTCTCTTCTAAAATAAAATTTCAATGTAAGATTGTCAGATTTCCACCAAATAAAGGGGACATATAGTTTTTTGGTCCATTTCGGGCCACCACAGGGTTTCTTTGGTGTTGATACTTTTTTTTGTTTGAAGATGATTTCTCAACTTGGTACATAGTTAAACATGATAAGATTTTCTCAAAGGCAAAATTCTGTAGGTCTGTGCTTAATACTTCATACTTGAGTGAACTGGGAAAAGATGGTGTGTTTACAAAAGGTGGCAACTGGGACATCAATGTCACTGACACAATTTATTTTCTTGGTATGGTTTGTTTTTAGTGAAAATTAAGAATTATTTAAGATGAATGATTTGCTTTCAGGGAGGATGGGCTTTACTACAGAACTGCCATCTAGGCTTGGATTTTATGGATGAGCTGTTAGATACATTAATGGAGACACAACAGATGCATGACCAGTTCCGAGTGTGGATAACAACCGAGCCTCACCCAGGATTCCAAATAAGTTTACTTCAGGTACATTTATGTTCAGTTTTGACTGTTTCACAGGTATATATAGTGGCGTTATATTATTGATATTATTTACTATTTTAAAGTAGTTACAGTGGGTTTCTTGTTTTATAGTCAAAATAAAATCGGGGTTCGCAAGGGTGCTTAAAAAAACCTTGAAAGTACTTGGAAAAGAAATTCCAAAATTAAGGCCTTGAAAGTCCTTAAAAATCAAGAGAGGTACTTGAAACTCCTTGAAAACTGTGTTTTTGAAGAATCGAGGTAATTCTTTCTTATTTCTACGTACAAAATGTTATTTTAAATGTTGTCTCTCGTGTATCGGCATTTTTACTTGCAATGCATTTATTTTATTTATTTTCAATATCGCATATTTTTCTTTTCTAAAAATAGCTTCTTTTCTGCGAACCGGTGCGTAGTAATCTCTTTGGAAGCAGTGTAACGTGTGTGTGTGTTGCGGTCACAAAATAACTCAGACTTTGCGTAAAAAAGTCAATATTAAACGAGTCAGATTAATTTTTTTATGATTTAATTAACTGCTACTTATAAAACATCTTTCGTGTACTAGCTAGATTTTCCTTTTGATTGTAGTAGAAGTAGTTGTAAGTAATTATAATAGTAAAATAGTTCAGTTAGAAAAAATGCCCAGGAAGTGTAAATTCTCTGACATATGGCTAGAAAAGCCACAATATAAAGTATGGCTGAGATAAACCAATACTGTACATAAAGTGAAGTGTGATATCTGCAAGAAGGAATAGGATATCTCGTCAATGGACTTCAAAGTCACATGAAAGGTAATTGTCATTTTAAATACCACGCCATAAACCTATTTTTAGAAATGTTTCGACCTGAAAGTAGACGGTAATCAAATAGAAGATTCTGATTGAGATAGATTGAAAAAGACGTTAAAACTATGAAACACTGTAATGGTCAACACACTTTTATATAATACTTCCATTAATTACTGTACCTGTAAAATTAAATTGACATTTTTTTAAACAGAAGAGGACAGTCACAAATGCCATTAACTATATAGATATACATACTCGCTTTGAACAAATATTTAACTAGGAAACATGACGAAAGGAAGTCTCATAAAGATGGAAGTTAATTGAAATTGTTTTGTTAATGTCTGACAGTTGTGTTTCATTCATAATATTGAATTATTTATTACAGACACCAACCATTTCAATTACGGAAGGGGGACTTTGATTTTAAGTTTTTTTATATGTTATTTATTATATCATTTGGTTTTTTTTTCATTTAGTAAAATATTTTAAAAAACTATTGTAACACTAATGTTATTTTTTACACTTAAACATATGACTTGGCTCGTCTGAACACAATTATACGAAGATTAAATTTCTGGCCTTCTAAAGAAATAGGAAAAAATGGTGTGTGCCTTTTGCAAATTTGTAACTAAAAATGATAGCTTCACCCTGATATGACTATTTTTAAATTATGAATTTTTATTGACTTAGGTCAGAAACATGTGAGGAATATGAATCAGACAAGATACCTTACTTATTTCTTTATGGGTCACCATACTGCAGAGCAAATATATGAACAACTTGAGACTGTCTTTGAAGAGATTGGAATGTCTAAGGTAATACAACTTTATACGGATGGACCCCGTGTGAATTGGAAATTGTTTGATATCATGGAACGAAATATAGAAAGACTGGGAAGAAGTTGTTGAATATTGGAAGTTGTGGACTACACATTCTGCACAATGCTTTTAGAAATGGGTGTACTGCTGCTAAATGGAACATTGAGTATAGTCTAACTAGCTTAAGGTGGTTGTTTAAAGATTCTCCAGCTAGAAGGGAAGACTTTACAAAGGAAACTATGTTTACAACTTTTCCACTTGATTTTTGTAAACACAGACCATTAGAAAACACATCTGTGACAGAAAGAATTCTGAAAATATTACCAGATTTTGACAATTATATGAAAATGCAGTAAAAGCAAAAAAATTAAAGAACCTGTAAATAAATCATACAAAGAGCTTGAGTGTGTTTTGTTAGAAAAACTTTTTCCTGCTAGGCTCAATTTTTTCATCCTAATTGCCAGAGAAGTTGAACCTTTTCTTAAACTGTATCAGACTGACAGGCCAATGATACCATTTATGTATGGGGACCTCAATACGTTGATTAGATCTCTGATGGAGAGATTTATGAAGCCAGATATAATAGCTGAATCCACAAGTACAATAAAACTTTTAAAAATTGACATAAACAAACAGAGTAACTATAAAGAAAAAGCTAAAATTAATGTTGGTTTTGTAACAGAGAACCTACTAATATAACTCAAGACTTTAAAGAAAGTAAGTGACAAGGAAATGTATTTGTTCAGACAGGAATGTAGAACCTTTATTGTAACACTTCTGACTAAAGTTTTGGAGAAGTCACCAATAAAATATTCCCTAGTCAGATATCTTGCTGTTCTAGATCCAAGTAGATAAGGAAAAAAGTATGACTAAAATGACAAATCTTCTTAAGGCTCTTACTGACAAGAACAGGATAAGTGAACAGATTTGTGACATTGTCTTGAAAGAATTTGGTCAGTTTTGTGAGACATTTCAATGTAACTCTTCAGATTTTACTGACTTTGATCCATCTGATGAAAATCGAAGACTAGATACATTTAATCAATCTCGACTGGACTGTAAACAGTATAGCAATCTATGGGACATTGTACAACTTCTGCTCCTTATCTCCCATGGTCAAGCCTCAGTAGAAAGGGGCTTCTCTGTAAACAGGAAGTGACAGTAGAAAACTTGCTGAACAGTCTTTAGAGGCTGAGAGAATTATTGTTGATCGTGTCAGGAGCCTTGGTGGTGTACTCAGTGTAAATTATTGTAAAGAGCTGTTACTATCTGCCTCTGGGGCAAGGTCTAAATATCAAAACTTTCTTGATAAACAGAAAGAAGAGAAAGAGAGGAAAAAGCTAGAAATGACAGAAAAAGAGGAATAATGGATAAAATATCAGAAATGAAAACTAAGAAGAAAAGATTAGAATCTGACATTGACTCCCTAACTAAATCTGCTGATAGTTATGCTGAGAAGGCAGAATCTACTGGAAAAATAACATGTATAGCTAAATCCAATGCCTTGAGAAAAAGTGCTAAGGAGAAAAAAGAGATGATAGATGATATTGACCTAAAAATGAAGGGGCTACAAGAAATTATTAAAATCTTTAAAATTTTGTGAATTCTTGCAAACATTTAAATCAAGAACATTAGCTGTCTTACAGTAACATGTTGGTCTTAAGGATATATATGAAATAAAATTGTCTGTTTTATAAAATTTTTGGTCCTTGAAGTTAGAAATTGGCCCTTAAAAAAGTTCTTAATTGTCCTTGAATTTTGTGGTTAAAAATGTGTATGAACCCTGTACAATGACCTGTCAGGTATTGTCTAACAATTGGTCCACCAATTCTAAATATAAATAACAGCTGTTTAGAAAACTGCTTCAGTCTATTTTCTTTAAAGCTCTTCATCAGTAATAGCTGGACATTTAAATAGCTTCTACTCAAATGTGACTCGAGTAGAATTAAAGTATACTTGTGTGCCCGATATGTGAACAAAGTAAAACTAGGTCAGGCATGAGTAGCTGCAATGTTATTACTGATGAAGAGCTTTATAGAAAACAGACTATCAGACTGTCGTGAATAGTACATGACTGTCTGGTAGGTGTCACCTGACCATGACCTCAATTTCAGGGTCCAGTGACTACATTAAAGTTTTCGGATCAATTTAACAGTTTATCTGTAACCATGCATTGTAAATTTTAATTGATCACAATTTAACGATATTTATGGTATTCTCATGATGTATTATTTTTTGTTACTGATTCGAAATGCAGGTGAGACATTTTTCTGTGTCCACCTTTGTTTTTACAACTCAAGGTAATTATGAGTTTGAGAGAGAAACACTTGTCATGTATTTCAGTAAAATTCATTTTTGTTTTTGGCTTTAATAGTTAAGCAGGAGAAAGAGATTATGTAGTGCATGTGCACCATGAGCAGACAGCCCTATTATGTGGCCACCAAGCTTTCAAAATTTCACTGGCCATTTCAGAATTTTATTAGCCAGCTACAGTTTTATCTAGCCAGAAAACAAGTTGTTAAAATGTATGTTAATTTTGTGACCATGTGTATCTCTTGCTGAGGTTTATTTATCATGTTTACATTTGTTCCTTTTATACTCAATTTCAATTATTCAATGCCAGATGTTTTGACAAAATTTGAATCTGTCATCGCAAATGTCATTGACTGTCAATGGTAAAACGCATTTGGCAGTTTTTCAGACTTCTGAACCTGAATGACATCATTGGTTACCCTTGGAGTTCAGATGTCCCATTGATTTGAAGAATCCCATCAAAGTTTGTTTACTTGACGTACCACAAATTCTTTTTTAAATTGGAGTAAAAGGTGCTGTCTGTTTCATGCAGTAAACCCTTGAAATTGTCATAAAATTAGATTGCTTAAAAACACTATAGCTGAATAAAATTCAACACAAGTTTGACAACGGAGACCAATTTTTTCTGATTTTGTGGTCTCTAGACCCTGATAGTCTGTGGCCAAGTGGCAACCTTTATTAGGGCACTTTTTGGTGGCCGCCCTATAGTGATTAGTCTGTCCATCTGTCCTTAGCTAATCGTGTCCGAGCTATAACTTTTTTTATCTTATTGAGGAAGGCTTTTGATATTTGGTATGTAGGTAGTTAATATCAAGGCAATGTGTTGCATACCATGGTTGATGACCTTTGACCTTGATCTTGGGGTCAGGGGGGGCCCACAGAGATGGGAACCATCTCACTGATATCTAGTTGATTTTTAGTCGCCAACACACAAATTAGGTTTCTCATGCATGCAACTGTTTTAGTAGTCAAAATGGATGGCTGGCAGATATATATAATTTATTTTTCAGACTTCCATTAAATTTACCAATGAACCGCCTCAGGGTATAAAGGCAGGTCTAAAGAGAACGTATGCTAGTATTACACAAGATTTCTTAGATGTCAGCAGTGTTGCACAGTGGAAGACTATATTGTATGGTGTATCATTTCTACACACAGTTGTGCAGGTATGTGTTTAAATTGTTGGCCAGGTTGCACACAGATTTATAGTATAGTAAAGTCAGACTGGCTGCTTTATTTCGTATAAGTTCCTATTAACCTCAACTTGATCAAAGGCCTTGAAATGAAAAAGCTGTATAATTTTAATTAAGATAAAAATGTGATATATTTATTTCAGGAAAGAAGAAAATTTGGACCTCTAGGATGGAACATACCATACGAGTTTAATACAGCAGATTGGGGAGCAAGTGTCCAGTTTGTGCAGAACCATTTAGATGATTGTGATGTTAAAAAAGTACATATTTCATAACTTGTACCAATTTGCACCTTTGTTAAATCTAAGAAAGTATCTTTTGGGGTTTATTGTTTTCCTTATTATCTTTTCACATTTTAATTTTTGTCATGCCATATGAAAATGAAACTAAGCAGAAAGTGTATTGGAAAGGGCCTTTTAGAAGTTAATTCACACACCTAGGGTTTGGGTATTATAGCATTAGACATGAGTTATTTTGGTTTTTAACCAGGTTTTCAAATAAAATCCTGGTTTTAGAATGGCATATGTCAGTTGGGTGTGCGGGTGGCATCAAACAGAGGGTTTTGGGTCAATAACTTCAGTTTGAATAAACCAATCTTGCTAAAACTTTGGATATAGCAATCTTGCATGAAGACCTTGCTCTGGGTTGGATTAGGGGTCACTGTCACTAAAAATAGAAAAGGTTTTCGGTTAATATCTTTTGTTTGAATAAACCAATCTTGCTAAAACTTTGGATATAGCAATCTTGCATGAAGACCTTGCTCTGGGTTGGATTAGGGGTCACTGTCACTAAAAATAGAAAAGGTTTTCGGTCAATATCTTTTGTTTGAATAAACCAATCTTGCTAAACCTTTGAATATAGCAAGCTTGCATGAAGACCTTGCTTGGGATTGGATTAGGGGTCACTGTCACTAAAAATAGAAAAGGTTTTCGGTCAATATCTTTTGTTTGAATAAACCAATCTTGCTAAACCTTTGAATATAGCAATCTTGCATGAAGACCTTGCTTGGGATTGGATTAGGGGTCACTGTCACTAAAAATAGAAAAGGTTTTTGGTCAATATCTTTTGTTTGAATAAACCAATCTTGCTAAACCTTTGAATATAGCAAGCTTGCATGAAGACCTTGCTTGGGATTGGATTAGGGGTCACTGTCACTAAAAATAGAAAAGGTTTTCGGTTAATATCTTTTGTTTGAATAAACCAATCTTGCTAAACCTTTGAATATAGCAAGCTTGCATGAAGACCTTGCTTGGGATTGGATTAGGGGTCACTGTCACTAAAAATAGAAAAGGTTTTCGGTCAATATCTTTTGTTTGAATAAACCAATCTTGCTAAACCTTTGAATATAGCAAGCTTGCATGAAGACCTTGCTTGGGATTGGATTAGGGGTCACTGTCACTAAAAATAGAAAAGGTTTTCGGTCAATATCTTTTGTTTGAATAAACCAATCTTGCTAAACCTTTGAATATAGCAAGCTTGCATGAAGACCTTGCTTGGGATTGGATTAGGGGTCACTGTCACTAAAAATAGAAAAGGTTTTCGGTCAATATCTTTTGTTTGAATAAACCAATCTTGCTAAAACTTTGAATATAGCAAGCTTGCATGAAGACCTTGCTTGGGATTGGATTTAGGGCCAATCTGGTGAAGGTCAAGGTCACTTTTACTCAAAAAAGAAAACAGTTTCCTTACTATACTACTAAAATTAATTGTTAAATCATTGAAAACCTGGTATCGTGGCATAGCCACATTTCTAGTTCAGATGATAAAAAAATGCAACTTTAATTGAATATAAAGAGAGGGCATACTTTTATTATTTAAGGAATAATTCAAATTTCTGAACAGGTTATATGATATAATATGGTTTGGGTCTGTTTACACCTAATAAACCGTGAGGTGCTTTATGAATGGTGTAAACAGACCAAAACCATATTATATCGTATAACCTGTTCAGAAATTTGAAATATTCCTTATAATTCAATTTTAACTATAAATTTTAGCAATTTTTAAAGTAAAAAAGGTTGATGACGTCATGGAACTATTTGTATTTTAACGGCATAAGAATAGGTCAAAGGTCACATATGTTTTATCTTATAATATGGGTTTGCTCGATTTGAATTAACCAATCAGATTTCAGCTTACAAAGCAAATTAAATAAATAGATAATGTAGACTTACTTAGACTCAAACATTTTTTAAATGTTCCTGATTCAAACCTATTGTAATCATGTGTATAGTAGACAAGCGACTACAATCTTCAGAGAGTTGCTTTGAGAATTTTCTTGGTTGACCTCTAATGTTTTCATTCAAAGCATCACTATGACTTTGACAATTTCTGTCCAAATGTTTTGCTTTAGTAGCTGGTCAAATCGCCCCAAAGAAAAATTGTTCCCGTCAAAAATGCCCCCACTTTTTGTAAAATCACCTACGTCAAAAACACCCCCACCTAAAGCAAATTTGCCCCACTGTATAATTGCCCCCTGGCTGATTTAAAATAGGTGTTGAAGGTCATACAGCATTATTATATGATAAATTTTTTAGTTGTTTGAATGTTTTTCATTCTGGGATCTTTTTACAGGGAATATCATGGACAACAGTAAGATATATGCTAGGTGAAGTACAGTATGGTGGACGTGTAACTGATGATTATGATAAACGATTGTTGAATACTTTTGGAAGGGTGAGCAGACAACAAAACATTAAATCAAATTTAGATATTGGAAGAATTGTTGAAGAAAAATACTTGAATTAGTACATATTTTGTTGGGAAGCATTGTAGTGTTTTTCAGGATTCCACAATATTTTATTATGAATATTAAGTTCAACAGTGGCTGCCTCTTAATAGTCATGCATTCAGAATTGTTTTGTTAGAGTTATGCTAAAAGTCCAACCTGAATCTAGTCCATCATTGATGTGCATAATCTAGAAATTAGCCTTATCAGAAGCACTCTTGAATATCAAATAAGTAATTATAAGAAATATATTTTAACATTTTTAACCTATGCTTTTGCATTCTACATGCATGACTTTAAAATACTTTAATAAGAAAGAAACAAGACGTACTGGTGTATGTGTTTATGATTTTTTTGGTATCTACAGGTATGGTTTGGAGACTTTATGTTTACTGATACCTTCCAGTTCTATACTGGATACAAAATTCCAAAGTACAAGACAATGGATGATGTCATGGGAGCCATAGAACTTCTCCCTCTTGTTGATTCTCCAGAGGCTTTTGGTCTTCATCCAAATGCAGATATTACGTAAGTTACTCAATTAAAAAGAAGGAAATGCCAGGTGAAAATAATGGTTTGCTTATTATGCTAGGAACTGTTAACTTTTAAATGTACAATTTTTGTTCATTTAAGGAATATTTCAAATTTTTGAACAGGTTATTGGATATAACATGGTTTGGGTTTGTTTTTGCCTTATAAACCACGAAGTGATTTATGAATGGTGTAAACAAACCCAAAACCAGGTTATAGAGTATAACTTGTTCAGAAAGTTGAAGTACACTTTATAATATTACTTTAACTATAAATATTGACAATTTTAAAAGTAAAGACATTGATGACGTCATAGGACTATTTGAATTTCAATGGCGTAAGAATAGGTGATGTGACAATCACAAGTTGTAGCGTTATTGTTCCTTTTTATTTTGCCATTTGGATTTCAGTTTACAATGCAAATTAAATTATATGTCATTAAACGTTAAAGTGTTCTGTCCAGCAACAACATAGGGTATAAAACCAATTAACATTTATCCTCTGTAACCTGGTTCGGGTCTTTTTAGGCCATTTTGTGGGATTTATTTTCAAACCTTTCTGTCATATAGCAGGGGTATAATCACACTTACATTTTAGTATTATGTATGATTGGCTTGTAGATACCAAACAAAGATGGCTAACTCAGTTCTTGAGACAATAATGAGTATTCAGCCTAAAGACAGTGGAGGAGGCAGTGGAGAAACAAGAGAGAGCGTAGTTTACAGATTGGCTGGTGATATGTTGGGGAAACTTCCACCTGACTATATACCTCATGAGGTTTGTTGTTTGGGTATTTATGCTTGTGGTTTACAGACTGGCTGGTGTTTTGTTAGACAGAATTTTATATGACTATGTACCTCATGAGGTTTGTTGTTTGGCTATTTATACTTGTGGTTTACAGACTGGCTGGGCAAACTTAAAGCTTGTTGTTTTTGGTATTTACACTTGGATAAGCATAGAATATTGTGTGTAGTGGGTTGTATTTCTACATTGAAGGAATTGTTGTCCACAAGATATGCCCACAGAGATGGATACCATCTCTCTTATATCTAGTAATAATTATATTAAAAATTATCAGTATTTAAACTATTTGATGAGACTATTTTACTTATGATTTGTGGGTTTTTTTAGGTCAAAGAAAGATTGAGGAAATATGGACACCTCCAACCACTAAATATTTTTCTTAAACAAGAAATAGACAGAATGCAAAGAGTAATTGGAGTTGTTAGAACCACTTTGACAGATCTTAAACTAGCTATTGATGGAACTATCATTATGAGCGAGGTATGTTAACTGACATATTCAAATAGCTGCTATTGTAGGCCACAACATATTCTCATATTAAATAACTTCTACAAAGATGAACTACAGATCATTTGGATCTAATGGAATTATTAAACACGGAGCATTATTCACATTTTTAAGAAAGCCAGTTGTCTTTTCCTTCTTTTAAGGAGTATGTAGCTTGAATGAAGAAAACTGACGGAATGTAAAATAAACTTGAATGTTCGCAGGTGAAGTAAGATCCATCTGCACTACAGTTATTATTTGTTAAAAGTTTATCAATATGAGAAATGTTGATTGTGTTTTCTGTGTTAAACTGATTAAACTGTGAATTTAAAGTGATTAGAATTAAGAGTTTTTAACCTGCACCTGTTACATTTGATGTACAATATAGGTAGGCGATAAATTTGTGCTTTATTCGGCAGTATGCACTAAAGTCTCCTAGTACCAGTGTCTTCATATCCTAGGATATTTAGTATTTTGTTCTGGTTTGTGACATGTTGTCAAATACAATCTTTTATTGTGAAGTCAGGCTATCACTAGGATATGCACCAAAAGTCAGAAATCAGTTATAAGTGCTCTTTTTAATAGATATAAACTGTATTTTAGGGTAGCAGGATAAAAGCAATATTCATATATTGTCAGGAAATACAAAGTTTAGTTATACTTGGCAGAACCACATATTTCTATGACTAAACAAATAATTTATATATTTTCTGACAATGACAAATATTGTATAAGTAGATGAATACCATTGTCTTAGTAATCTAAGAGCTAGAGATCACTTACTGCAATGAAATGATAAATATATTACAGAATCTAAGAGATGCTTTAGACAATATGTTTGATGCCAGAGTTCCTAACCTTTGGAGACGTATTTCCTGGGAGTCATCAACATTGGGTTTCTGGTTCACTGAGTTACTAGAGAGGAACGATCAGTTTCACTACTGGGTGTTCACTAATAGACCAGATGTCTTTTGGATGACTGGATTCTTTAATCCTCAAGGTCTGTAAAGCTTTTAATCATGTTTCTTACATCTCGTCCCCTACCAGCTTTGCTACACCCCTACATAGGTAGAGGAAGATCATCCATTGTTTGAAATAACATTTTATTTGTCTAAATAGAAAATAATGTCAAGGATTGTTATGCATATGGAAGAAAATTAGATAATTGAAACAAAATGAAATATTTAACTTATTAGCATAAATAATGCAAGCTAATAACATGTAACAAAAAAGTTGTATGCTTCGTCACATGAAATCATGGACGCAAGAACGATGGTGTCGGAAGAGCAGAAAGAGTTCATATTGTAGGTTGAAAAAAAGCTGGTACACACTATTGTATACATACAGCTATGTTTTTGAAGACCATATTAAGATCTTGTTTAAAGGTTTGCAGATCAAAACTGACAACAAATATTGCACCTTTGACATGTTTTGTTATGAAAATAACATCAAAATAAATTGGGTTATGCATACATGTGGAATAGTTTTGTTTCCAGTGTCTAAAGGACATTATATTAGAATTGGGAAGCATTCTTTCCATTGTCTCGGTAGAAGAGTTATGCTTGTTCAATCATAAAAGTACATGTTTGATTATTTTTTATTTTGACAGGTTTCCTAACAGCAATGAGACAAGAGGTGACCAGAGCACACAAAGGTTGGGCATTAGATTCTGTTACTTTACACAATGATGTTATCAAGCAATTTAAAGAAGATATTACTGCTCCACCACCAGTAAGTAGTCAGTAATTAACATGTGCACACATTTTCATTCTTTTTTTAGATTATGTTATACATGTGTTATCTACAGTAATAATCTGTTCTTAATCTTTTTTAATTCAGTTATAAAATCATAAAGTTTATATGAGGAAAATGAACAATGAGGATCTGGAGCTAATGATTTTATCAGTTTTATAACATTCTTTGTCAAGTCAAGTGTTTCTATACTGAAGTCAACCTAACTTTACCAAGGACAAACAACTACCAGATATTTACATTTATTTTATGATGCCACTTAAAGCCTGTAATTTTTTTTAAAAAACTAAAAGTTTTTGTTTACCTTATTCTTATCTAAAGATGTACATTCATAGACTAAAGGTAATGAGGTGATCTATCATTTTGCAGGAAGGAGTTTATGTATTTGGACTTTATTTGGATGGTGCTGGATGGGATAGAAGGAACTGTCGTTTGTGTGAACCAACAGCTAAAGTCTTGTTTACACCTATACCTGTGGTCCACATGTTTGCTATTAATTCTACAGCACCTAAAGACCCTAGGCTGTATCAGTGTCCTATATACAAGAAACCTCGTAGAACTGACCTCACGTATATTACCTTTATTGTCCTGAAGACCAGTCAGGCACCAGATCATTGGATACTCAGAGGTGTAGCAGCTCTTTGTGATATTAAATAATTTTTAATCTAATGGAGACATTTTAATTGTTTATAACTATTTAATTAGGAATGCAATATTTTAAGGAAGTTTGGCTGGAGAACTGTCTCTTTAACATGTTACTATTATATTTTTGTTTATGTTAATCAAGCTGTTGATGTTTTTATTTTAATAAATTATTGTTTAAATTTGTCTCCAAATTGTTGCTTTCTACAACCAAATATACCTAAATCTAAGACGAGAAAGACTATTGTCATGTTATTCTTACACAGTATAGGGTATACTAGTATATAGAAATTAACCTTCTTCTTCCACATCTGTTTATATGCTGACTCTTGTTTGTTTGAATGGTGTTTAAACACCACTTTCAGCAATTTTTCAGCTATATCATGGCGTCCAGTTGTTATTGGGGGAGGAAGCCAGAGCAGCCGAAGAGAACCCCCGACCTGCAGTAAAAAAAACTGGCAATCCTTGTGCTGACTCTTGTATTGACTTAATATGTCTATAGCATAGCAATGATGGAATTAACTGCTACATCTTGGGAAGAATGTTGCTTGTACAGGAACTGGTATTTTACGAAAATACTGAAAATCTGATTTAACAGTGTAGATAACATTTCAATTTATCCTTCTAAAATGATAACACAACTTTTGGAATTACAGGGCTGACACTTCTACATACTTAATTAAGTGTACTGCTACTTGTATGATCACACAAATTTTGAAATTGTATCATGGTTTAGGTTTGTTTTCATCAGCTTTAGCTAAGTTTTTATACACCTGTATGGACGTATTATGGTTTATTATATAGTAGTAATTTTCCCCCATTTGATTTCTTATAGGAATAAAGTGCAATATATTTTCATATTTTACATTGCTTCTCGGTCTGTTATGTAATTTCCCGTAAAAGTATAGATGTGTTCCGAATATAGGCTTTCATATTTTTACTGTCTGTTCAAACATCGCCAAAAATGACATACATGATCTGCTCTCACAGGGAGAATTAGCAGAACAGCTTGAAACTCTTGCAATATAGCATCTTGCTTGGGACAATATTTCCCAATATTCATGCTATAACCCTATAATATAACAGTCTGTAAGTGTGTCATCCACATGTCACACTGTATTTTGAGAATGCCTGCACAGATTTTCTTCTTACTTTCCACAGTATTTATTATGTTAGCTTCATGGTCAGTATACTTGTTGGTAAAATTCGGATTTCGTATACTTCTGTTATGGGAAATTGTTTATGAAAAAAAGGATTTATTTAAATTACAGACTCGAAAGACGCATCAGTTTTTTGCAATCTTTGGGAATCGTTGATTTTTATAGATGAGAGCTTCCTTTTATTAGCTCACCTGACCCAAAGGGTCATGTGAGCTATTGCCATCACTTGGCGTCCGTCGTCGTCATTGTTAACTTATCTTTAAAAATCTTCTTCCTCCAAAACCACTGAAGGGATTGCTTTGAAACTTTGCACACATCATAAGTAAAATGTCCTCTGCCAAGTTTGCACAAATCATGGCCTCAGACCAACCAACATGGCCACCATGGCTAAAAATAGAACAGGGGGGTCAAAATACAGTTTTTGGCTTATAGTTCAAAAAGTATAACAGATACAGGAAAACCAAACAGACACTCCTTCTTCAGCATCAAAAGCCATTCAAAACACTCCATTGGGTCAAAGTTGTATGACAACTCCTTGTAGGAGTTATTGCCCTTTAATTGTGGAAATTGATGATTTTTGCCATTTTTGCCTCAAAATCTTGAAAGTTGTTCTGCTTTATGAGGGCTACAAAATTGGCCTTAGAGTCAAGATTGTCTGATGAACCGTTTAAGAGTTATTCCCCTTGAACTGATTATTTTAATTGGTTTTAATTGATTTTTTAAAATCGTCTCCTCTGAAACCACTGTAAGTACTGCTTTGAAACTTTGTACACATCATCCGTCAAATGTCCTCAACCAAGTTTGCACCAACCATGGTCCCAGATAAACCAACGTGGCCACCATGGCTGAAAAAAGATCGGGGGGGGGGGGGGCAAAATACAATTTTTGCCTATAGTTCAAAAAGTATAACAGATACAGGAAAACCAAAGAGACATGCCTTTATCGGCATAAAAATCTCTACCAAACACTCCATTGGGTCAAAGTTGTATGATGACCCCTTATATGAGTTATTGCCCTTTAATTGTCGAAATATATTAATTTTGCCTCAAAATCTTGAAAATTATTAGAACTAGAGAAAAAGTTAGCATTGCTTAATTGTCATGCTCTATGAGAACTACAAAAATGACTTTCTGGTTAAGATTGTCTGATGAACTGTTTAAGAGTTATTCCCCTTGAACTGTTTTTTTTTAATCGGTTTTAATTGATTTTTTAAAAATCTTCTCTGAAACCACTGAAAGTACAGCTTTGAAACTTTGTACACATCATCCGTCAAATGTCCTCAACCATGGCTGCAGATTAACCAACATGGCCGCCATGGCTAAAAATAGAATGGAGGGGTGGGGGCAAAATACAGTTTTTGGCTTATATTTAAAAAAGTGTAACCGAAGAGACATGCCTTCATCTGCATCAAAAGCTCTACGAAACTCTCCATTGGGTTTAAGTTGTATGAGGACTTCTTATAGGAGTTATTGCCCTTCAATTGTCAAAATTGATTATTTTTGACATTTTTGCCTCAAAATCTTGAAAATTATTAGAACTAGAGAAAAAGTTAGCATTGCTTAATTGTTCTGCTCTGTGAGGGCTACAAAAATGACTTTGGGTCAAGATTGTCTGATTAACCGTTTAGGAATTATTCTCCTTGAACATTTTTTAGTCAATTTTACTTGATTTTAAAAAATCTTCTCCTCTTTCACTCATTAAAGGACTGCTTTGAAACATTGCACACATCATCTTTAGGACGTCCTCTACCAAACTTGTGCAAATCATGACACCTGACTACCTACATAGCAACGTTGGCTTAAAATAGAAAATGGGGGGGGGGGGGTCAAGAGAGTTTTCGACTGATAGTTAAAAAAGTATAACAGGTACAGCAATTTGAAGTGAACCTCCCTTCTCTCTCTAAGCATCAAAAGCTCCTGCTTATAGGAATTATTTCCTTTAAAAGGTCGAAATTAATGACTTTTGCAGAAGTGTTGGGTAATTCCTAATAGCAAAGAAAAGCTGGATAAAAAGGGTTGTTTGGTTTCAGGTTCAGGTGAGCGATACAGGCTCCTGGGAGCCTCTAGTTTTTCTTAAAATATTCTGATTTTTTCCTATAGTGTGTTCTTGAAAAAAGTGTTCATCATGGGATTATGAAACTTTGTGAAATAAGGGGGATTTATTTAGTTTTCAGATTTCATCAGTTGTTTTGATAATTTGGGGCAATTGTTGATATTGATATATGTGACTGATTTCAAATGATCTTGATATTGAATCAACAAGGTGCTGATAAATAAATAAAAGTATATGCAATTATATTTGAAATCTTTCTGTGTGGGTTCTGCATATAGCCATTCTGACATTATCTCTCATTAGTACAGATAGAACTATATGCATCCATGAATTGTACAGCTCTTGTCCTAATGTTCAGTTTGGCATATCATGCACTCCTAGCTGGCACAACATTTCATTTAATTTTAAAAATAATAAAACATGCATGCGAATATTTTGTAAGTAAATTTGCAATAAATAGGAACTATGGGGCTTTCATTTTGTTCATGTGTGTCAGCTGAATTTTCTTAATATCCTTTATCGTTTTTCAAATGGACCAAATTTAGTTTCTAGCCATTTTTATACACCGCCCCCACCCCCACACATTTTGACAGAGTCGGGGTATATAGTGGTCCTTAAATTTGGTTTCTGGGTGATTTTTCTTCCGATTTCAATGAAACGGGCGTAGTAAATTATATTTATGCAACTTGAGCTCATTACAAGAAATACAAATCATCTGACTTGATTTTCAACTCACTCATTTATATTTTCTCCGTGCAGCGAGCTTGTTTGCAAATAAATAAGAAAACACATAAATTTGGAAGAAAATGGGCCAACAATTGTGGCCGAAGTTTATTATCTACTTATGGTCATCTAATTTTTACAAGCAATGCAAAGGTGGGGGGCTCCACTATGGCCGACCCAACATAAAAAATACAACTGTACACATAATAATATCAAAAGACAGAACATAACAAAATTGTAACATAATAATAATAACATAACATCCAATAGAAAACTACACATAATAATAATATAAAAGAAAATAAAGTTTTAATAACTCTGATTGACAACTAGAAATAATACTATTGTAAACTGCAATGGGTGGTGGAGGGGTAGTGGCGGAAAATAAGAAACATCCATTTTCTTTGAAAAACAAAACGTATGATATTAGATCTAATTGTAATGTTATACATGTAATGGGGTTTACCTACATACATTGAAGGACATTACTCAAATGAGGTACACATAAGGGAAAACCATTGATCGCTCGTGCATAAAACAGTTTATTTTACCAAATAAACTGAAATTGATGCAACTTGTGCTCATTACTAGAAATACAAATCATCTGACTTGATTTTCAACTCACTCATTTATATTTTCTCCGTGCAGCGAGCTTGTTTGCAAATAAATAAGAAAACACATAAATTTGGAAGAAAATGGGCCACCAATTGTGGCCGAAGTTTATTATCTACTTATGGTCATCTAATATTTACAAGCAATCCAAAGGTGGGGGGCTCCACAATGGCCACAAGATCGACAGATCCCCCCACCCGAAGCTGCACGGATTTATTATATCAACACAAGAACCGCCTAGCCGTCGATAAATAAAGACAAAATTATACTCCTGGCTGCTCATGCTCGCCTGGAAACACACATGTACATGTTAAATTTTACAATTCCACATAGAAACAATTATAATGCAACACAAATTCTATACATAAATAACATACGCTTAAACAATTAAAATGTCTCACAAATTGTAACTGAACACAAATATAAAAACAAAAACAATTCAAATTCACACAAGTTAAATAACCCGTTTTCGAAAATCTGATTATGTAAGTGCTTTGCATTAAGGATGTTCGCTGGTCATGTTGAAAATAACAAGGTATCTAAATTTATATATTTGATAAATAGACCATAGTTAAAGGTACAAAATAAGCTTAAAAAATTCATATGTTGCTGAACTCTTTTTCGAGATAATAAGCATCCAAAATTTGGCGGGAAAAAGCTTTCTCTGACTTTTTCATAGGTTTAGCATTGGACATGTTTTAGTGTAAAAACCTATGAAAAAATAACACGAAATTTATAAAACTTTGTAAATTAGCTTTAACTCACCCAATAAACCCTATTATAAAAAGAAAATAGGGGGTTGCTGGGCAAAAATATTATCCCTATTTTAATGGTAAAATCTAGAGGATTTTGAAAATCTGACAGAAATCTCAAAAATTGACCAGCGATCATCCTTAATCACACGCATGTTTTATCAATCGTTAGCCACGCCTCCTTAGTTTTGATAGGATGCGAGAGTAGGGTTCAAAAATCGCCACTGGACCGTCACGGTCCTCCCCACCCGAGCTGTGTGTGGGAAACATAAAATTCAATATAGGTTATCACTGGTAGATTCGCACTAAAACCCCAAAACCCTTTTTTAGGGATAAAAGGGAAAGCGATAATATACCGTGAAACATTTTTATACAAATCAATCGCTTTAATCATAACATAAAAACTATTTCACAATACAAGTCAACTAAATTGTATATATAAACGATAAAATACCATGAAACATTTGTATACAATGTCAACAAATTAAAATAACATAAACTCTTTTTTATAATTCAATTATAATTAAGTGTTCCACAAACGATTACCCCATCTAAAGCAAAACATCATTAAAACATCTGTCCACACCTACAATCCCAGATGCCTAATTTATTACCATTCTTATAAACTGAACCCTATTAAAATCCTTATTATAAAATTAATGAAACGGGCGTAGTAAATTATATTAAAGTTGGTATCATTGATGACATTTTATTTGTAGCCACTGGGGCGATGCCTCTGCTGGTGGACTGTTAGTCCCCGAGGGTATCACTAGCCCAGTAGTCACACCTCGATGCTGGAAGGAATTTTCTTTCATTGATATAGTCATTGTCTAAATTAAATGCCCTGAAATTTCGAAAATTATTTTAATTCGAAGTTTTTCTATTTTTAAGGTGTGTATAGCCTTAGCCGGATTTGGTATAACGTTTTGGCATTTTGGTGATAAAAGCTCTACAACAGCTCATTCATTTGAATTTAAAATATTGTTTGGGTTCGAGCTCCACTGATGAGTCTTGATTAGACGAAACGCGCGTCAAGCGTAGTAAATTCTATTAACCTTGGTATATTTGATAACATTTTGTCTAAGAAATAGATTATTGAGAGCGGGCTCTATGCGATTTATAACATAGTAAGACCTTATATCATAACTCATACCGAGCGATAGCGAGGTATAAAATGAGACAATATATATGGTCTGACCATGTTCTAATTCGCATAGAGCACAAATGCAATAATCTATTTCGATTCTAATATGTCTAACTAATGTTTTAAAATTTCGAGGCGGCTCTAAGAGGACGCTTTCAATGGTAATATTGTGTTTTTTAAACTAATGAGATATCTCTCGAAACAGTATGTTAAAGCAAATAATATTGACATAAACATATATTTATTAAATATACATACCTTTAAAGCAAACAACTTTGAGAAATCTTAACAAAATTGCATTGTTCCAGAGCGTATGTGACGTCGGAATTCTAATTGTGACGTCAAAACATACCTTATGCTTATTAGAACCCTAACTTGTTCTCAAAACGTATGGACATCATATTAGAATTCTACTTAGCATCACTGCAAAATTGACTCGTGGATGTTCATGAAAATTAGTAACCGAAATATCTGTGTCATTCAGTGTAAACCTTATATCTGGTGGTAAATAACACATAATAAAATTTGAGAATAACATAATAACTGTATTTTTCAGAGTTAAACGACATTAACAATTTTCGTGGCCAATCGTTCAGCTCTCTCAAATCGTGATCCATCCCAGATTGTTTCGATGAAACGTCATGGCTAAAATAGCTTTAAAAAGCCTGCAAAGAGAACAAGATTTTCAGCTATATAATTAAAATAAACAATAATGGTCCTAGTATTGATCTTTGAGGAACACCAGAATATATATACATTGCAAAGCTCCGACGACGATTGCTTGATAACTACTCTCTGTTGCCTATTTTTTTAAAAAGCTTTTAAACTATTCTAATAAATTTTCACTTACACCATATACGATTTTAATGTATATAATCCTTCATGCCAAACTTTGTCGAATGTGTTGGGAAAATCACGGTTTTTTTCCTTCTCGATTGAATTTAATACAAAATTATAAACTAGTATTTCTAACAATTGATTGACTTTGAAACAGGAAGAAAGCCAGACTGATATTTAAATATTATATTATTTCTTTACATGTGGTTAAAAACATATTTATAAAATTTTGAAAATTGCAAGCCCAGTTATTAGTTAAGATGCCAGTTTCACAACTTATAAATAAATCTTTTAAGACATCTACTTTTCCTGGTGGACTTAAAATCGCACACGTGGTACCCATACACACAAAAAAAATTAGTATTATGGAAAAAGCAATTATAGACCCGTCAGTGTACTGCCCACTATCTCAAAATTTTACGAACGGGTAATAGATAACCAAATTGTAAATTTTTTTAAAACAAATTTAATGTATTCCTATCTGCATTTTGATCAGATTATAGCTGTCAGGACACTTTAGTTAAAATTGCTGAAGACTGGTGTCAGTCACTAGATAAAATAAGTTAGTTGCTGCTATACTGATGGACTTGGTAAAGGCATTCGACTGTTTACCACGCGAGCTGCTCCTATTGAAACAGATATTATGGATTATCAGAAAGTGCTCTTCTTTAACTAAAAAGCTAATAATAGGCAGCAGTGTGTCAAAATTGGATCTGTATATGTTTTTCGATATTTACAAAGGCGTCCCCAAGGATCAATACTTAGCCCCGTGCTTTTCAATGTCTTTATTAACGACATCTTTCATTTTGTAAAAAATAACTTGTATTGCTACGCTGATGACAACACTCAATCATATAGCTGCCATGACTTAGGTGATCTTGTAAGAACTCTGAAAAATGAGAGTAATATTTTAATTAAATGGTTTTCAGATAACCATGCAAGCCAGTCAAGATAAATTCCGGGCAATATCAATAGGTAAAAAAGGCACATGATCTGAATATTACTTTTAATCTAAATCATGGAAATAATATTATGTGTGAAGATGGTGTAAAATTGCTTGGTGTTACCTTTTGACTTCAGATTAAATTTCAACAGCCATAGCTCAAATATCTGTAAAATGCATCACAACAGCTCAATGAACTCGAGCGAATCTGAAATCTGCTAGGTAAGTTGTGGAAATTTATAATTTATTACTCTTTTATATAATCAAATTTTAATTATTGCACTTTGGTGTTGCATTTATGTATGGAAGGACACGCTAAAAAATTGGAAAAAAATTCAGGAAAGGGCTTTGCGGTTCATATATAATGATCGCTTGATTACATACGATCAGTTGCTTCAGAAGTCTAAAATGGCATCATTAAAACTCGAGAAGATTACGTTTACTAGCTATTGAAGTGCATAAGATCATAAATAAACAAACACCTGTATATCTACACGATTTAATAACAATGAAAGACAATACTTACTGTTTAAGATAAAAAAATATGATGAATGTGCCAAGACGGGATTACTACAAGGTATGGCTTACACTCTAAAAGGTATGCTGGAACAAAACTGGAATGATATGTCAAATAACTTTATGGAGGAAACGGGTTTTAATACGACAGCTTATTCGTGCCAACCAACAAAAAGAAACAAAAATATTTATTTCGTTTGTACGGTTTATTAAATCGTTTGTACGATTTATTAATCCGTTTGTACGGTTTATTAAATCGCTTGTACGGTTTATTAAATCGTTTGTACGATTTATTAAATCGTACGATTTATTTATCAGTTTGTACGTTTATTAAATCGTTTGTACGGTTTATTAAATCGTTTGTACGGTTTATTAAATCGTTTGTACGATTTATTAATTCGTTTGTACGGTTTATTAAATCGTTTGTACGCTTAATTTAATCGTTTGTACGATTTATTAATCCGTTTGTACGGTTTATAAATCGTTTGTACGGTTTATTAAATCGTTTGTACGATTTATTAATTCGTTTGTACGGTTTATTAAATCGTTTGTACGCTTAATTTAATCGTTTGTACGATTTATTAATCCGTTTGTACGGTTTATAAATCGTTTGTACGGTTTATTAAATCGTTTGTACGATTTATTAATTCGTTTGTACGGTTTATTAAATCGTTTGTACGCTTAATTTAATCGTTTGTACGATTTATTAATCCGTTTGTACGGTTTATAAATCGTTTGTACGGTTTATTAAATCGTTTGTACGAGTTATTAATTCGTTTGTACGGTTTATTAAATCGTTTGTACGGTTTATTAAATCGTTTGTTCAAACGATTTAATAAACCGTACAAACGATTTAATAACTCGTACAAACGATTTAATACAAGTACAAACGATTTAATAACTCGTTCAAACGATTTTATACAAGTACAAGCGATTAAATAAACCGTACAAACGAAATAATTTTGTTTTCTTTTTGTTGTTTGGCACGAATAAGCCATCGTATTTTAACCAGTTTTTTTAAATGTTAAAAAGTAAATGGGAAGTGAAGGAGTGTTCTTGTGCTTTCTGTAGGTAAATACACTGCAGCATACCTTGAAGACATTAGCTGTCATATGGCTCTCTGTGCTTAAATTTGAGGCTGTATTAGTGCTTACCGTTTTATGTATTGTCCTCTCTCCCCTTAGTTTGTGCTACATTCATATTTAGCCGTGTATATTTATTTAGAATGTCAGTCTGTGTGTGCTTATAATGTTTCAATTATAAACTGCTTTATGTCATGTATCTATAATGTCTGTGTCATTGCTTTCTTTATTTGCTTTGTACCTTTTAGCTTAGTTTTAGTCTGCATAGTTCTTTCTTTTATTGCATTGTAACTTTTACCCCAGTTTTAGTCTGCATTAGTGCTAGCGGCATTATGCTCTTTTTCTTAACTTTCTTGCTCCACCCTTTTAACATGTATTGCATGCAGGATAAGCAATTGTCTTATGTGTTTTGATATGTTTTTGTATTGTACTATATATTTATTACTACATGTATATAGTATGTTTCAGTTTATTGTACTATATATTTATTACTACATGTATATAGTATGTTTCAGTTTATTGTACTATATATTTATTACTACATGTATATAGTATGTTTCAGTTTATTGTACTATATATTTATTACTACATGTATATAGTATGTTTCAGTTTATTGTACTGTATGTTTATTACTACATGTATATAGTATGTTTCAGTTTATTGTACTGTATGTTTATTACTACATGTATATAGTATGTTTCAGTTTATTGTACTATATGTTTATTATGTCTGTTAGTTGCTTTTTTCTGTCGGTTTTAAAAGCTCTACAGAGCTTATGTTTGTTGTTATATATGGCACCGACTTTAAATAAAATTTACTTGACTTGACTTGACTTGGGTTACTCTTTCTGGTTTTCTGTTGCGCTGTGCATGTTTGTCTATATCCGGATTTGTAACTGTCTCTTTGCTCTTGTTGTTCTGTCGGTTTTCTTTGCCATTTTTCTTGAATTATATTTTGAAGTGATGGTATATTAGAGCAGTCTTTATTTGATTTGATTTCTTATTTTTCCAGTATGTTTTAGCGTTTGCAGCATTATCTATTATAATATTATCAAGATTCTTTTCAAAATTTTCTTTTGAAACTTTTTTCAAGTTATTCACTTTATTTCATTGTTTCTTATACTCAACTAGAATTGCTGCTTTTTTTATTTATTTTTTTAATCGATCTCCTCAATTGATTTCTCTCCTAACAGCAAAAGAAAATTTTGAAAAGAATCATTATTTCGTATGGTAACTATTTTAGATGGAATGCTTTCCCGAGCGGTGTCAAGAAACGAGTTGGTAAATATACTACAAATTTCGTTGACGTCCTCGACATCGGAAAAGTCAAATCCAATTTGTAGAGCTCAATTTTTTTTATATTTATCAATATCCGTTTAGTCATATAACCATATATCGCGTTGAAATGAATTTGATAGATATATATTGGCCAATCTAAAAATATTATTGCATCCAATCTAATTAAAATTATTTCTTTCACTTGCTCCCCCCTTTTCGCTATGATCGCTGCGTGTAGATCTGCTCTTACAACGCAGCAACCAATAACATAAAGGGGGGAGGGAGCAAGTGAAGTACTTTGCAAACGGCAGAAAATACAAAGTACTGTGATCTAGATCTATCACCCGAGTTGTCTTATCGATTACACTCGTTAAATTGAATAAGTTCATTGTTTCAATTAATTTATTATTGTGAGCACTAAATAAGTCAGAATTAAAATCACCCGTAATCACAATGTGTAGCCCAACCCTATTGCATGATTAAGTCGTGTCCAGTTGTCATTGTCCGGGTCGATAAGTAAAGCAAAGTAAAAATAGATTACCTTTACCTTTAATTTCTACCCAAAGCGATTCAACGGTTTGGTTTTCGAGTGCACCTTTCCGAGTAATTGAAAAATCGCCCTTTACATAGGTTAGCAAGCCACCGCCAGATTTGTTGCGATCCTTACGAACTATAGTTTTTGAAAGTGAATCAAGATGGACGTATTCATTACTTATTGCTGAATCTAGATGGGTTTCATTTAAAGTAACTACATCAAACTCGTCCGTGAAATTTTCGAGAAATGAGAGTTTGTTTTTTATACTACGAATATTTAAATGAAGGTAATAACAAAATACCGAACATTACATATTGAGATTGAAGTCTCCGAGATATTGGATACAGAAGTAGTGATATTATTTACTGTGGGACCAGGATTTTTTTCAACATTTCCAATTACAAGAATAAAATGTAAAACAAACAATAGAAAAAACAGCAATTACATTTGTATTTAAACTTTGTAGTAGGGAGAGGGAGAGAAGGGAGACGACGAATAATGAACTCTTTAAATTGGTGAGTAGTTTATCTTTGTATGAAGTTACTTGATAATTTACATTAAAATTTCTGTGGTACAGTGTATACATAAATGAAATAGCCCGAAGACTTTCTTGTACATTCACAATGCAATAATTCATTGTGTTTCAGCATAATAATGGTGTACCCATTTGTATGCGAACTGGAAAACACGACCACCAATCACGACAAATATGTTACAAGAAACCCGTCTTTTAGAGAGATACCTTTTCAGTACACTTTTCATAATCAAATTGGGATATTACTTAGTAGAATTTATATAAATTTAAAACAAAATACAGATATCTGCACATTTCACGGTTGGTATACAAGTTATTTTGGACTAATAAATAGTTGTTGTTGTTACAACATGCGCGGATCCAAGAAAAGGCGTACCGGGCGTACGCACCCCCCCCCCCCCCCCTTTAAAGAGAGAGAGAGAGAGAGAGAGAACGAGATGGTAAAACGATAGAAAAGGGAAAAAATGAGAAAACTAGTATTTCATTTAAGAAAATTCATTATTAATGGACATAGTTGAAAAATGAAGGTTAAAACAAGGGATAGAAGTAAAAAAAAACGAGTCTAGAAAACTTTGTCTGGATGGCTACCAAATGCTTCGATTCCCGGAGCTCCCGAGCTGGCGTATCCCACTTCAGCCCCTACCAGGGCGCTGCCCTGGACCTGCTGGGGGCCTCGAGCGGCCCCCACATCACTCGCCGAACTTGTACGCCTCCCCTAAAACAAATTCTTGGATCCGCCCCTGCTGTATATGTGAGGAATAAAAATACAACTGCAAAGAACGAGATGTTGTGATCTTTGAACAAATGTAATTTACACAGATAATGTAGTCTTATAGTTTATTATGCAATAATCAAACATGTATTAATGTTAGTCATGTGAATACTTTGTAGTTAGCTTATTAAACACCAGACATCTGAATCTTATTTCTCTTTGAAGTTCCACCAAAATAAACTGTAGTTTGGTGTGACGAAATGCCATCTGTATCTAGGCGCCAGTGCTTCGTACAAATACACTAGGGGAGCTGAAAAAATCGATAAATTGTTGTCTGAATATCAATTAATAAAAAAATGCATATAAGCAGAAGCTGAAATGTGGTGTTGGAAGTATGGTGAAGTCGTAAATATACCGACAGATATATACTTTTGTTAGAGCTAATCTAGTTATAATGTAATGCGAATTTATGCGACAAAGTGTTCATTTAGGTACTTTTCTAACTTATAAACTACATGCACGTGCGCGTCGCTGTAATCTGATATTATTCAGTAATAGATCGCTCTCCGAATTTCTCAACCAGACGGAAAATGTAATGTTCGATAGCCGAGGTGAATACATGAATATACATTTCTGGGGGTGATATGAATATCACAGTCAATCATTATTTTATAAAATGAATTAAGAAAATTGCATATCCTCAAAAATCTTTAAACGAAAGACGCGTCTATTGCAGACGCGTAAATGAATCAAATAAAATTGATACGATGATTGAGATTAGGACGGCTATTCTGATTGGTTATTGATCAATTGCACTTTCGTAACTTTTATGGTAAAACAACTTGCTTGTAGTCTATTTTTGGAACGAAACACCATATTTTGATTCCATTTTAGTACTGTTAAAATTCATCATAACCCAAAAGTCGTTATTTTCGTATTTCTAATAAACCTTATGGAATATTAGAACTTATTAAACCATGTTGGACTCGGACAAGACACGTTCATTTAAAATTAGACACAAATATATGTGTAGACAAATATAGGTTGCTTTTGCTTGCATTGAAAATGTAAAACGCGTATGGAAAAAGATGACACAATTGGTCAAGTAAGTACAACTTTTGCTCTTTTTTCTGGATTGATACCTTTTGCCTGGTTCATTAAACCATCGGATTGAATCATCCTGTGAAATTACACTGAAATATAAATGTTAACTAGTACGTCACTGATCATCAAATTACTATATTTCGTTGTTAGTTTCTTAGTTTTTTATACACCAAATAAATAAGTAAATATATGATTTTATATTTATACATATGCATGCAAAATAAATTCGTAAGAAAAGTAGAAGTAGCAGATGATGATAAATAACAATAAGATACGGATTGCATGGGAGTGACTGTCTTGATATATTGACCGAAGCGAATCTGAGGTCTACACCTAACTGTCAATTAACTCCAATTTAACCATTTAACACGAGTTGACATAACATTTTTGCTATATTAAATAGTAGTTAGAAAGATTGTACATGCATATAAAAGTATAATAAAACCAGAGACATATAATTACATGTCTCTGATAAAACGGAATATAAATTTAGTAAATAACAGTATAATAGAAATGCCCCTTTCATCACCCCACAGTTACATTTGGGATCATCCGTTTACAGTCAAATCAACCATTTTTGAGGTCTTAATTACTGCGATATTATCAAACATCTCAAAACCAAAAGACTTCACATTGTACGATTGTTATTTGATGTAGAAATGGTGGTCAAAATTATTGCCTGATATAAATAAGTTTAAAACAATATTTTTTTAATTCAGTATAACAGTTGTTTTTAATTTATTTGATATGATTTACTATAACATACATTTCACAATCTCCATGACGCAGTATAACATGATGTTCCACAATGGCGTCTTGTAATGGAGGACAACTTCCAGCATTCTTTGTTGGAATATTTCCGACTACGGCCTCACCTAATAACAATTGATATTTTAACTAAGGTCAAATTGTTATCTTTTTCTAATGCTATTTTTTTTAATCTGGATATTTTGTATTTTATACATAATCTAAGCAGAGAATATTAGATTCAGTTAATAATTGTATACGTTGTTAAAACGGTTAGTATGACGATGCTGCGTATTACAGATATAGATATTGAGGTTGTAAGCCTCTGGTTTGTTATTTTCTTGCTAAATATATTATTATTCACCCTGAGTTGTTTCTTCGACTTCGTATTCCTCTGCCTCTGCAGTTGTTTGTTGTTTACTTTCGTTAGTTGTCGGCTTAATCGTTGTTGTCAGTTTATTGGTACCTCCAGTGGTGGTCATTATTTTCTGCTGTGGTTTTCTTGTAGGATTATAAAAGTCGTTCTGTTCCATAGGATCTGTTAATATATCATCATTAAATCGTTTTATGTTATGATACTTTGTAACATATAAACTAACTTCAGTTGCCTTTATAGTTATTTTCAAGACACTTAAAACTAAAGATTCCGTTTTATATTATTACGGTTTATATTTAGATTTGTTGTTTATTTACTAGAACTAGGGTTTTGTATATTTAAACAGTACTCAATTTGTATTTGTAAATAATTCTCCACTGTAGTAGTTTATTTGATGTGGCAGTTTTCACAAGAGACAACTTGAAACACGTAATATTTAATGTGACTTGATAACATGTTCCGCAGCAACACCGTGAATATGTTCTAAACTTTAACGGGACGTCGCCGTTTAACAAGTTCTGCTGCTTATCAAATATGCTTTTTATTTATTATTTTATCTCTGTATATTTTTATTACTACTTGCCCGCCTTCCTCGAATTCGTTCTCCCGATTCAGAGGTTCGAATTTCTGTGATAGAGCGAACGTGGACTCGGAACCCCTGACTTGGGAGGATGCTCGAATTCAATTTGGAGGCAGATTCGCACCCGTACCATAATAAATGGTTATTAAAACAGTTTTTCATGTGTGTAAATGTAATGGGTTATTAACTCTTTAATCTTTTCATTACGATGTCACAGGTGAAATTCTTCCGTAAATGGCTTATTTCTGGTACAGATGAGCTCACGCGCACACGCCTGTACTTGCTTCGTCATCCAATTAAAACGCCAGAAACAAGAACATTGTTATGGAAGCATAAAAACGTTCTTGTTTGACGTTCTAGTTTCCGGTGTTCTCATTGGACGTCACAATGAAGTCTAAAACAATGGAGAGTCTATATGAGCGATGTGAAAGATGTTGGTTTACGAAGAAATAGGTACTTTCACGCGCTTTTGGGAAAGCCCGTGTGATCTTTCACTCGTGAAAGATCAACCGGTCTTCCCCATATCGCATGAAAGAACCTATTATTCTTGAACCTTTTCATTACGATGTCACAGATGGATTAAGTTTTTGCAAACATGCAAATTTATGGGGGGTTTTACATGTTTTCCGGACTTTTTTCTAAACGCTTGCAGATATTTGGTATGTGATCAACCATTATGAGTTACAGATTAAGTTCGAATATTGTTATGGTCCGATGATTTTTTATGAAGTAATGGCTCTTGGACATGGAAAATTTCTTAAAAAATAAGAGCTTTCAGGACTTTTTTCTCTAAACGCTTGCAGATATTCAGCTCATATTTGGTTTGCTATGACGAGTTACAGACCAAGTTTTAATATCGTTCCGGTCCAATGATTTTTGACGACGTTATGTCCCGTGGACTTGGAAAATTTCGTAAAAATAACAGTTTTCCTGAAGGCGTTTTTTGTAAACGCCTTCAGATATTCAACTGATATTTGGCAAGTAAGTAAACCGTGATGAGGTCCAGATTAAGTCCGAATATCATTCTGGTCCAATGATTTTTTATGAAATTATGGCCCTTGGACTATTAAGATTTTATTTGCCGGTAGGGAATTAGTATTGCTTGAGCGATACTATCCACGCTTGTTTTCTTAAAAAACATGCGACAGCCCAGAAATTGTTATAATTAGATTTTGATATTTATTAAGATGCAACATGCTCCCTCTTTTCAAATAAGGAATATTGAAGAATAATAATTTTGATAAACTTTAAGATTTGCTGAGATTAATTTAGTCAAATTTATCCCCGATATTCACAATAAATCCCGGTAAATTCAATTTAAATGGCTATATTGCCTCCATCATAATGTCTGATGGACTGTGAAATTGTTATTTCATTATCTTAGAATCAAATGGATTTTAGAATTGTTTATTATCATTTAAGGATTGGATCTAAAGAACTGGTTTTAACACCATTTCATCAGCTTCAGTTATAATGCATAGAGGATCGCAGACCCGATTCTCTTTTATGCAGCTTTAAGTTCTATTGGAACGTGTCACTATTTAAATCTATGCGATTATCGTCTCGCCTAGTAAGATTAGTATACTTCTAAATTAAAGGTCTTTCGTATTTCTAACGGAACAAACTTCTTGCTTTCATTCTGATATGTTTCCTACCACTGTTCAGAACGCGACATATTATTTTTAAGCTCGCTACAACTATTGGTCTCTGATGTGCACTCTCCAACAACCACAAGGATACCCGATTGTGTCGAGGGTAACCATAATGAATTTTAGCAATGGGCTCAAAACTAAACAAGTGGGAAAATCTTTATGCTAATTACCCAAACACTGAAGCAGTATGCTATAGATGAACTTAATAATAGCGTAAACAACGAAAACATAACTAAGAATTATAATATTCATCGATTGTGTGAAGCTAGCTCTAGGTCAACTTAGATGATGGGATATCCAATTTTCATTTTAACAAAATACATCATATAAACGGGAGAAGAACAACCCACAACCCCCTTTTGTCCACAGAGATGAGGTCAATTTACATATTCTTATTAGAGCTTAACTCCAGTTCCATTTCTTTTTTAAACTGTATGTTTTGTATTTCTGTGTTTTCTGAACTGCTAGGAATACTAAATACTGATTTATTGAAACTTGATAGGATGTCGTGTGACTAAACATTATATTACCGTAAGGTTTATACTTTCTTTCCAAGGGTGACAGTCGTCGTATAGGGACGTATATTGGTTGATGCACGATCGCGAATAATAATAGTTATTTATCAAAGGACGACGGGGATGACTGTATTCGGAACATGTTGGGTATTGTTCGACGACGTTTCCGAGTGATTTTATTGAATTTCTCATTCCATAGTGAGCACACGTGGTCCGAGCAGGTGACAAACAAAAAAAAATCACGTCGGAAATTATTGTTAGTTACTTATCGTTTCAGTTGAACTGGGGATGGTAATTTTGTCCTCAGCTTACAAAGGTTCAGGCCAGATTCTCCGTATTATGACCTAACAACTCCCAACGCATCCAATATCACCCACCTGTGGACGGGCTAGGCAACTCTGTGGGTCGAGTACTAGGAACCCTTCCAGTATAGTCCCAGAACAAAAACATGTAAAATTGAAACAATTAACATGTTTTAGAGGTTTTATTATCAAAATTCAAAACGATATACTATGTCCAGCTAAAATATTCTGCACAGTATCAAACAAAGGCAAAATAATCCGTCTGTATCCAGTACTATAAATTTTTTAGTGGCAGTCATAAAATTTCTTCACTGTGGTCCTTCCCATATTCCTCACCGATATTTTCTATTACCTGTTCTCTTTTCAGTTTAGAACTGCAAAATTGCTGGATGGACGTTTAACAACTATTTAAACAAGTAATCAAGTGCACAGTTATCTTTAGTATGTATTTACATTAGCGTGATTTCATTTGAATTCATTCAAGTACGTATATTCTCCTTGATATATGGGTATGGAGTGAAAGTGAGTTGTTTTGAGCAATCCAATTACCTAACATGTTTCATTGTAATCAAGATCCATGCACTGTTACATTTAATTAAGGTCTTTCCCCTTTCCAAGGGAAAGACCTTATTGTATTTCTTCTGATTATTATTATTATTATTATTATTCTTTCTTTTTGTTCCGCCACTTTTCGAAAGTCCATCAATTTGAGAGTTCGCGACATATCATTTCGAAACTTTGGATTATAGACCTGGACTATATTCTTTATTCGAGACTGCGTTTTGCAAGCCGAATACTTTTTACCTACAGAGTTATCTGCCCAAACACCGAAAACCTTGTTATCAGAACAACTCAGAAACTATAAAATTTAGAGAAAAACTGAAAAGTGAGAAATGTTAAGGAACTTATGAGACAACTTTGTGCCATAATTTGGCTAAAAAATTTTGTCGAGCGAAGGCGAGCGGTATACCTTGAATGTTTCAATGGCTCCGGTTATCACCAAAAACTAACAAATCGGAAGTCGAAAATGCCTTAGGGTGATCACCATTTGTTGTCCTGTGACATGGCCTTAAAGAAAATCTCAAGGTCAAAGTTCAGATATGACCTCGACCTTAGGCCTCGAATCTTGTTATCATAACAACTCGAAAACCGTAAAAGATGGAAGCAGACAATAAATTGGAAAAATACTCCTCTCATTGAGACCTACATTTGGTCTTTTATGTCCAAAACTGTTCAATGAACCGTTTAGGAGTTATTGCCCTTGACATGTTTCGGTTGATTGATTTTTGACTTATAACTCGAAAACCGTAAAGTATAGAAGCAGACAATAAATTGGAAAAATACTCCTCTCATTGCGACCTACAATTGGTCTTTAATGTCAAAAATTGTTCAATGAACAGTTTAGGAGTTATTGCCCTTGACATGTTTCGGTTGATTGGTTTTTGACTTATAACTCGAAAACTGTAAAAGATAGAAGCAGACAATACATTCAAAATATACTCCTCTTATTGCGGCCTACAATTGGTCTATTATGTCAAAAATTGTTCAATGAACCGTTTAGGAGTTATTGCCCTTGACATGTTTCGGTTCATTGGTTTTTGACTTATAACTCGAAAACCGTAAAGAATAGAAGCAGACAATAAATTGGAAAAGTACTCCTCTCACTGGGACCTACAATTGGTCTTTAATATCAAAAATTGTTCAATTAACCGTTTAGGAGTTATTGCCCTTGACATGTTTCGTTTGATTGGTTTTTGACTTATAACTCGAAAACTGTAAAAGATAGAAGCAGACAATAAATTGGAAAAATACTCCTCTCATTGAGACCTATAATTGGTCTTAAATGTCAAAAATTGTTCAATGAACCGTTTAGGAGTTATTGCCCTTGACATGTTTCGGTTGATTTGGTTTTTGACCTATAACTCGAAAACCTTAAGAGATAGAAGCAGACAATAAATTGAAAAAATTCTCCTCTCATTGAGACCTACATTTGGTCTTTATGTAAAAAATTGTTCAATGAACCGTTTAGGAGTTATTGGCCTTGACATGTTTCGGTTGATTGGTTTTTGACTGATAACTTGAAAACGGGTAGAGATAATATATTAAACATACTAGCTAAAGTGATCAGTATTAAAAGAGCTTCAATTTGAGCCCAAGGTCAAAGGTCATGGGTCAAGGTCACACTATAGCAACAAGGTAACCATTATAAAAAGTCCTTAGTAACCATATATATTTAGAATCAGGATGAAGTAATTCAGTAAAATATGTCATTTCACAGCCGGAAGTGACATTTTGTCCCTAGCAACGGTCACAAAAGTAATTAGCAACCATATGTAGTGTGAATAGGGACCACTTACTTTACTCAAATAACTAATTTTCATGACTGCTAGTGACGTTTTGTAATTAGCAACAGACAAAACTTCCACAGAATCCCCATATTTACCATGCTGGGAAAGACCTTCTCATTTGTTCTTTGAACAAATGGCCTTTCATTAATCTTGTGATCATTTTGACAAACGATAAAGATTACTAAAACTGGCCATTTCATTGTGTTTTAGAAATACCAAACATATAACGTGAACAAAAGCAGTCAAATTGGGAGAATCCATTTAATGTATGCTTACAATAATAATAATAATAGTTTATTAAAGGATGCGCGGATGACTGTAATTGCAATCTGTTAAAGATATTTGACCACGTTTCCGATTAATAACATGTTTTAGAGGTTTTATTATTCAAATTCAAAACGATAGACTATGACCGGCTAAGATATTCTATATTTTCCAAACGGAAAACCCTTAGAAGTTGAAATTCTTCTGTCGATAGGCATACACTTGAAAGAGTCATTTAAGCTTTTAGCTTTTAGCTTTTAGCAACAGGCCTTCTAGCTTTGGTTTCATCCACAGAGCTGCGCACCGCATCCGCAGATGATGGATAGGGAAAGACTCAATGAAATCTATAACCTAAAGACCCCCTTTGTAGTTTTGAAAAAAAACGCACATCAAGCAAAGGCAAAAAAAGGCAAAATAATCCATATAGAGCCAGTACTTTGTATTTTTCTAGGAGCAGTCATATCTTTCTGCACTGTAGTAATTCCCATATTCCGCATAGATATATAATATATATCCTCAGTTTATAACTTCAAAACTGCTGGATGGACGTTTTACAACTAATTAAACAATCAATCCAATGCATAGTTATCTTAAATATGTATTCACACACGCGTGAATAGATTTGTATTCACTCAAGTACGTATATTCTCCTTGATATGGGTATGGAGTGAAAGTGAGTTGTTTTGAGCAATCAAATTAACTAACATGTTTCATTGTAATCAAGATCCATGCACTGTTACAGTTAATTAATCTTGTGATCATTTGACAAACGATAAAGATTACTAAAATGGGCCATTCTATTTTGTTTAAGAAATACCAGTCAACATATATAACGTGAACAAAAGCAGTCAAATCGGGAGAATCCATTTAATGTATGCTTACAATAATAATAATTATAGTTTATTAAAGGATGCGCGGATAACTGTAATTGCAATCTGTTAAAGATTATTTGACCACGTTTCCGATTAAATTAAAATAATTTCCCCTTCCATATTGAGCACACGAGGTACGAACAGCAGCAAAAAAACACGTCGGAAATTGTTCTTAATTTCGTATCGTATCAGTCGATACGCACTGTGGGATGGCAGTTTTTCTGCAGCCTACTACGGTCGAGGACAGGATCTCCGTATTATGACCTGACAACCCTCAACGAGAGGACATAAGATAGCCGCCACTTGTGGACGCGCTAGGCAGATCAGGGTGACGAGAAAGTCGGAACCCTTCGTGTACCGTCCCAGCACAAAAACATAAAATTGAAATAAAATGTTTTAGAGGTTTTATTGTTCAAATTCAAAATGATAGACTATGTCCGGCTAAGATATTCTACATTTTTCAAACTGAAAACCCTAAGAAGTTGCAATTCTTCTGTCGATAGGCATACACTTGAAAGAGTCATATTAGCTTTTAGCTTTTAGCAACGGGCCTTCTAGCTTTGCCTACATCCACACAGCTACGCACCGTATCCGCAGATGACGGATAAGGAAACCTGACTGAAATCTATAACCTAAAGACCCATTTTGTAGTTTTAAAAAAAGAACACACACCAAGCAAAGGCAAAAAAGGCAAGATAATCCATATGTAGCCAGTACTTTGTACTTTTATAGGAGCAGTCATAACTTTCTGCACTGTGGTAATTCCCAAATTCCGAGTAGATATATTATATAACCTCAGTTTACAACTTCAAAACTGCTGGATGAACGTTTTACAACTAATTAAGCAAGCAATCCAATGCAGTTATCTTAACTACGTGTTCGCACAAGCGTAATTAGATTTGTATTCACTCAAGTAGGTATATTCTAGACATAGACAGACATAGACATCTTTATTCTCATTAACTAAATTACATAGTTACAGAGATGATAATATACATAATACAACATATTTTGCATGTGTGAAGACATATAATTTTAACTTTAACTAGGAGGACAGACTTTCACTGTTATATACTGTATGAATCTACATAACTTTTCTAGTAAAACAATGTTTTCTGTTGCAAATACATTTTTAAATTTATAAATATTAGCATTTGTACAACAATAGTGCGGTAGATATTTGTCTCGTTCTTTTTTAAAAGAAGGACAGGTCATTATATAATGAAATTCATCACCGATGTCAGTGGTGTCGCAAAGTTGGCATAATCTATCTGTTCTCTGTATATTATGCCACCTTCCTGTCTCCACTGGCAAACGGTGATTGCCACATCTAAATTTACATAATTTTAATGCGCAATTAAATGGAAGAATTGAAAGATACTTTTCACATTTAAGTTCATTTTTGAATAATCTATAACATAAACCTTTAGATGATTGATTCATTTCTGCTGACCATTCCTGTCGAAACTGATCTTTTAACTTTTGTTCTATACTTTGAACAATCCATTGTTTTGAAATATAATTTTGAAGTTGCCATATATTTGACATACCACAGTTATCTAAAATTCCCCTTATAAATGACAACCATTTGTTCTCTATACCATAATTGTTATTATTAATATATAACAATTTATATAACATTGACGAGATCTTTTTTTCATGTGTGGTATCGAAAAGGTTGCACCAAAACTTTATCATACGTAGTTTAACTTGTATAGACATTGGATATCTCCCCGTTTCTCCATAAATCATAAAATTTGGGGTCGACTTTTTGAGACGCAATACATGCTTGCAAAAACTTAAATGTACCCGTTCGAGAATTTCTAGGTTTTCAAATCCCCATATTTCGGCTCCGTACATAAGAATGGGTAGGACAGCCTTATCAAACATGTCGAACTGACACTCTATTGATAAATGATTACTTCTACATTTCCTAATAATACTGTACATAGCTTTAATAGCTTGATCTCGTAAATATTTTCTCGTTGCGAAAAAAGATGCATTTCTAGAGAAGATAACACCTAGGTATATATAGTTTTTGACAATTTCTATTTCTTCGTTATTAATGTAAAATTTCAGGTTATTTAGTGGTCTTCCTCTTGAAAAAATCATTACTTTTGTTTTGTTTACATTAATTTTAAGTTTCCACTTATCACAATATTTAGAAAAACTATTTAAAAGTAACTGTAGATCTGCACTGGATTCAGCAAGTAGAACCGTATCGTCAGCATACATTAGGATAAATAATTTAAAGTATATATCCAGTTCAGTTTCGATGTCGGATGCGATTGAATGTAAACCCCTAACATTAGTATTTTCTAAAAATTCTTGAAGATCGTTTAGGTATAAAGAAAATAATAGAGGAGAAAGATTTTCTCCTTGACGAACTCCGATTTCGCTTGCAAACATTTCAGATGCTTGATTATTATGTACTACTCGGGATTTTACGTCTTTGTACAAATTTTCAGCAATTCTAAGAAACTTACCATTTATTTGATTCAAAACAAGTTTATACAAAAGTGAGTTTCTGTGTACATAATCAAACGCTTTTTCGAAGTCTACAAAAACACAAAGCATTTTTTTTCTTTTGACACAAAGCAGTTCAAATAGTGCATACAGTGAGAAAATATGATCATTGGTAGAGTATCCTCTTCGAAAGCCTGCTTGATTTTCGTATAAAATATTTAACTTGTCAACAAATTTTCCCAGTCTGTCATTAAGTATAGATGTAAAAACCTTTCCAAGGCATGATAATAAAGTAATAGGCCTGTAGTTTTTTGGTTCTAATTTACAACCTTTGTTTTTGAATATCGGTATTATATTACCAGTGAGCCAGGCTTCGGGCAGGATACCCGTATCAAATGCAAGATTAAACAACTTTACATATATCTCAATCATACTGTCAACAGAATTGACAACATATTCATTGACTATTTTATCTTCCCCGGGCGATTTGTTATTCTTTGTATTTTTTATGGCTTTGTAAATTTCATCGTGAGTAATAACACTGTTAAGTGTCTCATCTACCAGATCTGAGTTCAAATCATTAACAATGATCATAACTCGTCATCGTACTTGTTTTTATTTAATTCTTTAAAATAACCAAAAAGAGTATCAACTGAAATATTACTTTTTTCTCGATAATTTCCACTATTAAATAATTTCCAAAATTCTTTAGGGTTTTGTGATTTTAATTTTTTCATATTGTCACTTACTTCTCTATTATATTTCTTAATATTTGTGTCCATTACATTTTTATAATAGTATTCACAGCGTCGTAATCGTTCTTTAAATAAATATGACCCATAATGTTTATACATTCTCTGTGCTTTTCTCATTTCTTTCTTCGCCTTTTTGCAATCAAAGTTATACCATTGTTTATTTTTATGAAATCTAGAACTATTCTCCTTGATATGGGTATCAAGTGAAAGTGAGTTGTTTTGAGCAATCAAATTACCTAACATGTTTCATTGTAATCAGATCCATGATTAATCTTGTAATCATTTTGACAAACGATAAAGATTACTTAAAAGGGCCATTTTATTGTGTTTTAGAAATACCACTCAACATATAACGTGAACAAGAGCAGTCAAGTTGGGAGAATCCATTTAATGTATGCTTAATTAAACAAGCAATCCAATGCACAGTTATCTTTAATATGTATTCACACAAGCGTGATTAGATTTGTATTCACTCAAGTAGGGATATTCTCCTTGATATGGGTATACAGTGAAAGTGAGTTGTTTTGAGCAATCAAATTACCTAACATGTTTCATTGTAATCAAGATCCATGCACTGTTACATTTAATTAATCTTGTGATCATTTTGACAAACAATAAAGATTACTAAAAAGGGCCATTCCATTGTGTTTTAGAAATACCACTCAACATATAACTTGAACAGAAGCGGTCAAATTGGGAGAATCCATTTAATGTATGCTTACAATAATAATTATAGTTTATTAAAGGATGCGCGGATGACTGTAATTGGAATCTGTTAAAGATATTTGACCACGTTTCCTATTAAATTTAAATAACTTCCCCTTCCCATATTGAGCACACAAGGTACGAGCAGCCGAAAAAAAATCACGTCGGAAATTGTTCTTAATTTCGTGTCGTATCAGTCGATACGCACTGTTGAATGGAAGTTTTTCTTCAGCCTACTACGGTCGAGGCCAGGTAGTCCGTATTATGACCTGACAACCTTCAACGAGAGGACATAAAATAGCCGCCACATGGGGACGCACTAGGCAGCTCAGGGTGACGAGAAAGTGGGAACCCTTCGTGTACGGTCCCAGCACAAAAACATGTAAAATTGAAATAACATGTTTTAGAGGTTTTATTATTCAAATTCAAAACGATAGACTATGTCCGGCTAAGATATTCTACATTTTCCAAACTGAAAACCCTTAGAAGTTGCATTCTTCTGTCGATAGGCATACACTTGAAAGAGTCATAATAGCTTTTAGCTTTTAGCAACAGGCCCTCTAGCTTTGGCTTCATCCACAGAGCCACGCACCGCATCCGCAGATGACGGATAAGGAAAGCCTGACTGAAGTCTATAACATAAGGACCCCTTTTGTAGTTTTGAAAAAAGAACGCACATCAAGCAAAGGCAAAATAATCCATATGTTGCCAGTACTCTGTATTTTTCTAGGAGCAGTCATATCTTTCTGCACTGTAGTAATTCCCATATTCCGCATAGATATATTATATAGAACCTCAGTTTATAACTTCAAAAAACTGCTGGATGGACGTTTTACAACTAATTAAACAAGCAGTCCAATGCACAGTTATATTAAATATGTGTTCACACAAGCGTGATTAGATTTGTATTCACTCAAGTACGTATGTTCCCCTTGATATGGCTATGGAGTGAAAGTGAGTTGTTTCTAGCAATCAACTTATTTAACATGTTTCATTGTAATCAGATCTATGATTAATCTTGTGATCATTTTGACAAACAATAAAGATTGCTAAAAAGGGCCATTCTATTGTGTTTAAGAAATACCACTCAACATATAACGTGAACAAGAGCAGTCAAATTAGGAGAATCCATTTAATGTATGCTTACAATAATAATAATAATTGTTTATTGAAGGATGCGCGGATAACTGTAATTGGAATCTGTTAAAGATATTTGACCACGTTTTCGATTAAATTTAAATAACTTCCCCTTCCAATATTAAGCACACAAGGTACGAGCAGCCGAAAAAAAAATCACGTCGGAAATTGTTCTTAATTTCGTATCGTATCAGTCGAAACGCACTGTGGAATGGAGGTTTTTCTTCAGCCTACTACGGTCGAGACCAGGTTCTCCGTATTATGACCTGACAACCCTCAACGAGAGGACATAAGATAGCCGCCACTTGTGGACGCGCTAGGTAGCTCAGGGTGACGAGAAAGTGGGAACCTTTCGTGTACGGTCCCAGCACAAAAACATAGAATTGAAAAAACAAGTTTTAGAGGTTATATTATTCAAATTTAAAACGATAGACTATGTCCGGTTAAGATATCCTACATAATCCAAACTAAAAACCCTTAGAAGTTGCAATTCTTCTGTCGATAGGCATACACTTGAAAGAGTCATATTAGCTTTTAGCTTTTAGCAACAGACCCTTCTAGCTTTGGCTTCATCCAGAGAGCCACGCACCGCATCCGCAGATGATGGATAGGGAAAGCCTGACTGAAATCTATAACCTAAAGACCCCTTTTGTAGTTTTGAAAAAAGAACACACACCAAGCAAAGGCAAAAAAGGCAAGATAATGCATATGTAGCCAGTACTTTGTACTTTTATAGGAGCAGTCATAACTTTCTGCACTGTGGTAATTCCCAAATTCCGAGTAGATATATTATATAACCTCAGTTTACAACTTCAAAACTGCTGGATGAACGTTTTACAACTAATTAAGCAAGCAATCCAATGCAGTTATCTTAACTACGTGTTCGCACAAGCGTAATTAGATTTGTATTCACTCAAGTAGGTATATTCTCCTTGATATGGGTATCAAGTGAAAGTGAGTTGTTTTGAGCAATCAAATTACCTAACATGTTTCATTGTAATCAAGATCCATGCACTGTTACATTTAATTAATCTTGTGGTCATTTTGACAAACGATAAAGATTACTAAAAAGGGCCATTCCATAGTGTTTTAGAAATACCACTCAATATATAACTTGAACAAAAGCAGTCAAATCGGGAGAATCAATTTAATGTATGCTTACAATAATAATAATAATTGTTTATTGAAGGATGCGCGGATAACTGTAATTGGAATCTGTTAAAGATATTTGACCACGTTTTCGATTAAATTTAAATAACTTCCCCTTCCAATATTAAGCACACGAGGTACGAGCAGCCGAAAAAAATCACGTCGGAAATTGTTCTTAATTTCGTATCGTATCAGTCGATACGCACTGTGGAATGGCAGTTTTTCTGCAGCCTACTACGGTCGAGGACAGGATCTCCTTATTATGACCTGACAACCCTCAACGAGAGGTCATAAGATAGCCGCCACTTGTGGACGCGCTAGGCAGATCAGGGTGACGAGAAAGTCGGAACCCTTCGTGTACCGTCCCAGCACAAAAACATAAAATTGAAATAAAATGTTTTAGAGGTTTTATTGTTCAAATTCAAAATGATAGACTATGTCCGGTTAAGATATTCTACATTTTCCAAACTGAAACCCCTAAGAAGTTGCAATTCTTCTGTCGATAGGCATACACTTGAAAGAGTCATATTAGCTTTAAGCTTTTAGCAACAGACCTTCTAGCTTTGCCTACATCCACACAGCTACGCACCGTATCCGCAGATGACGGATAAGGAAACCTGACTGAAATCTATAACCTAAAGACCCCTTTTGTAGTTTTAAAAAAAGAACACACACCAAGCAAAGGCAAAAAAGGCAAGATAATCCATATGTAGCCAGTACTTTGTACTTTTATAGGAGCAGTCATAACTTTCTGCACTGTGGTAATTCCCAAATTCCGAGTAGATATATTATATAACCTCAGTTTACAACTTCAAAACTGCTGGATGAACGTTTTACAACTAATTAAGCAAGCAATCCAATGCAGTTATCTTAACTACGTGTTCGCACAAGCGTAATTAGATTTGTATTCACTCAAGTAGGTATATTCTCCTTGATATGGGTATCAAGTGAAAGTGAGTTGTTTTGAGCAATCAAATTACCTAACATGTTTCATTGTAATCAGATCCATGATTAATCTTGTGATCATTTTGACAAACGATAAAGATTACTTAAAAGGGCCATTTTATTGTGTTTTAGAAATACCACTCAACATATAACGTGAACAAGAGCAGTCAAGTTGGGAGAATCCATTTAATGTATGCTTAATTAAACAAGCAATCCAATGCACAGTTATCTTTAATATGTATTCACACAAGCGTGATTAGATTTGTATTCACTCAAGTAGGGATATTCTCCTTGATATGGGTATACAGTGAAAGTGAGTTGTTTTGAGCAATCAAATTACCTAACATGTTTCATTGTAATCAAGATCCATGCACTGTTACATTTAATTAATCTTGTGATCATTTTGACAAACAATAAAGATTACTAAAAAGGGCCATTCCATTGTGTTTTAGAAATACCACTCAACATATAACTTGAACAGAAGCGGTCAAATTGGGAGAATCCATTTAATGTATGCTTACAATAATAATTATAGTTTATTAAAGGATGCGCGGATGACTGTAATTGGAATCTGTTAAAGATATTTGACCACGTTTCCTATTAAATTTAAATAACTTCCCCTTCCCATATTGAGCACACAAGGTACGAGCAGCCGAAAAAAAATCACGTCGGAAATTGTTCTTAATTTCGTGTCGTATCAGTCGATACGCACTGTTGAATGGAAGTTTTTCTTCAGCCTACTACGGTCGAGGCCAGGTAGTCCGTATTACGACCTGACAACCCTCAACGAGAGGACATAAAATAGCCGCCACATGGGGACGCACTAGGCAGCTCAGGGTGACGAGAAAGTGGGAACCCTTCGTGTACGGTCCCAGCACAAAAACATGTAAAATTGAAATAACATGTTTTAGAGGTTTTATTATTCAAATTCAAAACGATAGACTATGTCCGGCTAAGATATTCTACATTTTCCAAACTGAAAACCCTTAGAAGTTGCATTCTTCTGTCGATAGGCATACACTTGAAAGAGTCATAATAGCTTTTAGCTTTTAGCAACAGGCCCTCTAGCTTTGGCTTCATCCACAGAGCCACGCACCGCATCCGCAGATGACGAATAAGGAAAGCCTGACTGAAGTCTATAACATAAGGACCCCTTTTGTAGTTTTGAAAAAAGAACGCACATCAAGCAAAGGCAAAATAATCCATATGTTGCCAGTACTCTGTATTTTTCTAGGAGCAGTCATATCTTTCTGCACTGTAGTAATTCCCATATTCCGCATAGATATATTATATAGAACCTCAGTTTATAACTTCAAAAAACTGCTGGATGGACGTTTTACAACTAATTAAACAAGCAGTCCAATGCACAGTTATATTAAATATGTGTTCACACAAGCGTGATTAGATTTGTATTCACTCAAGTACGTATGTTCCCCTTGATATGGCTATGGAGTGAAAGTGAGTTGTTTCTAGCAATCAACTTATTTAACATGTTTCATTGTAATCAGATCTATGATTAATCTTGTGATCATTTTGACAAACAATAAAGATTGCTAAAAAGGGCCATTCTATTGTGTTTAAGAAATACCACTCAACATGAACACTAACGTGAACAAGAGCAGTCAAATTAGGAGAATCCATTTAATGTATGCTTACAATAATAATAATAATTGTTTATTGAAGGATGCGCGGATAACTGTAATTGGAATCTGTTAAAGATATTTGACCACGTTTTCGATTAAATTTAAATAACTTCCCCTTCCAATATTAAGCACACAAGGTACGAGCAGCCGAAAAAAAAATCACGTCGGAAATTGTTCTTAATTTCGTATCGTATCAGTCGAAACGCACTGTGGAATGGAGGTTTTTCTTCAGCCTACTACGGTCGAGACCAGGTTCTCCGTATTATGACCTGACAACCCTCAACGAGAGGACATAAGATAGCCGCCACTTGTGGACGCGCTAGGTAGCTCAGGGTGACGAGAAAGTGGGAACCTTTCGTGTACGGTCCCAGCACAAAAACATAGAATTGAAAAAACAAGTTTTAAAGGTTATATTATTCAAATTTAAAACGATAGACTATGTCCGGTTAAGATATCCTACATAATCCAAACTGAAAACCCTTAGAAGTTGCAATTCTTCTGTCGATAGGCATACACTTGAAAGAGTAATATTAGCTTTTAGCTTTTAGCAACAGACCCTTCTAGCTTTGGCTTCATCCAGAGAGCCACGCACCGCATCCGCAGATGACGGATAAGGAAACCTGACGGAAATCTATAACCTAAAGACCCCTTTTGTAGTTTTGAAAAAAGAACACACACCAAGCAAAGGCAAAAAAGGCAAGATAATGCATATGTAGCCAGTACTTTGTACTTTTATAGGAGCAGTCATAACTTTCTGCACTGTGGTAATTCCCAAATTCCGAGTAGATATATTATATAACCTCAGTTTACAACTTCAAAACTGCTGGATGAACGTTTTACAACTAATTAAGCAAGCAATCCAATGCAGTTATCTTAACTACGTGTTCGCACAAGCGTAATTAGATTTGTATTCACTCAAGTAGGTATATTCTCCTTGATATGGGTATCAAGTGAAAGTGAAATGTTTTGAGCAATCAAATTACCTAACATGTTTCATTGTAATCAAGATCCATGCACTGTTACATTTAATTAATCTTGTGGTCATTTTGACAAACGATAAAGATTACTAAAAAGGGCCATTCCATAGTGTTTTAGAAATACCACTCAATATATAACTTGAACAAAAGCAGTCAAATCGGGAGAATCAATTTAATGTATGCTTACAATAATAATAGTAATTGTTTATTGAAGGATGCGTGGATGACTGTAATTGGAATCTGTTAAAGATATTTGACCACGTTTTCGATTAAATTGAAAAAATAATCTTCCCTTCCATATTGAGCACACGAGGTAAGAGCAGCCGAAAAAAATCACGTCGGAAATTGTTCTTAATTTCGTATCGTATCAGTCGATACGCACTGTGGAATGGCAGTTTTTCTGCAGCCTACTACGGTCGAGGACAGGATCTCCTTATTATGACCTGACAACCCTCAACGAGAGGACATAAGATAGCGGCCACTTGTGGACGCGCTAGGCAGATCAGGGTGACGAGAAAGTCGGAACCCTTCGTGCACCGTCCCAGCACAAAAACATGAAATTGAAATAAAATGTTTTAGAGGTTTTATTGTTCAAATTCAACATGATAGACTATGTCCGGCTAAGATATTCTACATTTTTCAAACTGAAAACCCTAAGAAGTTGCAATTCTTCTGTCGATAGGCATACACTTGAAAGAGTCATATTAGCTTTTAGCTTTTAGCAACGGGCCTTCTAGCTTTGCCTTCATCCACACAGCTACGCACCGTATCCGCAGATGACGGATAGGGAAACCTGACGGAAATCTATAACCTAAAGACCCCTTTTGTAGTTTTAAAAAAAAAGAACACACACCAAGCAAAGGCAAAAAAGGCAAGATAATCCATATGTAGCCAGTACTTTGTACTTTTATAGGAGCAGTCATAACTTTCTGCACTGTGGTAATTCCCAAATTCCGAGTAGATATATTATATAACCTCAGTTTACAACTTCAAAACTGCTGGATGAACGTTTTACAACTAATTAAGCAAGCAATCCAATGCAGTTATCTTAACTACGTGTTCGCACAAGCGTAATTAGATTTGTATTCACTCAAGTAGGTATATTCTCCTTGATATGGGTATCAAGTGAAAGTGAGTTGTTTTGAGCAATCAAATTACCTAACATGTTTCATTGTAATCAGATCCATGATTAATCTTGTGATCATTTTGACAAACGATAAAGATTACTTAAAAGGGCCATTTTATTGTGTTTTAGAAATACCACTCAACATATAACGTGAACAAGAGCAGTCAAGTTGGGAGAATCCATTTAATGTATGCTTAATTAAACAAGCAATCCAATGCACAGTTATCTTTAATATGTATTCACACAAGCGTGATTAGATTTGTATTCACTCAAGTAGGGATATTCTCCTTGATATGGGTATACAGTGAAAGTGAGTTGTTTTGAGCAATCAAATTACCTAACATGTTTCATTGTAATCAAGATCCATGCACTGTTACATTTAATTAATCTTGTGATCATTTTGACAAACAATAAAGATTACTAAAAAGGGCCATTCCATTGTGTTTTAGAAATACCACTCAACATATAACTTGAACAGAAGCGGTCAAATTGGGAGAATCCATTTAATGTATGCTTACAATAATAATTATAGTTTATTAAAGGATGCGCGGATGACTGTAATTGGAATCTGTTAAAGATATTTGACCACGTTTCCTATTAAATTTAAATAACTTCCCCTTCCCATATTGAGCACACAAGGTACGAGCAGCCGAAAAAAAATCACGTCGGAAATTGTTCTTAATTTCGTGTCGTATCAGTCGATACGCACTGTTGAATGGAAGTTTTTCTTCAGCCTACTACGGTCGAGGCCAGGTAGTCCGTATTATGACCTGACAACCCTCAACGAGAGGACATAAAATAGCCGCCACATGGGGACGCACTAGGCAGCTCAGGGTGACGAGAAAGTGGGAACCCTTCGTGTACGGTCCCAGCACAAAAACATGTAAAATTGAAATAACATGTGTTAGAGGTTTTATTATTCAAATTCAAAACGATAGACTATGTCCGGCTAAGATATTCTACATTTTCCAAACTGAAAACCCTTAGAAGTTGCATTCTTCTGTCGATAGGCATACACTTGAAAGAGTCATAATAGCTTTTAGCTTTTAGCAACAGGCCCTCTAGCTTTGGCTTCATCCACAGAGCCACGCACCGCATCCGCAGATGACGGATAAGGAAAGCCTGACTGAAGTCTATAACATAAGGACCCCTTTTGTAGTTTTGAAAAAAGAACGCACATCAAGCAAAGGCAAAATAATCCATATGTTGCCAGTACTCTGTATTTTTCTAGGAGCAGTCATATCTTTCTGCACTGTAGTAATTCCCATATTCCGCATAGATATATTATATAGAACCTCAGTTTATAACTTCAAAAAACTGCTGGATGGACGTTTTACAACTAATTAAACAAGCAGTCCAATGCACAGTTATATTAAATATGTGTTCACACAAGCGTGATTAGATTTGTATTCACTCAAGTACGTATGTTCCCCTTGATATGGCTATGGAGTGAAAGTGAGTTGTTTCTAGCAATCAACTTATTTAACATGTTTCATTGTAATCAGATCTATGATTAATCTTGTGATCATTTTGACAAACAATAAAGATTGCTAAAAAGGGCCATTCTATTGTGTTTAAGAAATACCACTCAACATATAACGTGAACAAGAGCAGTCAAATTAGGAGAATCCATTTAATGTATGCTTACAATAATAATAATAATTGTTTATTGAAGGATGCGCGGATAACTGTAATTGGAATCTGTTAAAGATATTTGACCACGTTTTCGATTAAATTTAAATAACTTCCCCTTCCAATATTAAGCACACAAGGTACGAGCAGCCGAAAAAAAAAATCACGTCGGAAATTGTTCTTAATTTCGTATCGTATCAGTCGAAACGCACTGTGGAATGGAGGTTTTTCTTCAGCCTACTACGGTCGAGACCAGGTTCTCCGTATTATGACCTGACAACCCTCAACGAGAGGACATAAGATAGCCGCCACTTGTGGACGCGCTAGGTAGCTCAGGGTGACGAGAAAGTGGGAACCTTTCGTGTACGGTCCCAGCACAAAAACATAGAATTGAAAAAACAAGTTTTAGAGGTTATATTATTCAAATTTAAAACGATAGACTATGTCCGGTTAAGATATCCTACATAATCCAAACTGAAAACCCTTAGAAGTTGCAATTCTTCTGTCGATAGGCATACACTTGAAAGAGTCATATTAGCTTTTAGCTTTTAGCAACAGACCCTTCTAGCTTTGGCTTCATCCACAGAGCCACGCACCGCATCCGCAGATGACGGATAAGGAAAGCCTGACTGAAGTCTATAACATAAGGACCCCTTTTGTAGTTTTGAAAAAAGAACGCACATCAAGCAAAGGCAAAATAATCCATATGTTGCCAGTACTCTGTATTTTTCTAGGAGCAGTCATATCTTTCTGCACTGTAGTAATTCCCATATTCCGCATAGATATATTATATAGAACCTCAGTTTATAACTTCAAAAACTGCTGGATGGACGTTTTACAACTAATTAAGCAAGCAATCCAATGCAGTTATCTTAACTACGTGTTCGCACAAGCGTAATTAGATTTGTATTCACTCAAGTAGGTATATTCTCCTTGATATGGGTATCAAGTGAAAGTGAGTTGTTTTGAGCAATCAAATTACCTAACATGTTTCATTGTAATCAGATCCATGATTAATCTTGTGATCATTGTGACAAACCATAAAGATTACTTAAAAGGGCCATTTTATTGTGTTTTAGAAATACCACTCAACATATAACGTGAACAAGAGCAGTCAAATTGGGAGAATCCATTTAATGTATGCTTAATTAAACAATCAATCCAATGCATAGTTATCTTAAATATGTATTCACACACGCGTGAATAGATTTGTATTCACTCAAGTAGGGATATTCTCCTTGATATGGGTATACAGTGAAAGTGAGTTGTTTTGAGCAATCAAATTACCTTACATGTTTCATTGTAATCAAGATCCATGCACTGATACATTTAATTAATCTTGTGATCATTTTGACAAACAATAAAGATTACTAAAAATGGCCATTCCATTGTGTTTTAGAAATACCACTCAACATATAACTTGAACAGAAGCGGTCAAATTGGGAGAATCCATTTAATGTATGCTTACAATAATAATAATTATAGTTTATTAAAGGATGCGCGGATAACTGTAATTGCAATCTGTTAAAGATTATTTGACCACGTTTCCGATTGAATTAAAATAATTTCCCCTTCCATATTGAGCACACGAGGTACGAACAGCAGCAAAAAAACACGTCGGAAATTGTTCTTAATTTCGTATCGTATCAGTCGATACGCACTGTGGGATGGCAGTTTTTCTGCAGCCTACTACGGTCGAGGACAGGATCTCCGTATTATGACCTGACAACCCTCAACGAGAGGACATAAGATAGCCGCCACTTGTGGACGCGCTAGGCAGATCAGGGTGACGAGAAAGTCGGAACCCTTCGTGTACCGTCCCAGCACAAAAACATAAAATTGAAATAAAATGTTTTAGAGGTTTTATTGTTCAAATTCAAAATGATAGACTATGTCCGGTTAAGATATTCTACATTTTCCAAACTGAAACCCCTAAGAAGTTGCAATTCTTCTGTCGATAGGCATACACTTGAAAGAGTCATATTAGCTTTAAGCTTTTAGCAACAGGCCTTCTAGCTTTGCCTACATCCACACAGCTACGCACCGCATCCGCAGATGACGGATAAGGAAAGCCTGACTGAAGTCTATAACATAAGGACCCCTTTTGTAGTTTTGAAAAAAGAACGCACATCAAGCAAAGGCAAAATAATCCATATGTTGCCAGTACTCTGTATTTTTCTAGGAGCAGTCATATCTTTCTGCACTGTAGTAATTCCCATATTCCGCATAGATATATTATATAGAACCTCAGTTTATAACTTCAAAAACTGCTGGATGGACGTTTTACAACTAATTAAACAAGCAGTCCAATGCACAGTTATATTAAATATGTGTTCACACAAGCGTGATTAGATTTGTATTCACTCAAGTACGTATGTTCCCCTTGATATGGCTATGGAGTGAAAGTGAGTTGTTTCTAGCAATCAACTTATTTAACATGTTTCATTGTAATCAAGATCCAATTAATTAATCGTGTGATCATGTTGAAAAACGAGTCAGATTACTAAAAGGATCATTCCATTGTGTTTTAGAAATACTACTCAATATATAACGTTAACAAAATAAGTCAAATTGGGAGAATCCATTAAATGTAAGGTTTCAATAATAATAGTAGTAGTTTATTAAGGAAAGCGCAGATGACTGTAATTGGAACATGTTAAAGATATTTGACAACGTTTCCGATTAAATTTAAATAACTTCCCCTTCCATATTGAGTAGGGGGCCTCAGTGGCCGAGTGGTCAAGGTAGTTCGTCTACTATTGATCACGTGGTCTGTCAACACTGAGAGTGCGGGTTCGATTCTCACTGCAGGCAGGGTGTACTCGACTCCATTCTTAATTGACAAGGATTGCCAGTTTTCCTACCGGAGGTCGGGGGTTTTCTCCGGGTACTCCGGCTTCCTCCCCCAATAAAAACTGGACGCCATGATATAGCTGAAAAATTGCTGAAATTGGAGTTAAACTCCATCAAACAAAACAAACAAACAATCCATATTGAGCACACGAGGTTCGAGATGCCGACGAAAAAATCGCGTCAGAAATTGTTTTGAATTTCGTATTGTATCAGTCGAAATGCCCTGTGGAATGGCAGTTTTCTTCGGCCTTCTACGGTCGAGGCCAGGTTCTCCGTACTATGACCTGACAACCCTCAACGAGATGGCATCACATATCCGTTACCTGTGGACGCGCTAGGCATCTCCGTGGATCGAGCACTGGGAACCCTTCCAGTACGGTTCCAGTAAAAAAACATGTAAAATTGAAATAATGAACATGTTTTAGAACTTTTATTATCAAAATACTAAACGATATACTATGTCCGGCTAAGATATTCTATATTTTCCCTCGTAAGTGACAAGGATTGCCAGTTTTCCTACCGCGATTTGTTGTATAACCTCAGTTTAGAACTGCAAAACTGCTGGATGGACGTTTTACAACTATTTAAACAAGTATTCCAAATTCACCGTTATCTTAAGTATGTATTCACACAAGCGTGATTAAATTTGTATTCACTCAAGTAGGTGTATTCCCCTTGATATGGGTATGGAGTGAAAGTGAGCTGTGTAACAACCCGTTTTGGAATAAAATTTTAAAACCAGTACAAATCGTTCTTTATGATTTTGTGGATTTGTTATTGCTAAACAAGTATATGTAAGAATATGATAATCCCTGTCTTCATGATTATGTACGAGCGGTAGCGAGTACTAATCATGAAGACAGGGATTATCATATTCTTACAAACTTAGACCATTGTAAAGTGGTCAAGAGATATTTAATTGAATGATTACAATTTATTAATCTGACTGGTATTTATAAGGACCAGAATGTGTTAATAGTTTGATGACACCGTATTAGCCGATAGCAGAATGAAGGAACTAACCATTCAGGGTATTGGAACAGATACCAAACATGCAAACCCCGTTCTTCCGCCTGATGAAGCACAGTTGTGGGATTCTGGTGTTTTTAATACAGAGACTGCTTCTGGAATAAGTAATATTGTGTTTTTCTATAACTGCAAATTGTTCGGGTTCAGAGGTATGGATAACGGCACAAAGTTCTTGATACATCACAGTTTTCTATATCAACCGACTCGTGTGGTGCTAAATTTCAATTATACTGGACGATCAAGGTGGTCTTTATAACCGAAGTGTTGATGTTAAGAGAATTTCTCAAAAAAGTGATCCAACAAACCCAAGATGTATAGTTAAAATTTATGATAAATATTTATCGCTTATTCCGAGACAAGGGCGGTTTTAAAGGAAACCGCTTCCACATTGCTCTTTTGGTGGACGGCCTAGATTTAGTACGCAGTCCATCTGCATAAATATGGTGCAGTCTAAAATGAAAGAGCTTTTTCAAAATGCTGGCATTGATGTTAAATATAAAGTGATAACAAACCATTCTGGTAAATTAACTTGTGCCACAACTCTTTTCAATGCTGGGTATGATGACCTTGTAATCAAATCAAGACGTGGACATTGTTCAAACGCTGTGGGTTGTTACAAACGCCCTCTTAAGTCTATGTCTGAAAATGTTCGCAATACGCTTCAACCACCGAAACCACAAGATTATGACAAAAGACCACAATTTAGTACAAAGGAAAACACTAAATCAACTGTAAACACTGTCAAGTAAGAGTCAAATGATGATGATGTTCTTACTATTACATTGCCTAATTCTGTTTCAAAAGTTGTTACTTATAAAAATGGAAAAAAGATTTGCTTTAGAGTTATGAAAATAAATAAACTATTTATGTGTACATTTTATATTTTATTCAAAAAGTGTCTTCTTTATTAATTGAGCAATTCCTCACATTTCTTAATACCAAATTATGCCCTAGGCAATTATAGTCTAGTCCCTTACAATTTTAAACAAAAGTTAATCCTTTATGAAGACCATGAAAATGTCATGGTCTTCACAAATAAGACATACAAAATTAGACGTTTTCATTGGTCGAGAGCACTTTACTATGGTCTAAGGTGACGTTTCCGATTAAATTTAAAGAATTTCTCATTCCACATTGAGCACACGAGGTCCGAGCAGGAGACAAACAATAAAAAATCACGTCGGAATTATTGTTAGTTTCGTATCGTATCAGTCGGAATTGCACTGTGGAATGCTAGATTTGACTAAACATTGCTGACGTGAGAAAACTACGCGTTAACCATGTCAGCGATACATTGTATATAGCACAAAGTGTACCTAGTTAATATAGTTCATTTTATTTTTAATGAAAAATAATCATATTTTATTGTATGTTTTGCCTGTTTCTTACATATAAACATACTACGTACACATAGGAAATAATTAAAATATATTTTTGAACTTAAATACATCATACCAATAGCTGGTGGAGTTGTTGGTATAGAGGAATTATTGGTGGTCACATCTTCGCCGACTTCAATTTCTTCTGGAATATCTGTTGTGCCTTCCCACCCTGGTTTGGCCGTTGTCGAATGGATAGTTTGTAGACTGCCGCAAACAAATGCTTCATTTAAAAAGAAAATATTTATTGTCTGATACAAAGGCAAACAAATAAGAAGCATCTGATGAATTGAAGGTGTACATTTCGAAAGGAATCGTTAGTTTCCTTCATTTACACATAAATTTTAAAATATTTATTATGTTTGTTTGACAATATACAAACTTCCATCCGGGGTCCCCTCTCCTACTACAGACCTAACGTTGTTGCAATGATTCGTATATATATATACTTTGTGTAGTCTTGTAATTTTTAATTTAACGAGTTATATACAAACGGAGTTGTAAAAGAATCAGCTTTTCTAACACTGTCCAACTTAACACATGAGCTCTGATGTTATGATGTAATCCTGAACAAAATTCGCGGAACCAGAATATCCGACTTGGATAAACTGGAATGGCGACCGGACTACCTGGTTGTATACCGAGCTACGTTGTTATCACAATATTTCTGAAATCTGAAACCATAATAGATACGATGACAATCTAAAGTTACTATTAACTGAGAACGAATGTTGGCCAAAGGTCCTGATCGAATCAAAACTCAGAAATGTAATATACATGCGTGTTTATATTCCATGTATTCGTGAACAGGACCCCTGTTGTATTCTCTTGTAAGAAATCTTAGTCTGAAATGCCTTAAATTATATTCTGCTCTTTGTTATATTCATTTCTAACGAATAAGTTTCCAAGAGAATTCCAAGTTTCTTACGATGTGCCGATCGTCTGGTGTTTTATAGAGTCGACTGGCACATTGTCAAAAACTTGGTATTTTTATGGAAACTTTTATTATTTCGTTAGAAATTATAACAAAGAGCAAAATGTAATTTAGGATGATTAAAATTTCTTTAGTAGGTAGGTAGATACAAAACAAACAGTGTAAAGTGTTAAAACCGTAGCTTTATTTGTTACAAAAATCGTCGTATATCTCTGTTACGTCGTTATAATTACTCTTACGCTGTACCGAAAAAAGCAATATCCGCGTTAAGTTTTTTTGCCCAAGTGGACACAGGAGCCTTGACATTGTGAGGATATAATTTTTTAGAACGAATAATCGTACCCTCGCTTTTTTGTTATTTCGACAAGCCACAAAACTAACATCGGAATATATCGACAGTAAAATTCGGCGTAAGAAATTGCGAGCAATCTGTTTAACTGAAATGTCGGACTACCTATAGTATTTTCTATGGTAAGCTCTATAGGCGCCTATCTTTCTCAGTTTAATCAATGTACACAGTCTGTTAAATGTTCGAGTTTGTCTCGGATGTGGGAAAATAGATCTCGCATTTTAAAAATAAAAGGAAATAGATTGATTCATAAATACTAACATTTCATACAAATATTTTTAAAAATTATATCCATTTATGGAGTCCTGATTGGTTCCAGGTAGGGCTCGACTCCAATCTTAATTTACAAGGATTCCGTTTTTCTACCGAAGGTCGGCGTATTCACCTAGTACTCCGGCTTCCTCCTCAATGAAAACTGGTCTCTATGATATATCTGAAACATTGCTGAAAGAGGCGTTGTCCCCTTAAGTTTAATACATTTAGTCTATTTAAAGTTTGTGCTTTGCTTTATTTTCGCCAGATGGCACCCCATACTTCACTGCACTTGTGATTTCAATGCATATTACTTATATACCTCTCGGAAGACTATACACTTGTTACCTTATGATGATATTAAATCATAAAGTCATAACAAAGTTTTTGAGTCGTCTTGGAAGAATCTGAAACATGATCGATGGGCGTTAAACATCACATAAGTTACTGCAAATGAAAGAGTAAGCATATTCTTCCCCAAAGTCAAAGTGCATGTTTTTTTATTGAGAAACAGGACCACGAGATCGTGAAATCTTAAGTCTATACTGTTTATTTTTTTAGATCTAAACAACTTACCTGACAACATTAAAACTGTGGCTCTAAGCGTCATCATTGTACTCCGGGTTGCTTTGACACGTAAGCTACTTAAACACGTCAGTGATCGATTAGATTTGCCCCAGACATACTGACAACACGGACTGACCAATCCAAAGAGCAGAACCGTGTTAGAGACATAAAGTAATTGACAAAAAGTTCACACACAAAAAAATAGTATAATGTTTAATTGAGAAAATATGTCGTTGTATCCTGACACATTTTTAGCGTATGTACACTGTCCGAGTGTTGACACGGTTTTTTTGTTTATGTTTAATATGCCTCTTGTTTCACTTTTGTTCTGACTCAATGTAAATGAAATCTATAGAATACATTACACGGATTAGAAGATTAATTCTTTTTATAAGTTTTACGGGAACTGGCAATTATATGTAGTTTTGCTGTTAGTTTACATGATTGATTGATTTGATTTGATTTGATTTGATTTGATTTATCTTTAGCTTATTTTCTGGGTGTTTAAGGAGCCTTTTATTTAATTTAAATTTTAAATCTAGCAGAAATACTAGTCTGCCTTAAAACTTGTCACGTACAGGTCATGACGCGGTCATTCATTGTTCTTTTTTATGCATACTAGATTGAATGTTTATTAAATTGGACAATTCTAAGACATAGAATGTAGACAAAATAATTGTATGAGACATACAAAGTTCGTCTTTTTTAAGGCTACACCATATTTCAAAGGGTTTACCTATCATTCAAAAGATGTTTACATGGTCATGTTACTTTGATCATATTTGTGTTGTATTGTATACAGTTCTAAGTTTATTTTTAAAAAGTATGGTACACCTAGGATTGTTAACACAATCTGTCATTGTCTATTTGTTTGTATTTCAATAGTTGTCGTCATTTGTAGAAAGCTCCATTCGTTCAAAAAATAAAAACATTAAAACCCAAATACAGAGATATATATTTTAAACAAAGATAAAAAAAATATTAAAAGGGCATTATTTTTAAATTAACTGTACAATGAGCTATTAAATAATAACGTACAACACACTTACTTACTTATCCTCTTCATCCCCGCTGGGATATAAGGCACCAACATGCTTCTTCCATGTTTCCCTGTCCTTTGCCAGATGCTGAGCCTGCCCCCAGGTGTATCCAAGTTCTTGAAGATCCCCTTGGATGGTACGCCTCCAGGTTATCCGTGGTCTTCCTGGCGTCATTTGTCCAGATGGTGTCTAGTTGAGCGCTATCTTGGGAATCTTCTCGCCGGAAATTCTAAGCACGTGACCTAGCCATCCGAAGCGCCGCTGTTTGATCTGCGTAGCAATGATGTGGCATTTGCTTTTCCGTAACAGATTGATGTTTGTTATCTTGTTGGGCCAGAAGATTCTATGGATTTTTCGCAAGGAGGTGTTGTGGAATGCCTCTTCTTTCTGTATGTCGCTCTGTATTATTCTCCAGCATTCCGAACCATACAAGAGGACTGACTTTACATTGCTGTTAGATAACTTCAGCTTGGTATTGATACTGAAGTTTCGTGACTTCCAGATGGGCTGAAGTCTATGAAAGGCTGAACGGGCTTTTGCTAATCTGGCTTGGATGTCTTTATTTTGTACCATTGTCACTGCCGATGACGCTTCCTAGGTATGTAAATTCATCGACATTTTCCACTGGTTGTTTGTCAAGAGTTATTTGTCCTCTCTTATTTTTCATTTACTACCATTATTTTTGTTTTTGCTGTATTGATGTTTAGGCCGGTCTGTTTGGCAAATGAATTTAGGGTACTTGTTTTCTCTTGTAATGTCTTTGTGTTGTTGATATTTCTGCCAGATCGTCAGCAAAGTCCAAATCTTCCAGTTTAAAAATGGTCCAATGTATTCCATTTCTAGTTGATGTTGTGTTCCTTTGTATCCAGTCAATTACCGTCAAGAATAGAATTTCAACGTACAACACAGAGTCTCAGCAAATGACAACAAAATGAAAGGGAACTTAACCTCATCAGCCAATTTTTTTTCTGATAATTAAAAGTATTTCATTCAATCAAAACAGTGCCATTTAATTATAAACAGTAATTATATATACTGACAGAGATACCGACTACAATGTAAAGGTAATGTCTTAAACAGTACTCGTGTTATCATCATTGGTACCGACTACAATGTCAAGGTAATGTCTTAAACAATGTACTCGTGTTATCATCACTGGTACCGACTACGATGTAAAGGCAATGTCTTAAACAATACTCGTGTTATCATCATTGGTACCGACTACAATGTCAAGGTAATGTCTTAAACAATGCTCGTGTTAACATCATTGGTACTGACTACAATGTAAAGGCAATGTCTTAAACAATGTACTCGTGTTAACATCATTGGTACTGACTATAATGTAAAGGTAATGTCTTAAACAATGTACTCGTGATATCATCATTGGTACTGACTACAATGTAAAGGTAATGTCTTAAACAATGTACTCGTGTTATCATCATTGGTACCGACTACAATGTAAAGGCAGTGTCTTAAACAATGTACTCGTGTTATCATCATTGGTACTGACTACAATGTAAACGGAATGTCTTAAACAATGTACTCGTGTTAACATCATTGGTACTGACTACAATGTAAAGGTAATGTCTTAAACAATGTACTCGTGTTATCATCATTGGTACTGACTACAATGTTAAGGCAATGTCTTAAACAATGTACTCGTGTTAACATCATTGGTACTGACTACAATGTTAAGGTAATGTCTTAAACAATGTACTCGTGTTATCATCATTGGTACTGACTACAATGTAAAGGTAATGTCTTAAACAATGTACTCGTGTTATCATCATTGGTACTGACTACAATGTTAAGGTAATGTCTTAAACAATGTACTCGTGTTAACATCATTGGTACTGACTACAATGTAAAGGCAATGTCTTAAACAATGTACTCGTGTTATCATCATTGGTACTGACTACAATGTAAAGGCAATGTCTTAAACAATGTACTCGTGTTATCATCATTGGTACTGACTACAATGTAAAGGTAATGTCTTAAACAATGTACTCGTGTTAACATCATTGGTACTGACTACAATATAAAGGCAATGTCTTAAACAATGTACTCGTGTTATCATCATTGGTACTGACTACAATGTTAAGGTAATGTCTTAAACAATGTACTCGTGTTATCATCATTGGTACTGACTACAATGTTAAGGCAATGTCTTAATGTACTCGTGTTATCATCATTGGTACTGACTACAATGTAAAGGTAATGTCTTAAACAATGTACTCGTGTTAACATCATTGGTACTGACTACAATGTTAAGGTAATGTCTTAAACAATGTACTCGTGATATCATCATTGGTACTGACTACAATATAAAGGCAATGTCTTAAACAATGTACTCGTGATATCATCATTGGTACTGACTACAATGTAAAGGCAATGTCTTAAACAATGTACTCGTGTTAACATCATTGGTACTGACTACAATGTTAAGGTAATGTCTTAAACAATGTACTCGTGTTAACATCATTGGTACTGACTACAATGTTAAGGTAATGTCTTAAACAATGTACTCGTGTTATCATCATTGGTACTGACTACAATGTAAAGGCAATGTCTTAAACAATGTACTCGTGTTATCATCATTGGTACTGACTACAATGTAAAGGCAATGTCTTAAACAATGTACTCGTGTTATCATCATTGGTACTGACTACAATGTAAAGGCAATGTCTTAAACAATGTACTCGTGATAGGCAATGTCTTAAACAATGTACTCGTGTTATCATCATTGGTACTGACTACAATGTAAAGGCAATGTCTTAAACAATGTACTCGTGATATCATCATTGGTACTGACTAGAATGTAAAGGTAATGTCTTAAACAATGTACTCGTGTTATCATCGTTGGTACTGACTACAATATAAAGGCAATGTCTTAAACAATGTACTCGTGATATCATCATTGGTACTGACTACAATGTAAAGGCAATGTCTTAAACAATGTACTCGTGTTATCATCATTGGTACTGACTACAATGTAAAGGTAATGTCTTAAACAATGTACTCGTGTTATCATCATTGGTACTGACTACAATGTTAAGGTAATGTCTTAAACAATGTACTCGTGTTAACATCATTGGTACTGACTACAATGTAAAGGTAATGTCTTAAACAATGTACTCGTGTTAACATCATTGGTACTGACCACAATGTAAAGGTAATGTCTTAAACAATGTACTCGTGTTATCATCATTGGTACTGACTACAATGTTAAGGTAATGTCTTAAACAATGTACTCGTGTTATCATCATTGGTACTGACTACAATGTTAAGGTAATGTCTTAAACAATGTACTCGTGTTAACATCATTGGTACTGACTACAATGTAAAGGCAATGTCTTAAACAATGTACTCGTGTTATCATCATTGGTACTGACTACAATGTAAAGGCAATGTCTTAAACAATGTACTCGTGTTATCATCATTGGTACTGACTACAATGTTAAGGTAATGTCTTAATGTACTCGTGATATCATCATTGGTACTGACTACAATGTAAAGGCAATGTCTTAAACAATGTACTCGTGATATCATCATTGGTACTGACTACAATGTAAAGGCAATGTCTTAAACAATGTACTCGTGATATCATCATTGGTACTGACTACAATGTAAAGGCAATGTCTTAAACAATGTACTCGTGTTATCATCATTGGTACTGACTACAATGTTAAGGTAATGTCTTAATGTACTCGTGTTATCATCATTGGTACCGACTACAATGTAAAGGGAATGTCTTAAACAATGTACTCGTGTTATCATCATTGGTACTGACTACAATGTAAAGGTAATGTCTTAAACAATGTACTCGTGTTAACATCATTGGTACTGACTACAATGTTAAGGTAATGTCTTAATGTACTCGTGTTATCATCATTGGTACCGACTACAATGTAAAGGGAATGTCTTAAACAATGTACTCGTGTTATCATCATTGGTACTGACTACAATGTAAAGGTAATGTCTTAAACAATGTACTCGTGTTATCATCATTGGTACTGACTACAATGTAAAGGTAATGTCTTAAACAATGTACTCGTGTTAACATCATTGGTACTGACTACAATGTTAAGGCAATGTCTTAATGTACTCGTGTTATCATCATTGGTACTGACTACAATGTTAAGGCAATGTCTTAAACAATGTACTCGTGATAGGCAATGTCTTAAACAATGTACTCGTGATATCATCATTGGTACTGACTACAATGTAAAGGCAATGTCTTAAACAATGTACTCGTGATATCATCATTGGTACTGACTACAATGTAAAGGCAATGTCTTAAACAATGTACTCGTGATAGGCAATGTCTTAAACAATGTACTCGTGATATCATCATTGGTACTGACTACAATGTAAAGGCAATGTCTTAAACAATGTACTCGTGATATCATCATTGGTACTGACTACAATGTAAAGGCAATGTCTTAAACAATGTACTCGTGATATCATCATTGGTACTGACTACAATGTAAAGGCAATGTCTTAAACAATGTACTCGTGTTATCATCATTGGTACTGACTACAATGTTAAGGTAATGTCTTAATGTACTCGTGTTATCATCATTGGTACTGACTACAATGTTAAGGCAATGTCTTAAACAATGTACTCGTGATATCATCATTGGTACTGACTACAATGTAAAGGCAATGTCTTAAACAATGTACTCGTGATAGGCAATGTCTTAAACAATGTACTCGTGTTATCATCATTGGTACTGACTACAATGTAAAGGCAATGTCTTAAACAATGTACTCGTGATAGGCAATGTCTTAAACAATGTACTCGTGTTAACATCATTGGTACTGACTACAATGTAAACGGAATGTCTTAAACAATGTGCTCGTGTTATCATCATTGGTACTGACTACAATGTAAAGGCAATGTCTTAAACAATGTACTCGTGTTATCATCATTGGTACTGACTACAATGTAAAGGCAATGTCTTAAACAATGTACTCGTGTTATCATCATTGGTACTGACTACAATGTAAAGGCAATGTCTTAAACAATGTACTCGTGATAGGCAATGTCTTAAACAATGTACTCGTGTTATCATCATTGGTACTGACTACAATGTAAAGGCAATGTCTTAAACAATGTACTCGTGATATCATCATTGGTACTGACTAGAATGTAAAGGTAATGTCTTAAACAATGTACTCGTGTTATCATCGTTGGTACTGACTACAATATAAAGGCAATGTCTTAAACAATGTACTCGTGTTATCATCATTGGTACTGACTACAATGTAAAGGCAATGTCTAAAACAATGTACTCGTGTTATCATCATTGGTACTGACTACAATGTCAAGGTAATGTCTTAAACAATGTACTCGTGTTATCATCATTGGTACTGACTACAATGTAAAGGTAATGTCTTGAACAATGTACTCGTGTTATCATCATTGGTACTGACTACAATGTAAAGGCAATGTCTTAAACAATGTACTCGTGTTATCATCATTGGTACTGACTACAATGTAAAGGCAATGTCTAAAACAATGTACTCGTGTTATCATCATTGGTACTGACTACAATGTCAAGGTAATGTCTTAAACAATGTACTCGTGTTATCATCATTGGTACTGACTACAATGTTAAGGTAATGTCTTAATGTACTCGTGTTATCATCATTGGTACTGACTACAATGTAAAGGCAATGTCTTAAACAATGTACTCGTGTTATCATCATTGGTACTGACTATAATGTAAAGGCAATGTCTTAAACAATGTACTCGTGTTATCATCATTGGTACTGACTACAATGTTAAGGCAATGTCTTAAACAATGTACTCGTGTTATCATCATTGGTACTAACTACAATGTAAAGGCAATGTCTTAAACAATGTACTCGTGTTATCATCATTGGTACTGACTACAATGTAAAGGGAATGTCTTAAACAATGTACTCGTGATATCATCATTGGTACTGACTACAATGTAAAGGCAATGTCTTAAACAATGTACTCGTGATATCATCATTGGTACTGACTACAATGTAAACGGAATGTCTTAAACCATGTACTCGTGATATCATCATTGGTACTGACTACAATGTAAAGGCAATGTCTTAAACAATGTACTCGTGATATCATCATTGGTACTGACTACAATGTAAACGGAATGTCTTAAACCATGTACTCGTGATATCATCATTGGTACTGACTACAATGTAAAGGCAATGTCTTAAACAATGTACTCGTGTTATCATCATTGGTACTGACTACAATGTAAAGGCAATGTCTTAAACAATGTGCTCGTGTTATCATCATTGGTACTGACTACAATGTAAAGGCAATGTCTTAAACAATGTACTCGTGTTATTATCATTGGTACTGACTACAATGTAAAGGCAATGTCTTAAACAATGTACTCGTGTTATCATCATTGGTACTGACTACAATGTAAAGGCAATGTCTTAAACAATGTGCTCGTGTTATCATCATTGGTACTGACTACAATGTTAAGGCAATGTCTTAAACAATGTACTCGTGTTATCATCATTGGTACTGACTACAATGTAAAGGCAATGTCTTAAACAATGTGCTCGTGTTATCATCATTGGTACTGACTACAATGTTAAGGCAATGTCTTAAACAATGTACTCGTGTTATCATCATTGGTACTAACTACAATGTAAAGGCAATGTCTTAAACAATGTGCTCGTGTTATCATCATTGGTACTGACTACAATGTTAAGGCAATGTCTTAAACAATGTACTCGTGATATCATCATTGGTACTGACTACAATATAAAGGCAATGTCTTAAACAATGTACTCGTGTTATTATCATTGGTACTGACTACAATGTTAAGGCAATGTCTTAAACAATGTACTCGTGTTATTAGCATTGGTACTGACTACAATGTTAAGGCAATGTCTTAAACAATGTACTCGTGATATCATCATTGGTACTGACTACAATGTTAAGGCAATGTCTTAAACAATGTACTCGTGTTATTATCATTGGTACTGACTACAATGTAAAGGGAATGTCTTAAACAATGTACTCGTGATATCATCATTGGTACTGACTACAATGTAAAGGTAATGTCTTAAACAATGTACTCGTGATATCATCATTGGTACTGACTACAATGTAAAGGGAATGTCTTAAACAATGTATTCGTGATATCATCATTGGTACTGACTACAATGTAAAGGTAATGTCTTAAACAATGTACTCGTGATATCATCATTGGTACTGACTATAATGTAAAGGTAATGTCTTAAACAATGTACTCGTGATATCATCATTGGTACTGACTACAATGTAAACGGAATGTCTTAAACAATGTACTCGTGTTATCATCATTGGTACTGACTACAATGTAAAGGCAATGTCTTAAACAATGTACTCGTGTTATCATCATTGGTACTGACTACAATGTAAAGGCAATGTCTTAAACAATGTACTCGTGTTATCATCATTGGTACTGACTACAATGTAAAGGCAATGTCTTAAACAATGTACTCGTGTTATCATCATTGGTACTGACTACAATGTAAAGGCAATGTCTTAAACAATGTACTCGTGTTATCATCATTGGTACCGACTACAATGTAAAGGCAATGTCTTAAACAATGTACTCGTGTTATCATCATTGGTACTGACTACAATGTAAAGGCAATGTCTTAAACAATGTACTCGTGTTATCATCATTGGTACTGACTACAATGTAAAGGCAATGTCTTAAACAATGTACTCGTGATATCATCATTGGTACTGACTACAATGTAAAGGTAATGTCTTAAACAATGTACTCGTGTTAACATCATTGGTACTGACTATAATGTAAAGGTAATGTCTTAATGTACTCGTGTTATCATCATTGGTACTGACTACAATGTAAAGGCAATGTCTTAAACAATGTACTCGTGATATCATCATTGGTACTGACTACAATGTAAAGGCAATGTCTTAAACAATGTACTCGTGATATCATCATTGGTACTGACTACAATGTAAACGGAATGTCTTAAACCATGTACTCGTGATATCATCATTGGTGCTGACTACAATATCAAGGCAATGTCTTAAACAATGTACTCGTGATATCATCATTGGTACTGACTACAATATAAAGGCAATGTCTTAAACAATGTACTCGTGATATCATCATTGGTACTGACTACAATGTAAAGGCAATGTCTTAAACAATGTACTCGTGATATCATCATTGGTACTGACTACAATATAAAGGGAATGTCTTAATGTACTCGTGATATCATCATTGGTTCTGACTACAATGTAAAGGCAATGTCTTAAACAATGTACTCGTGATATCATCATTGGTTCTGACTACAATGTAAAGGCAATGTCTTAATGTACTCGTGATATCATCATTGGTACTGACTACAATGTAAAGGTAATGTCTTAAACAATGTACTCGTGATATCATCATTGGTACTGACTACAATGTCAAGGTAATGTCTTAAACAATGTACTCGTGATATCATCATTGGTACTGACTACAATGTCAAGGTAATGTCTTAAACAATGTACTCGTGATATCATCATTGGTACTGACTACAATGTAAAGGCAATGTCTTAAACAATGTACTCGTGATATCATCATTGGTACTGACTACAATGTAAAGGTATGTCTTAAACAATGTACTCGTGATATCATCATTGGTACTGACTACAATGTAAAGGCAATGTCTTAAACAATGTACTCGTGATATCATCATTGGTACTGACTACAATGTAAAGGTATGTCTTAAACAATGTACTCGTGATATCATCATTGGTACTGACTACAATGTAAAGGCAATGTCTTAAACAATGTACTCGTGATATCATCATTGGTACTGACTACAATGTAAAGGTATGTCTTAAACAATGTACTCGTGATATCATCATTGGTACTGACTACAATGTAAAGGCAATTTCTTCCGTAAATGGCCGATTTCGGTTACAGATGACCCAGTACAGATGAGCACACGCGCACACATCTGTACTTGCTGCATCATCCAACCAAAACGCCGGAAACAAGAACGTTGTTATGGAAGCATAACAACGTTCTTCTATGACGTTCATTATTTCCGGCGTTCTGATTGGAAGTAAGAGACAATGGAGTCTAAAACAATGGAGCGTCTATAGGTTATAGCGATGTGAAAGTTGTTGGTTTACGGAAGAAATAGGTACTTTCATACGTTTTTGGGAAAGTCCGTGTGAACTTTCACTCGTGATAGAAATTTTTATGTCTTTTGGCTCGTTTCGCTGCGCTCCACTCTAGAAAAAAGACATAAAATTTCTATCACTCCTGAAAGATCAACCGGTCTTTCCCAAAAACGTATGAAAGAACCTATTAGTCTTAAACGATGTACTCGTGATATCATCATTGGTTCTAGTGTTAAGTGTTTTTTTTTTAGTATAAAGAGCATAGACGTTCCTTCGCTAATTATAGAAATGGCAATGTACTCATCTAGAGAAGCAAGAGAATTCTGGGTTAATTTTTTTTATAAACAAACAATCATAAAAATGTAGTTTGTATAACAATTACAAAATTCACATATTTTATTCCTATATTGCTACTTGTGCCATAAGCTGACTTATTAGTTCGGTTTTTTTTAATAAACTGAGGCAACCGATTAATGCCTGTTTCAGATTTTTATAAATAATCACGTTCGTGAAAGTTTTGATTCAGTTAGATGTTTGTGGGAGTTTTTAACGTCCTACGTTGACGACCCTCTGCCCTTTGTCGAACGATTTTTTTTTTAATTTAATTTTTTATGTACATACATGTATATGTATAAAGAAACGTATTGCAATTCCGACTTTCAATAATCAGAGTTTTAAGAATAAGTCCGAAATGCTTTGCATGAGACATTTTCATGTTGTTTTACGAGATTTAGACAATGTATTTACAGCGTTTTTTATAATAGATGATCGTTAATTATTTGACGTTTACAATTCAATGAACGATTACTTTTGATATATATTTGCACCTGTGATATAAAGAATACGACCAGCGACTATGATGTCATAAGTTTTACATACACTCCAACGATGATGAACCAAATACTGATTATTACTTTTGGTAAGTTTTTATTATTATTTAAAGTCGGGCTGATTATTGGTATTGCGACATATTTATTTTTTTATCATTTTAAATAAACTAACATGTTAATTTTCTCCTTTTGAAGAAGTTATTATAATTTATTATATTAACAATTTATTATTTTTTTTGTTTTTGTGTTTTTTTAATCTTGGGTATTTTTTTAAATTATATATATTATATACATGTTTTTTTTCTAACGAGGTGAAATTCCACTTTTAACTTCCGTAAATCACATTGCTTTACGGAAACTCAAAGTATGCTCCATGAACGTTCTTTTGTAACATATTGTTTATTTTGATAAGACTTCATAAGTTTGTCTAACTTGTGTCTTATCCTGTTTACATATTGGGCAAATAAAATATGTTTAAACTAACTCGGAGTATCTTGTGCGTAATGAAAAGGGTCTTCATTAATACAAACTTTTATTGTATATACTCTGTATCTGTATTTTGTAGCATGTATGCTCCTGAACGAGTGTATTACTGCGGTTGTTTTCCCGTACAATCCCCGGCCACATCGTCCACTCATAGTCAGCTCAAATGTAAAAGAGAACAAATGCCCAACTTACAATACTCGGTATGAAGACGACATGTTGATAGTTATCTTACAGAAAGGAAAATGTGAAATGATTGTAGACAAATTCTCCATACAAGAATATGTGTCAATTGAGGGACAAGCCGTTGCTGGTGTCAACAACAAGTGAGTCCATTCCTATATTTTATGGAAGTATTTCCGTATAAATGTTTTTTTAAAACAATTTTTAATATAGGCGACGCATTAAATGCGAAAATTTTTATTTTATTTATTTATTTATTTATTTATTTATTTATTTATTTATTTATTTATTTATTTATTTATTTATTTATTTATTTATTTATTTATTTATTTATTTATTTATTTATTTATTTATTTATTTATTTATTTATTTATTTATACCAAATGCTAAAGAATACGTACCATCATATTCATTTGTTATTGACTTTGATGTCGCAATTTAAAACTTTGTCAGAAAATTTCTGTGTTTTGTATTTATTGTATAATTTGTGACCAATACACAGATTATATTTGCAGACTGACTTACATACCGAAGTTGAAGTTCAGAAATTTATCTCCGATTTGTCCGAACCTGCCATACGAGTACAGAGGAACACGCGTCGTTGTTCAGACGTCGCAAAACTGCCAGCTGTGAGTAGTTTTGAACCTAAGTTTAGATAACACTAGTTTAAACTCACTTGAGTTTAAAAAATAAACTTGTATCTTGTCCCTTATTCACAACTATAATGAGTAACAACATGTAAGCAACCATATAATATTAATGTTCAGCAAATAAGCATAGTTCCCTTATACGACATATGACGGGAACTATCATGCAATGTGTAGAATGTGCACTACTACTGAATTCTAACATTTAACGTTTGGGATGTATCAAAATTGCAAGCAAAAACTCTTTGACAATGACTACTGGAAGTCTGGAAAAGACAAAATAGCGTTCAAACTTAAACAACGCCCAGACGTTTCAGTAGATTCACACGAAATTTGAACATTACAAGTCGACAGCGAAAGGAAACAGATTTTGTTTATTCATTTTTTTTAATTTAGGAACAAAGTACGTGATTTAAACAACTCCTTTTTTATGTTATGCCAAATTTAAAGCTTTTGCTATAATCTCTATAATAGGTGTTATTTATCCTCCCAAGTCAAGGGGTCCGAGTCCAAGTTCGCTCGTTGTGAAGGAGGATGCTGTTATTTAAAGAGTTAATTACAACTGTAATGTTAAAGGCAAACTTGTGTAAACAAAATTGGATTGTAAATAAAATGTCATAAATGATCAAACTATCCATAAATTTGACAAGTATTTTATCCTCATTACAGGGTATTTGCAGTACGGGGATTCCAAACAATGTCAAAGGAATTTTCACAGCCTGTGTAAGTACCTTTTACATTACTAAATGTTAGGTCGGACACCATATTTCATACTGTTGGTACCAAAATCGGACGCCGCTGTTGAATACTTTTCGAGAAAGATCTGTATGTTATTAAGCTATCGTATTAAATATTTATTCAGTCTACTTCTATATTACGGATGGTTCAATATTCAGACGCACAAAAAATGAATAACACATAATAAGAATCAAATTAAAGTACTTCCTGGCTACTTGAAGAATTACATTTTCAGCATCATATTTTCATTTTTTAATGACGGGTAGGTAAGGGTAGAGTACAAATGCATCATGGATCTTAATAAACAAAATCTCTCATTCATGTTTGGCAATTGCCAATTTCAAAAATTATTAATGTCCTTAAAAATGGAATCAAATGTTACTATTAACAGTATCTTCGTTAAGTTCGAAACCAATTAAGAATGAAATTATTATGTTCATTCGAATTAAGGAAATTGAAGGAATGCACAGGTTTATTTCCTTGGTGTGTGAATTCTTTACGAACTATCTCCAGTCATCTTTGTCCCAGAATCCTCTGCCGTCTAACGCCTTTTTTAAGATACTCGTACTACACTCATATATATTGCAGTTCATGTCTAGTCTTATGTAGCTAGGATGATTTAAGGATATTTCTTTGTTTCAGACTTATTCACCGACCAGTGATTGAAATAATCTAGAAAGGGATGTTACTATACAAGACATACTTAGAAGATCTGGAAAATCCTGGCTGAATCTCGGTTTTCATTGTAAAAAAAAACTTGTATCTTAGTCGTTTAGAACAAAGCTAACTATCTCTGTTCACATATATTGTATATAAAATTGCATTATTTCTGGTTTTATATATTACTTATATTATGTATTAAACATCTATCTGGTCAACATGTAAATATGAAAACAAATAAGTAAACAAAACCAAAATACATCAGTCTAAGACGCTTCAAAATAATTGTTTTTTGTTTGTTTAAATGATGTTAAACTTTCAGCAATTTTTCAGCTATATCTTGGCGTCCATTTTTTATTGGAGAGGAAACCGGAGTACCCGGAAAAACCACCGACCTTCGGTAGGAAAACTGGTAATCCTTGTCAATTAAGATTGCAGTCGAGTATATCCTGCCCACAGTGAGACTCGAACCAGCAAACCCAGTGTTGACAGACCACGTGATAAATAGTAGACAAAGTAATCAAATTAAACCTAGAATAACCCTTATACGCTATTTAAAACCGCAAACGCCATCTCGGACCATAATTGGCTTAGCTTAGTTCTAACTTAGTCTCGGACCATAATTGGCTTAACTTAGTTCTAACTTAGTCTCGGACCATAAGTGGCTTAACTTAGTTCTAACTTAGAGTAAGGACATCTTGGAAGAGTGATGCAACATATGTAAAAACATAAGTAATACCATATGAGGACATGTATATTGAAATACTCGTATAAACTTGTATTGTGGTCCCTTGGTTAAGTCTTATTCTGGTTTTATATAGGAATGCAGGTAAATAATGACAAGTGATTATTATTTATTTTAAAAAAAGGTGACGTCACGGATTTCTGTTAGGATTCTTGTTTACAATCTTTACTCCGAAGAGTCGCTGCTGCTTGACACAACAGGTCTTGGCCATGTTGGCATCTGTTTCACTGGTGCAGCCACTTCCGATTGGGCATTGGCGATGGCATATCTGAGGTCTGGTAGTGATGGAATACCAATTACCCTATAAACAAGACGTTAGTTAATAAAAGTCAAGCATTTAATTTCTACAGATACATCATTTAAATCATTTTAAGATCGTGTATACTTTTACATTTCGTATGACTGTGTATAGTTTTGGGTATATAAGGCAGACGACACTTTTCGCGGGTCCAAAATAAATTCGCTCTGGGCCGATTTACGTAAAATATTACATATATGTGTATATATTCATGAAAATTGTAGGCAAAAGCTTGATGTATTACCAGCCAGCTCGAGCAAAGCACGGTTGATTCACAAAATGTTTCTATGGCATCTATTACATATAAAAAGGATCCCACGTCATTAAAATCAGCTTTATCTTTATATTATGTGTCTATAACGTTACGACTTGCTGTATGTGCCAGCTTCTTTTGATAAGTAATGTTGTTTTAATCTTGCTTGTGACTTGACCATATATATTATGTGCAAATCCACATGAAAGTATTATCGACAATCTATTTTATCTAATTTGAACCATTTATACTATGGATTTAAATTCGTTGAAGTATAAAAAAGTTTTTTCTACTGAAATCATTGAAAAAAATTACATTACAAAAACTACTTACATCTGGCATCTACCTAAAACTGTGTCAACAACGAAAAACGAGCCTGTCTGTCTGGTTCGATGTTTACAGCTGTACTTTGCCGGTGCTAATGATGTTGGTCTAAATGTCACTTCTGGTCTGTACTCCCTATCGTTAAATAAATACATAATAATCGCATTGCTTGTATTGTGTCTAAATTTAAGGATTATTTTTCTTGTAGTTCAATAATGGTGTGGAGGGTGTAAATTAAAGCGTTTATCGTATTACAATTGTAACAATGATTTTAATTTCTTGACGTTATCCGTGTGAGCATGTTTTTGTTTGTGTTTGTTTTTCCGTCAAAAGGTATGGATATTCCATGCGAAAATAATTTAAAAAAAACAGAAGATCTTAATTTCAATTACATGTAGTTTTAGTTAATACCCGGATGCAAAAGGAGTATTTAACGTATACAAATTACCCGGCACTTTCTTAACACGTCACTAACTTTGGAATAGAGTCAGACTTTTCGTATAATATAATCCGACACCGCCGCCATCAAAAGAACATCACCACGGTCAGGTCTTTGGGTCCAGCAGATAGGAGGATATTAAAAGAAGAACATACGCCTCATATATATATATACCTACCTAGATAATATCTCATATATAGCAGTGTATCTTCCACTTGCCCATCGATCACTGTCACCTTGTGAAACCATATTGTCAGTCACAATCCTAAAATAAACAATTAAATGTAATACTCAACCCGCGTCTTGTTATAAGTATGTGTACTTTTATTGAGAAACTTAAATTATTAGAAGGTTCGTGGTCTGCCCTTCACATATCCTCATCGTGTCAATCTTTTTGTTTCATTCCACCGCTGGCTTTTTATGGTCGTTTCTTTAATTTATATGTATTTGATTGTTTGTCTCATACTGGTATGTACGTGCTGTGTAGGTCGATTGTGTTAGTCTTGTCGGGCAGGTGTACTTTCTAATGTTGGTGTCATACGTTTCTGTTTGTATGTGAATGTAATGCACTACAATAGAAGGACAGTGTTTAGGACCCCGTTCAACCCTGCCACATAATGTTTTATATGACTTTTCCAACCCAGTATATTTGTTTCGTTGTGATCTTCTTATCTGCTGTTTGTTTTTCGTTAATTTGTTGTTCTGTCTTTTATGTTTAATTATGACGTTTATGTCTTTTTCATATTGGAATGGTGATAATTTAAAAGTGTGTTTTCATAATAAAAAAAGGGGGAGCTTGTAAAAGATTTAATTTTAATTCGATTGAAGTGTGTCACTATTATAAATATTAAAGTTTGAAAGCGTGAACGTTTAGTATATATGTAAATGATGTGAAAAAAGTGCATAGCTTACATTTCACACATGCCGTCATCCAGTGTTACAATGAATTTTCCTTCTTCGTATCTAGATTCAAAATCGGGGCATGGTTGATACGGCTGTTCCTGAATGTCTATAGGCTGTATTGCCGGTTTTATTGATAAGTCAGAAGAGGTTTTTGGTAGTGTTTGGTTGTTTTGGTCATCTTCTTCGTCTTCAGTGTCGTTGTTTATCATTAAACTATCGTCTTTTTTAAGATTCGCAATGAGTTCTTCTTTAACTTGCGAGGTTTTGTTATTATCCGCTGCTTGAACTGAACCTACAACTTTTTCTACTTTTGACGGGTTTGTAGCAACGATATCAGCCACTATGTTTACATTTGATGTAGACGTGGGATTGGTGGCAATCGTGTTTTCCACTATATTGACATTTGATGTAGACTTGGGGTTCATAGCAACCGCACCATCCACTATATTGACATTTGGTGTAGACTTGGGGTTCGTAGCAACCGCACCATCCACTATATTGACATTTGGTGTAGACTTGTGGTTCGTAGTAAGAACATCAGCCACTACGTTGAGATTTTGTGTCGACTTGGGGTTCATAGCAACCACATCATCGACATTTTTGACATTCGATGTATTCTCCGGATTCGAAGCAATCAAATCACTAGCTACGCCGACATTCTGTGTAGACTTGGGAGAAGTTATTCCAGCAGAATCATCGATCCCTATAGGTTCTATTACCACGCCTCCAAGCACTGGTTGGAAATTTCGTGTATCAGACGGTGAGGACAGAACCTGTGCAACAACTGTCTTAGGATCCGTTTGTAAAACAGAATTTTCTGGAGATATTTTAACTGGTGTGTCCATAAGACTCCATTGTGTGTCAACTGGTTTCTGTGTCGTAGCACACTGACTATCGACTATCACTATCATTAAAATTTAAATTAAAAAAAAACAATTAACAGCTGTCTACATACAATAATAAATGGAATAAATAAAATAATTTCTCTTCGTTTTTAATTTAAATATAGACTTCCTCCGTTAATACTGTCGATTGTTGTTTTTCAAAACAATTCAAAACAAACTATTTTACTCCTTTCAAACTTACACATCTTAGATACAAATATTGTGTTAAATAATATTCAAGAAAATTAAAACAAAAATATCACTTTCTGAATAAATGTGCTTAATATTATTCATTTTAGACATGTGATAGTATTTAGACAATTATCCACAAAGTATAATTGCCTTGTTACTTACATGAAACTATAATAAGTGAAATAAGGATCTTCATTATGCTATTCTTTTTGGTTAGTTTGCCGTTATTTTTTAAAATGTTAGTTTATATATCCTAACATGCGCTTATTAATTATAATATAATATCTCCAGCGTCATAACAGGAAGTAACCTGTTACTACCTAGTAAGTCGGCGGACATTTTATGTCAAATCTTTGATGGATGATTCACAGAGATTGCGACGTTGAAACTTTTGATCTGTCAGTGCAAACTATACCCAGTTCCATGTTTAAGTCAATAACGTGCTTTTTCAGTTTTTCTCCAGTTGTGAAGGAAACACCACACAATTAATGATACCTTTACGTTTCGATAGAAAATATTCTATTGTGTATGTATTGTTTTGAGTGAATGTAAAACCGTGTTATTGTAGAACAACCCATTTCAAAATTAAAATGAATATAAAAGGAGAATTATATTTTTTAAGATACTGGGAAAATGTTTTTGAATCAAACTTTTATATGGATAACATTTTTTGTTTACGTTAACGTATACATTTCGTATTGCGTACTACATTTCTCATAAATAACAATCCCATTAGATCATCGAAAATATAATGTTTATGCCGTGGTTTATTGTATGGTCAGGGAGAAGTTTACTTACTCACTTATATGTGTCCGAGAAACAAAGGAAATAATAACGTCATCATTGGTTACAGATAAAGAAATAAACAGCGCCATTTATGACAAATAGTTTATCCTTAAAAAACATTTGCTGATGCAAAAACAACTTAAAATTGTTATTTTGGCTAGGTTGAAAACTTGAAAGCTAACAAAACAACAAATCGACGCCGGGCAGAATCAAAAGCTCACTCAAGACAAAACAACAAATCGACGCCGGGCAGAATCAAAAGCTCACTCAAGACAAAACAACAAATCGACGCCTGGCAGAATCAAAAGCTCACTCAAGACAAAACAACAAATCGACGCCGGGCAGAATCAAAAGCTCAATCAAGACAAAACAACAAATCGACGCCGGGCAGAATCAAAAGCTCACTCAAGACAAAACATTAAACCATAAGTCACCAATCATTTTCTTACTGGGGAAAGGAGGCCGGGTTATTTACAAATAATTTGTCTTCAACCAGACTAAATTTTGTTAGTTTCTATATCCCTCTTTATCCTCCCAAAACCTTACCATAGAATGGTTTGTCCCTTAATAAATTATATTTAGAACAGCATCCGCCACTTAAAATATAACACCATTTGTCGAGTCGGGCCGACAAAGAGAATTAGTCGGCGGGCGTAAGATGTCAAAAGTCAAGTAGACTTCAGACTAGTCTGCAATCTGGACAGCAAGGAAATATTCGACATAGTTTTTTTTAGCAGATTTATAAAGAAAACAAGAATTAACATCAGCATAAAGTGTTAGTAACATAAAAGATCTCATTAAAACGTTATCGTTACTTGTCATTCGGGGTTAAACAAGTAAAAATCTATGTAGAGTTATTTACTAATAGGTCACAGTAATATGTCATTGTATTTCGTTATTTTTTTTTGCCAACATTTGACAAGATTCACACTTCCCTAGTCTTGTATACCAATAAATTACGTGATCATGATGTACAACCCCAGGTACCGTTATATAATGTTGTCGATAACATGCATCAACATGGTATATATAGATTGGCGTCTAACGTCTTAAATTTTATATTTATTAGATATTTCTATTGTAAACAAAAATAAAGTAAATGAAAGATAGATACCAGAGACCAAAATCTAAAAATATACAATAGATAAAAAGAACAAGACCAGCGACTGTGTGATTATATAACTGTAGATCATACTTATCAAAACGCGTATTTTTTAATTGTGTTTGTCCAACTTCCTTCGAAATGACTGTTCCAAGCCCGAGACTAGACTCCCGCTGGTTTCTTGTCTGTGTCCAACTTCTTTTGAATTTACTGTTCAAAGCAAGTATGGCTTCTATTGGTTTTTTGTCAGTGTCAAACTTCATTTCAAGTGACTGTTTCAAGCCAGGGCCTTGACCACTACTGGGGCTTTGTGGGTGTGTAACTTCCTTGAAGTGACTGTTCCAAGCCAGAATCTTGACTTCTTTTGTGTCTTGTCTCTGTCCAACTTTCTTTGAAGTGGCTGTTCCAAGCCAGAATCCTGTCTTCTACTGGGTCAATGTCTGTGTCCAACTTCCTTAAAAGTGGCTGTTCCTAGCCAGAGTCCTGACTTCTACAGGGTCAATGTCCGTGTCCAACTTCCTTTGAAGTGGCTGTTTCAAGCCCGAGTCCGGACTTCTACTGGGTCAATGTATGTGTCCAACTTCCTTTGAAGTGGCTGTTTCAAGCCAGAGTCCTGACTTCTACTGGGTCAATGTCTATGTCCAACTTCCGTTGAAGTGGCTGTTCCAAGCCAGAGTCCTGACTTCTACTGGGTCAATGTCTATGTCCAACTTCCTTTGAAGTGGCTGTTCCAAGCCAGAGTCCTGACTTCTATTGGGTCAATGTCTGTGTCCAACTTCCATAAAGTGGCTGTTCATATCCAGTCCTGACTTCTTCGGGGTCAATGTCTATGCCCAACTTTTTAAAACTGACTGATCTAGTTAGCTTTAACTTCAATTATTATTTCAAATTGCAATGATTGTTTCAATGTTGTTTAACGCCACTTTCAGCAATTGTTCATCTATATCATGGCGTGTAGTTTTGATTGGTTATTGGGTGAGGAAGTCGGAGTACTCGGAGAAAACTCCCAACCTTCGGTAAGAAAACTGACAATCCTTCGTCAATTAAGATTGCAGTTGATAGCACCCTGCCAGTAATGAGACTCGAACCTGCAATCTCAGTGTTCACAGACCATGTGATCAATAGTAGACAACTACCTTAACCACTCTGTAACAGAGGCCCCTTTAAATTACAAATAGGAAGTCTTGTGTACAAATTGTTATTCTGTTAAAGTGTAGTTGCACAGACAATAATTGAGCTTAATTAATTGAGAACTAGATATAGGTTTCCCTGTATCAGTTGATATATTCAGTGGCGGATCCAAGGGGGGGGGGCGTAAGGGGCGTACGTCCCCCCTTTAAAAAAACAAAGGAAAGGAATAAAGTGAACAGGGAGGGTAACAACCAGCGCCAAAGGCAAAAATGTAATCCCCACTCGTCCTCGCCTTAAATTAATGCATTAACGGTACTACCCCTGCCGTAAACGCTCCTTTGCGAGGCGCGAGAGGACCACTTCTTGGCCCTCCTTTTTCGATATCCCCTTTTTACGCCCCCCTTTTCGAAAATCCTGTATCCGCCCCTGATATTTCATATCTAATCAATTGCTAAACTTTTCTGGTTGTACAGACTGTACACATACAATTCTTTAAATCATTACATACTGTCCCCCGATAAATAAAATGTGAATGTAATTAAAAAATCCTCAGCAAAGGGCTACCTCAAGGTACGTTTATCATGCAGAATACTGTCCAGTTGTGAGACATCAAACAGCATTAATTTTATAAGCAATTTGTTTTAACCTCATAAAATCATTTGATTAAATACATACATTTTTACCCAGGATGTAATGTGTATTGCTAGGCCAAATTTTACTGCCATAATAATCCAATTTTAGTTTTGTGATTAAGAAAAAAGTTAAGGATCACCTAAAGGTACATTTATAATGTATAAATGTATATATGGCTTTATGATTGACAATATTGTCCTTGGTTCTTAGTACTGGATGGAACATCAAGTATATTTTGGAAATATCTGGTTTTATCTGGCCACGCAGTTGCCATGTAGTTATGTGAAAACAAGATTTCACCCAAGGCTACTGTCCAATCATTGATGATTTCTGAACTGCATTCCATCTAGAAACTTCTAAATTTTCATGCACTACTTTTATATAAAGAATTAGAGACCATACAGTATTTGCCTGACCCTGAGGGTACCAGTTAAGGTTTCCCTGGCAATATAATTATACAATAGTTGCTTATATAGAGGCATTATCATATCTTAACCGCACAAGAGAGAGTGGTATTGCTTTAAACACTGATAATGATGGTGAGAGCATTATCAATGTTGAAGGCAATACCACTGTCCCAAGTGCTGTCAAGTATCATGACAATGAGAGCTATACAAGCAACTATTATATTTATTTAATTGAAGAATTAAGAAATGTATGCTTTAGACTATTACTTTGTAGCTGTTTGTTCCATGATTTGTGGGAATCATGACATATCCTTGTTGGCCATTTTCAGGCTATACTCAGTTCGTTTTGTAACCTTATGAAATTCTTTCTTTATTTAGGTTGTACATACATGTACATTGTATTGCTTGTTACTGGAGAGGGCATTACCACGGCGTTGATTACGCCCACAGACATCATCACACCTCATGTCAAATTACTACTTATTATTTCATATCAGTAAAATTATGTTTGTTTTAATTGGATAAAACAATGTCAGCTGGTATTAATTAATTTGCAGTAATTTGACGTTTGACATGAGGTCATTATCATGCCGTGATAACGCCCAAGGGCATTATGTCGTGGTAATGCCCTCTCCAGTAACAAACAACATAAAACTGTTTATTTTTAATTTATATAAATAAATATATGTACAACCTAAATGAAGAACAAAATGTCACATAAAGTTTAGAAAACTAACTACATATTGCCTGAACATTCCAAACAATGATATATCACGAGGCCTACATTCAAATCATACAGCAAGCAGCTACAAATACATAATACAGTCTTAAACACATGTTATCTTAATTCTTCAATGAAATAAATATAATAGTTGCTTATATAGCTGGCATTGTCATGATACTTGACAACACTCGGGACAGTTGTATTGCCTTCAACACTGATAATGCCCTCGCCTTTGACTCGGGCATTATCAATGTTTCAAGCAATACCACTCTCCCTTGTCCAGTCAAGATATCATGACAATGCCCTCTATATAAGTAACTATTGTATAATTAATTTATACAAGCTGACCATGATTTATCCAATGGAAACACACATAATTTTACTGATATGAAATATTTTATTTTAACAAATGTTAACTTTAGAAGATAATTCAATACAAAAATTATTGTATGACATGAAAAAATTATTTGGTGGTAATTCAGCTCTCTTTATTTACTACATATTTTTGAAAAAACTTCAGTCACATGATTATGCAATACACCTTTCCAGAACATGCATTCCTTGTTCTAACATTTGGCTTCAGGCTGTGTAGAAAGTTTCCTAGATAAAAAGTACTAACATGCTTGCATTTTTAATATTAGGTGATGTTCATTGAAATATTCATTCACTTTAGTTGTATACATAATAAAACATCAGTAAATAAGTAAAAAACAAACAGATAAACAACACCAGGCAAAGCAATGTGTTCATATTTATTATTATATTTTCTACAAAAATAAACATGTTTACATATATAATCCTGATACAACATGAAAAAATGAGCACTTCACTGTATTACATTGATCAATATATTAGTAAACCAATGTTATATATAGTACACACAACTATGGACAAAAATTACTCCATGAATTTGTGTTATTTTATGTTTTGTTCAATTCTCTTCCTTAATTTTTTATTTTATTAAATTAAGAAATAGATTATTGCGAGCGGGCTCTATGCGAATTAGAACATGGTCAGACCTTATATTTGTCAATATTTTATACCGAGCGATAGCGAGGTATAAAATGAAGACAAATATAAGGTCTGACCATGTTCTAATTCGCATAGAGCACAATTGCAATAATCTATTTCGATTCTAATATGTCTAACTAATGTTTTAAAATTTCGAAGCGGCTCTAAAAGGACGCTTTCTATGGTAATATTGTCTTTTGAAACTAATAAGATATCTCCCAAAAAAGTATGTTAAAGCAAATAATATCGACATAAACATATATTTATTGAATATACGTACCTTTTAAGCAAAAAATATTGTGAAATCCTACAAAATTGCCTTGTTCCAGTTTGAATTTTCAGTTGAGCGTGTTATGACGTCGGAATTCTCATTGTGACGTCATACCATGCTCTATGCTTATTAGAACCCTAATGTGTTCTCAAAGCGTATGAAGGACGTCATATTAGAATGTGAAATTTACATGCAGGCTTAATTTTACAATATATTTATATTTATAAATTACCAGGTAAAAATAATTTAATTAAATAAATCCTACATTTTTACCAGACTGTAATGTTTTTTTCCTTATTGTAAACATTCTGGGCCAATATAAGTCTCAACTCCGGATATATTACCAATGATTTTTATAAGTTATAAAACATTTATTAAACATTTGTCAAGTTTTTTCATAACATTGTTCTTTCGACCCTTAATATATTATATAGATATATATAGATAATTAATTATGAATTACATGTACTCAATACTACCCAGGAACAAATAGTTATACTAGTCCCAGACACTACCCTACTGATAAATACTTTCAACACCAATTAAAATCCATCCTACTGATGAATTTTGTTATAACCACCCATACCATCTTTTCTTATAATATACCATGTATTAGCATATCAATATTGAGACTGTTGTAATACGATTATAGAGGACATCTTGGTAAGGATTTAATATGACTTTAATTGTTAAATAAACACTAACACAGCAAATTAAATAGATTATGCATTCTGCTTCAGATCTATCAAGTCATAGACACACTATTTACAATACACTGTAATATAACTGATTTAACTTTTGTGAAGAAATTTACATATTAAATATAAGGTAAAGTTTGAGGTTATCCCTTGGGACTTTTTATCCGCTCCCCAACAATACATTCTCTTAGCTGGATTTCAGTAATTTATGGTACACATCATGAATATGTCCTTATCATTTTGTACAACTGTGTTGGATGGTGTGTTATTGCTTGGGCCACTACTAGCTGCATGTAGATATGGACTCGTGCATTGTTATAGGTCAAACATTACCTAACTACATATTTTATTTGATATAGTTTATTATAACCTTATATTTATATAAGAGCCAGTATTGATACCATTTTTACTAAGGGTAAACACTTTAAACCAATAGTTTACTCCTCTCTGAGGCTTTCGCAAAATAACTGGCATTATTAAATGCTACCATGAATTGTTTCTTAATTTTATCACAAAAACATTGAAAATACAGAAACAATTTCTTACAAAAATATTTCTATCTATCTAAATGTTATCGACCAACACAATTTTACAAAATAAAAACTCTAAAATTTGAACAAAAAATTCAAATTTCCTTTTTGGAATGTACAATGTCAATTTGTAATGATCTGATAATAATTAAATAATGTAAATTTGAAAGCAAATATTTCGTAGTTATGAAAAATAATGTTATCTTGTTTTTTACACTGTTATGTTAAGAATACTTTCTGTACTTTTTTATAATACCTTTTACTAATATTAGTGATGAATGAAACATGTTCACAAATTACTTTTATAACAATGTTTATAAAATGTAAAAAAAACCACACAAATAAACAAAATATAAATAACTAGAAATAAACGCCTCGCAAATCCTTCCTCGTGTTATCATCATTTGTATCACCCTAGATTGCCACTATAAAGATTATCACTAATAAATGTATCACAATACAGTAGAAGGACTCACAGCCTGATTACAGGAAATACTACAATGAAAACTAATTAAACTGTAGTAGTCTCAGACTACTTATATTGGTAGAATATAAATCAAACAAAATTCACAAAAGACTGATTGATTGATCAATTGATGTTTAATCACACCAAGCAAAATATTCCAAAAAAGGTTAAAAAGAAAGACAACTATAATACCATCCTGAAGTTAATAATTGGCAAAAGTATATTTTTTAAGAATAAAATAGAAATACTTGACATTTTATGTCTAAAGTTCTATTTATAGTAAGAAACCATTGGATGTAATATATTACAACATTAAATGTTAAATTAAATTAGATATGTACCCTGGGTTCAGTAGAGCTAAAAAGTCTCTAAGATTATTGGTGAGCATAACAGATTAAGTACCTAGCACAACTGTTATATTATTATTTTTGTTGATATTACTACATTTATAACTTCAATTAATGTACAACAAAAACCATCATGTGAGGCTCGATTCACTTAATTATTAATATTAATCTAGTTTAATATTTAAAAGTAAATAAATTATACCATATTCACAACACAACATTTGTAGTAATGATATTTTTACTTTTTACAGAAAATTATTTTACCAGTAGTATACCTAATTTTTTGACATTCGGAGTATGTGTATTAGAAATTTATATACTTTACTTATTATAAATTGTCCTAGTGAGGGTGGATAACTGGTTTTTTGTTGTGTCAGCCTCATTAAAAACCAGTCAGAAGCTTTGGAAAATGTGTGTACATTATCTGCACAAACTGTAAAAACTATAATACATACTTTGCCATAAAAATGACATTGAATTCTATCTAAGAGAAAATTACACAAACCAAGAAAAATCATCTTATGATCATTTATAGTAAACACTGTTTTCATTGGTTATTTCTGTTTTTATCACATACTACTGACAAATTTGATTTGGAATATCACACATAGGTACAACCAGTCTACCGTTATAGATAAAATGATCTCAGTTAACCTCTGGCTTGTTATAGTTTATTTATAATGCATAAACATCTACATAAATTATTTGCACATTTTTTCACACATGTTCACATTAGTTTTCTTAGGTGGTCATGACAATTAAACAATAAACACTCTTCATAAATGTGAAATAGAAAAATAACACACAGAAAGTTCACATCACATGTGTATAGAGGTAGAGAATAACATACATAGGTCACATTCAGGTCAGACAAAGATTATTTTAATTTACAGTTAGAGACAAAATTAATACTTGCATTCTACTACATCAAAAAAATATCTCAACTAATCTCGTAATTTTCAACTTAACAATTTACAAAATACTTGATAGAAACTAACAAACAATCTGCTTTGAAAAATTATCCAAAAATAACAATTTAAACAGACATAAATCTTATCACGTTCTGTTAATCATTTCAGTAGCATCACCTTTTTTAATTATCGTGTTTAACATAACCAGAGTCTCTAGGAGACTATATTGGCTGCCTTAGCCATGCTGTAGAATGTTGAGGATTTATTCTTCAGCAGGGTGTCTGGTGAGTCAAATTCTTTTATTAAACCTTGGTCAAGAACCATAACTCTGTAAAATACAATCAAATAAAACTAGAAACTAAGACACTGTAATATTGTTATATAAAATTTCCACAGAATGATTTTTCTGTTAAATTACACAGGTGTTAGAAACAAGACAACCATGGTGTGATTTCTGATATACCGTATAAGTGTTTTTTTTCGTGGTGATTTAATTTTCGCTATATTCGCGGTAAAAGTTAGAACACGAAAATAAAAAAGAGCGAAATATTGGGGCAAATGATAGTTATGCATTTTGATTACGGACCGCGAAAATTACATTACGCCAAAATAAACTCACACAGGTTTTTAACAAAAACACTAAATTTTCCACACGCGAAAAAAACCACTTATACAGTATTCAAGGATCTGTCTGTGGACAAATAGCTATAAATATCTGAACAATTCAGAAACTTGTTAACACAAAAATAATATCCAAGCAGATGTTATGAAGGCATGAAAATAGTAACAATCAGGTTATTTGAGGGAAAAAAATCCATTCCATAGTTTAAAGGTATAAAATATATGTTTGAAATTTAGAAGAAAATAGAAATCACAAACACTGAACACATGATGGGAATAAAAATCAAGAAATAATTAAGGAAAAAAAAAAATTTGTTACAAATATTGACTTTATGTATCCATTTATGTTGCAGATCTTTCTCAATTTCTTCTGATAATTGTATCTTATCATTTTTTCCAAATCAAGGATGCCAAATTGTTTGTAATTCCTTAAAGTAAGGAGGGCCAAAGTATGAGTCATACACGAAATAAAAAACAGATAATAAATAATTATGTGATAAAAATAGTAGCTAATGATGTAAACAATAACAACTAAAGTACAGGTATAAATCACACACCTTAGGTGATCTATGTCACCATTACATCCATCAATCTGTCGGGACAACAATTATCTATTACAAGTCATGTGACATAAATAACATTAACTTACTTGTCATAATCCAGTATTGTATTCAGACGATGAGCTATTGTTAGGATGGTACAGTCTTTAAACTCCGACCTGATTGTTTTCTGTATCAATTCATCTGTTTCCATGTCAACAGCAGCAGTAGCCTCGTCCAATACCAATATTTTCGTTTTTCTTAGAAGTGTCCGAGCTAAACATACAAGTTGTCTCTGCCCAACACTGGAATGGACATTATAGATACATTGATCAAAACAAGTCACCTTAATTATTGCCCAACTATTACAAAGTTGTCATTTCAGATATTGTCTGTCAAATATATTGTCAACAATTTTTTATTTGCAATATAATCTTCTATCTTATTTTTAGAATCCTGATGTTGATTGCCTTAAAATCCCCCCTTTATATATATCATACCTCAGATTTCCACCTACACCTAATTACTGATTATCTTAGATATTCCTAGGAGAATTGTATATTTCTTTATATCATCTCCAGTTATTTGATTTCAACAAAATAATAAAAAAACATGTAGCAATTTATAACTTTGAATTAAATAACCAGAGATGATATCAAGTGATATAGAATTCTCACAATTTATGAAACCTACTTTTGTAATGATGAAACATAATGTGTGGCTAATTTTGTACCACAGAAACAAAGGCATCCTTGAGTATAATGCAAGATGTAATTCCAGAATATAATAGTATAAAATATAAAAGAGAACAAATATAGAATGAAAACATTTTTAAAATTCAAAATAACATAATAAACGACATTGTTCACATACAACATTTAAAATTTTTTCATACACTGATATTCACAAGGAACATTAACTCCCTGGAAGTGACATCACAGTGCTGTTTTTTGTCAAGGACGGATGTCACAATGTACTTTCGTATCACATACTTGCCTATTGTATACAACAGTTTCCATGTAGCAAGAGAAAAAGATAAATAAGGACAATCATAAGAGGATATATTAGATTTCTTCCTCCTTTGTATTGATGATTACCGGTACCTTATATTTCAGCCTCTTTTTTATTGTTGATTACCTAAGATTTCTACCCCTTTTCATTTCTGAATACCTTGGATTCCCCTTTTTATTGTTAATTACCTCATATTTCTGCCTCCCTTTTTATTTATTAATACATTACATTCCTCATTTCCATTTTATTATTTTTTACCTTAGATTTCCACCTCCTTCTCCACATTCATGATTTATTTTTTCAGGTAGCTCACTGACAAAGTTCTTTAGATGGGCATGCTCCAGTGATCTCCATATTTGGTCATCTGTGTATTGATCAAAAGGGTCAAGGTTCATCCGTAACGTACCAGAAAATAACACAGGGTCCTACAATTATTATAATATAGCTTTATAAAAAAATTAATTTAATATTTCTTCAAAAGCTGAAGCACCTGTGTGAATAAGAACTATGGATTTGTGAACCTTCAGTTTGATCTTATAACACAGTTCAGGGAAAATTATGGATGAAAGAGGTTATCCCCCTTTTAAGTTCATTTTTATAAAACAATAACTGCTATTTTCTTCAGTAACAATTTTGTTCAGAAGGAAACAAAATAGCAATTGCACATCAACAGTGATAATAATGAATCATGCAAACTGCCAGGTTAATTCCTTACAACAAGTTTTGTCACTAAGTTATGTTTCTTGTTTCCATTGGTTAAACAGTTTCAGAGAAGAAACCTTTTAAAACTTTTTCTCATAGGGTCCACTGTTAATCTATGTAATGCTGTGGTGGACATTTTGATTTTCCAATTGTCATAAACAACATAAACTTTAAAGATGACCATCCAAACAATATATGTAGTAATTAAGTTTTGTTTCTATTGGTTAACCGGTTTTAGTTAAGAAGCCTTTTAAAACTTTTTCCCAAAGGGTCCTATGTTAAACTTAGTCCTGCTGTGGTGGCCATTTTGATTTTCCAATTGGCATAAAAAACACAAACTTTATAAAGGACCATCCAAAATAATATTGTAAGTAAGTTTTGTTTCCATTGGTTAATGGGTTTCAGAGAAGAAGCCTTTTTTAAAACTTTTTTCCCATAGGGTCCAATGTTAAACCAAGTCTTGAGAAGGTGGCCATTTTGAATTAATGATTGGGATAAAAACGTGAACTTTATAGAAGACAATCCAAACAATAGTGTTAGTAAGTTTTGTTTCGATTGGTTAACCGGTTTCAGAGAAGAAGCCTTTAAAACTTTTTCCCATATGGTCCATGGTTAAACTATGTCTTGCATTGGTGGCCATTTTGAATTTCCAATTGTCATAAAAAACATAAATTTTAAAGAACACCATCCAAACAACATTGCTAGTAAGTTTTGTTTACATTTTAACTTTTTTCCCATAGGGTCCAATGTTAAGCAAAGTCCTGCAGTGGTGGCCATTTTGAATTTCCTATTGGGATAAAAAAAACACAAACTTTATAGAGGACCATCCAAAAAATATTGCTAGTAAGTTTTGTTTCCATTGGTTAACCAGTTTCAGAGAAGAAGTCTTTTAAAACTTTTTCCTATAAGGTCCTATGTTAAACTAAGTCCTCCGGTGGTGGCCATTTTGAATTTCCAGTTGGCATAGAAAACATAAACTTTATAAAGGACCATCCAAACAATATTGCTAGTAAGTTTTGTTTAGATTGGTTAAAGGGTTTCAGAGAAGAAGCCCTTTTAAACATTTTTTCCATAGGGTCCTAAGTTAAACTAAGTCTTGTGGTGGTGGCCATATTGGTTTTCCAATAAAAAAAAACCACAAACTTTGTAAAGGTCTATCCAATGAACAATATGCCCAAGTTTGGTTTCATTTGGCCAAGTGGTTTCAGAGAAGAAGATTAAAATTTTAAAAGTTTACAGACGCCCACCACAACAAAGACAACGGCGAAGGACGCAGAGTGATAACAATAGCTCACCTATGTGGGTCAGGTGAGCTAAAAAGAGAAAAAGATAGCCAGACAAGGCATGTACTATAGCCCTAAAACTAAAGGAGCAGTTAGCTGGTGAAGCTAATCCCGATGGAACCAATGGTAAATTAATATGCTCCACCCCCCTTCGACTTTTCATTGTGGGGCATAATTTCCTTTTTCATTTAAACCCAGAAAAATGCAAATCTATGATAGTTCTTCAAGAGCAAAAAAAGCAACTGATGCATCATACTGAAGCACTAAACAAGTTTGGATTTATACCTTTCAATCGTTTTGCAGAAGACACAGAAAATGTTGCAAAAGAATGGATAGTGATTTCTATGTGTTGATTCTGCTCAGCAGATGACACCAAAATGTGGACAAAGAAATAAATATTCTATAAACCTAATGGCTAACATGAAATGGCAGTAAAGGCTAACAAGAGCCTTGGGCATAATGGTGCAATTTAAGATAATTATGTTACCACTAATTTAAAACTAAGCTGATAACATCATTTAAAGAAATATTTGTGTCAGTAACAGTGACCCTAAAAAATAGGGCAGACATATCCCGAACAATTGTACAGTATACAGAAACTATAAAGTAGATGGTGTTGTAGTTTCATATGAAATGATTCTAATTAACAATTTGCTCAAATATCCAAAAGTCAAAATTTGACAAATGTATACATTATCAATGTTAAATTACTGTAAATTCAGAAATTTTTTACAGTGCTTTTATAATTCTAAAATGTCAATACAAGAATGATTTTAACACAAATTTGGACCTTTCTTATCTTAAAATTTGTATTTGCTAATTGGAAATAATTTATTTTTTGTCTGAAAGAACAACACAGCTATCTTTTATCAACTTATTTCTATTTTTTCATCTTGCATACATAACATATTTTTAAAGCCTTATTTAGCATTGTCATTTTGTCTGATTTCGATAAGTAATTTTATAAATCATGCAATGACTATTTAAGACAAGTGACAAATGTGTTCAATACTATCTAAAGCATGTAATGAGACAACAAAACAAACTTGTAATTACTTCTAGATCCCCTAACTTGGGTAGACGAAATGGAATGTGTATTCCATTTGATTTAGATTTCAAATATTTTTTGAAAAACTTACAACTCCCAAATAATTAGTGTTATAATTTATACTTCGCTGTATAATTTTGTTGATACCTCAGCTGATCTCAAAAATAAAATTTTTTTTTGCATTTTTAAAAGGGGTACCTGAATTGCAATAATTTCCAAATTTACAGAATTCATTTTTTATCCTGTGGTATAAAGACCTCCCTTATAGTAAACCCAAGTTCACAATACAATATGGAAATTGGCCCTGGCAAATAAAGTGCCATATGAGATTTCGAGTAAGAAGTCTATGTTTTATAAAAAACAAAATATTATGCATCATATTTAAACAAAAAGGTTTTCCTCCAAAACAGGGGAGGTTACATTTCAGCTTATTTTGACAAAAAATAAAGTAAAATTGTTGAGTTATATTCCTAATTAAGTAGCAGTGACACATGAAATTTTGAAAGGCCCACCCCCCCCCCCCACCCCCCAAGATATCTGTTTAGTAAGTACTCTTCATACTACTGGACATAGTTGACAAGGAGAAGACTACAATGTAATTGTATGATGATGATAACAACAATGGATGCAATAGTTCATCTCAACGTTTCTAACAAATAAAGAAAATGGCCCCTGTAAATTGGACGAGAAATATTTGTATATTGTATTCAATGTATTGGTTGAATGGTGTTTAATGCCACTTTCAGCAATTTTTTACTTAGAGAGGAAGACAGAGTACCTGGAGAAAACCCCAACATTCTGTAGAAAAACTGGCAATCCTTGTCAATAAAGATTGGAATCGTGCGTGCCCTGCCCGCAGTGAGACTACATGTAACTTCAGTGTTGCAGACCATTGTTAATAGTAGACGAACTGCAACAACCACTGGGCCAGCGAGCCCCCTTATATTAATGAATTGTACCTGTGGTAATATAGTAATTTTTGTACGAAGATCGTGCAGTCCCATGTCAGAGATCCTCTGCCCATCAATCACAATACTACCGTCTGCTGCCTCTATCAAGCGGAACAAAGCCATAGTCAATGAAGATTTTCCAGCTCCGGTTCTGCCCACAATTCCAACCTACAAAAATTATAGAATTTAAAAAAAATGTTGCATTTATTTGTAAACAAATAAAAATTTGAAAAGGTCAAATTAATTTATATATCTGACACAAATTACAATCAGCTATAGACTGTACCATTTCATAGTATAACTAAATAATGTAAAGCCAAAATTGTGTTTTCATTTAGATTGAAACTGTCAAGTCTTAAAAACAATCTTGAAAAAATCGAAGAATGTGTCCATGGGACACAGATGCCCCCGCTAAATGAAGTCCCAAACAGGAAGTAGTTGTCCGACAGGTCCGAAAGTTGCTTAGGACGTACAACTTGTGATACTGAACCACCCTGCCAAGTTTCAAATTATTCTTATGTACAGTTTCTGAGAAAAGCTTGACGGAAATTCGTTCGGAAGTACAGACGGACAGACATGATTAAAACTTAATGCCCCCTTACCGATCTACCAGTTGCTTGGCAGTTGATTACTTGTATACTTTTTTGAGTCCCTGAGGAACATTGCAATGTCTTCTTCAACATAAAAAGAATTTAGGTCAGATAATAAAGTTATAACAAATGTCACATGATACATACCTTTTCTCCACCTTGTATCTGACATGACACTCCCCTGAGAACTAGGTCTAGACCAGTCCTGTATCTGGTTTTATAATTTAAGAAGTTACATTCCCCAGTGTCTGGCCAGTCATGTGGTGGACGTCTAAATGGTTTAATCCACTCATCCTATAAATAAAATACATAATTAAATGATTTAATTAAATCTACTCACCCTTATCAATAAAATATGTGAATGATTAATTCCACCCACCCTTTATAAATATATATATAAATTGTTTAACCCGCTCACCCTTATAAATACATATATGAAGGCTTCAATCCACTCGGCCTTGTAAGGTTAAATCCACTCACCCTTATAAAGAAATTAATACTGAGGTTGCAATCTGAACCAAACATCATTAACTTAAAGAAACTGGTCATGTGTATACTTCCATATTTTTTAACTTTTGTAGTATAGCATCATCAGGATGCTTCAATTGTCATCGGGAAGCTACTAAATTAACAACAGATATTACTTATTGTATCAAGCTGTAGAGTTGTCGGTGATACTGATGTAACTAAAACCATGTCTGACATTCATGACAAATACATTGTTGCTGATAAGGCTTCTAATATCATTTTTATAGGTAAACCACACCCTGTAGATTGTTTGATAAAAGAATTAGGTATTCATAGGTCACAAGCAATCCTACTTGCACCAACTATGCTTAATAAATTTAAATATTACAAAGATGTCAAATGCTGATTACTTCACGAACTTTGGTTTATAATTACTGTTTCCAAAACTTGTTACTTTATTCGGATTTAAGACTTTTTCCCAATTGTGAAGTTTATGTTGTAATATTCCCAATTAACAAGGGCCCGGGCCCCATTTGAAAAAGGTAGGAAAATCCCTGCAAGTACCTAGTGATAAGTCATGACAAAACTTTGTATGATACAACATCCAAGTGTAAATTCACTGAAGAATAAATATGTCGATAGAATTTTTAAGAGACAACATGTCATTTTTAGATGGCAAATTTTTCACCAGACTATTCACATTCCAATTGGTACAAATTGTGCTCCACTCCTTGCAACTAGTTTTTAAACTTGTATGGGGCCAAGTTTTTCAAAAGTCTATTGTAGAAAAAAGAAATGACATTGGCCAAGATTTTTAATTTCACATTTCCTTAAATAGATGTGTCTTGTCTCTAAGTGACCTTTCATACCTTTTATCTATCCTAGGGAGATTGAAATTAAGGACCAATTCAATCAAATTGACCTCTTACCTAGAACTTCTTTTCAGAAAACACTCAAATGAGAAACTAAAAACTGAACTTTATGAAAAGCTTATTGACTTCATTGATAGCAAAACTCTACCATCTGCTGTTGACCAATAAGCTATTCAAACTGAGATTTGTTGCACGTAGGCCAATAGCATCTCTTTGTCAGTCATCATGAATTATACTAAAAGTCACAACCCCATGGGGTGCATTTTGTTGCTTGCAATTTTTTTTATTCAATATTGTTCTTTTTATTATGAAAATCCAGTAGAACAAAATTATCAAGAATAACTTGACCATATTTTATACTATGCCTCTGTTGTTTGCATGTCCTTGACTTTTGTTACGGGAATTTAACATTGCAAGTCAGCCTTTTTTGTTTCCAAAGGGACCTTAAATTGTTTACAAAAGTTTGTCTGCTTTTATGACGTTCAATAGTATTAGGACAAACCGGAAGACCTTCCCACCTGAACCGCAAACGACATTCCCTGAAGTGTATCGAATAGACAACAATTGCCTGCTCCAAGTTTACAGTTTGGTTCTAATTTAGGTCATAATTTACAAAAGAAAAATGAAAAAACTGCTACATTTCAAAACAATAACTAAATGTGGAAAATAATTGTTGATTTCAATTTGCACCTTTTTGGATCTTCAAAAGGAGCTTTAGTTGGATCATACACTGTAAGCAGTTTTTATTTGTCACTCAAAAAAAGCCTCTGCCAATGTACTCTGACTTTCACTATAGTTGATTGTTACGGAGAATCCATCTCGAAAATGAAATCAGACATTTTGACTGAGCCATACCTATGATATCCTATTCCTGGATGTCATTTTTTCACTATCTTAATTACATGTACGACTGGTGTCTTGTTAGAGGCAGGCACTTTTTACCCATCAAGAGCACCCATGTATTTTATTGGGTTTGGGTTATTTATTTGCAGAGTTTTGGTTTTTTTTGGCATCTTCTTTTTGTCCTGAGTCTGTGTGTTTCTGTCTCTGTCAAGGTTTTGTCACTGTTCTATGGTTTTCAATTCCCGGTGACTGTCAGTTTTCTTACCTTTTACTTGATCTCTTCTTAACTGAAAAGGTAATCAAGGACTTGCCACTGCATTACTATACTGGATATCCCCTTTTCAATAAAATTTCATATATACATATAGGTTTTCATTTCAACAAAATTATTTACAGTCATCATGTAATTTGTACCTCAGTTTCCACTTCAGAATATTCCTTGACTCTTTCTACAGCGACAATATTTGTCTCCATGTCACTGGAATTCCTCACTAACATGTTCAAAGCTCCTGTCACCTAGAACAGTAACAATAAATATCAGAAATTATTTATATACAATCATTTTCCATAAAAAGAGTAAAAGCATGTATTAATATGTTAGATTAACAAACAAAATCTAAATTTAAATACAATACGATAACTTAAAACTACTAAAAATAAAGTTTTCCATATTTAGTTGCGACATAAACCATATGCGATCAAATATAGGAACTGTCACTAGTGAAAAACCGATTCAAGAAAATCTCAAAGCCAAGGGCAAAGATATCTTGTCTATCCCAAGGCTCTGCCCGTGGATTGGACAAACAGATATCTTTGCACATAGGTTTGAGAATTTCTCGAATAAGTTTTCCAAGATTGATTTAAAACCTTTTCTGACCAGAAAGTCTAAATTTCTTTAGACATTTTAACAGTACTTTTGGCAGCCATTTGTGTATATGTAACCGTGACATCAATGACATAATTTGCTATCTCACCTGTTGAGACAGAGAAATCTCACAACAGTAAGTCACACGATATTTCTATATCTTTGGTGGGAAAACATTCTTTGGTATGTGTGTGAATAATTTATAATTGTTTTCCTAGAAGAATGCTGGTTGTTGACAACAATGAGCCAACCCAGGTCTGTTAAATGGTGTATGAAGACATTACCTGTAAGGCATATGACACTGATAGGCCAACCAGTCCTCCACAGATGTCTGTACATTACCTGTAAGTCATACGACACTGATAGGCCAACCAGTCCTCCACAGATTTCTGTACATTACCTGTAAGTCATACGACACTGATAGGCCAACCAGTCCTCCACTGATGTCTGTACATTACCTGTAAGGCATATGACACTGATAGGCCAACCAGTCCTCCACTGATGTCTGTACATTACCTGTAAGGCATACGACACTGATAGGCCAACCAGTCCTCCACTGATGTCTGTACATTACCTGTAAGGCATATGACACTGATAGGCCAACCAGCCCTCCACTGATGTCTGTACATTACCTGTAAGGCATATGACACTGATAGGCCAACCAGTCCTCCACAGATGTCTGTACATTACCTGTAAGGCATATGACACTGATAGGCCAACCAGTCCTCCACTGATGTCTGTACATTACCTGTAAGGCATATGACACTGATAGGCCAACCAGTCCTCCACAGATGTCTGTACATTACCTGTAAGTCATACGACACTGATAGGCCAACCAGTCCTCCACAGATGTCTGTACATTACCTGTAAGTCATACGACACTGATAGGCCAACCAGTCCTCCACTGATGTCTGTACATTACCTGTAAGGCATACGACACTGATAGGCCAACCAGTCCTCCACTGATGTCTGTACATTACCTGTAAGGCATACGACACTGATAGGCCAACCAGTCCTCCACTGATGTCTGTACATTACCTGTAAGGCATATGACACTGATAGGCCAACCAGCCCTCCACTGATGTCTGTAACAACTGCAAACAAGGCAGCAGCAAAGACCATCACATTACCAATGAACTCTAACCTCCATCCTAGCCACCTATGGTATAAACAATTTTAAGGTACCAGCAATATAAATTTACATATGATTTAACAAATTTATAAAATTTACAATTATAATAAAAAAAAACGTACCAGGCCTCAGTTTCATAAAAATTCTCAAATTCAGATTTTCCTCAAATCATTGAGTTTTTCCTCAAATTTGAATTTTTCAGCAATCTGATTGGTCAATATTTAAGTTGAGGATGAGTTGAGGAAATCATCAAATTTGAAATAATTTATGAAACTGGACCTTGTATACAGTACAGTAGAAACAACTGAAGACATTGCCTCAGGTTTAAGTGGCAAAACTTACATACTAGATGAGCTTACATCTTATTTATCAGGATTTTATGCCAGACTAGAAGAAACAAGAGGCTCTCTAGAGCCTGTATCGCTCACCTGATTTATATAGGCAAAGAAGATGGCATATCCACATTGTCAAACTAAGTCCTGTAACTTTAAATATTTTACTGTTATAAATAACATGATCTTTGAGACCATCCAATGAATCCTGCTGTTTGGTTTCAATTGATTCAATAGCTTCAGACATTTTTCCTATATATAGGTTTGCATGTAAAATTGATTCCTACAATTGCAGCCATTGTTGATTTTAGATCAAATGAGCAAGCATAAACTTTTAAGGGAACCATCCAATAAGTATTCACATACAATAATATGGCTTGAATCAGCTTTGCAGTTCAGAAAAGTTGGCATTTGAAAAATATTCCTATAGAGTCCACTGTTAAAACTTTGTCTGTAATGGTAATGGTAAACACAAGTAGACCACCTTTACTCGTGTTAGCTAAAACAGTTTGTTGACCTTTAAGGGGCTATAACCAATTTAATTAATCACCCGATTACATCAATCCAATTTAGACTATTGTTTACATTTATTAAAGGGCCATAACCCCTATAAGGGGTCATCTGACAATTTCAATCCAATGGACAATTTTGTAGAGCTCAATTAGCTGAACATTTAAGCAAGCAAAACCTTTTCCCTATCTTCTATCGTTCACAATCTATAAGGGTAAAAAAACTATTTCTGCAATTTAAGGGGCCATAGCCCCTATAAGGGGTCATCTGACATTCTTCAAAATTTCAGGGTAGGTAGATCTTGACGTGCTGATCACTTTTACCCTGTGCCAGAATTTTGATATCTGTCAACGTTTTTGAGTTATTTGCAAAAAACTGCTGTTTTACCCCCCTGTTCTATTTTTAGCAACGGCGGCCATGTTTTTTATCGGATCAATTTAAAATGAGGATCGTTTGTAGCCAACATGTCATTTATAATTCCTATCAAGTTTCAGTCAAATTGGTTCAGTAGTTTCAGACAAGAAGATTTTTGAAATTGTTAACGGACGGTTCGCAATCTATAAGGGTAAAACCACTATTTCTGGCATTTAAGAGGCCATAGCCCCTATAAGGGGTCATCTGACATTTTCAACCCAATGACAATTTTGTAGAGCTTACTTAGCTGAACAATATGCAATTGAAATAACTTCAATATCTTATATAGTTCTTGAGATATAAGACAAAATTAGTGCAAAACTCAGAAAAAATCAAGAAAAGGGGCAATAACTCCCACATGGTTTGTTGGAATTTCTTCAAAATTTCAGGGTAGGTAGATTTTCACGTGCTGATCACTTTTATCCTGTGCCAGAATTTTGATATCTGTCACCGTTTTTGAGTTATTTGCAAATAACTGCTGTTTTACCCCCCTGTTCTATTTTTAGCAATGGCGGCCATGTTTTTTATAGGATCAATTTAAAATGAGGATCGTTTGTAGCCAACATGTCATTTATCATTCCTATCAAGTTTCAGTCAAATTGGTTCAGTAGTTTCAGACAAGAAGATTTTTGAAATTGTTAACGGACGACGACGGACGACGACAGACGCATAGTGATGGCATAAGCTCACATGGCCTCCGGCCAGGTGAGCTAAAAAGAGAAAATAGCAAAAATACTTTTTTCAATGAAATGATTAATTCAACTCAGACAGACACTGTGCCATTTTTTTAAAGTCTCACAATACTACAAAATATATAGGAAAAACAAAATATTTAGGAAAAGTAGTGAAATTATGATACAACAACATCAGTACCTATTGGATGCTATCTGTGTAAAGTAGAAGCTGATATTTTTATCTACTCTATTAAGTGACTCTTGTATAAATCTGGACTGTTCCTTATAAGCTCTCAGACTGGATGCTCCATTTATGGATTCACTGAAGTGATTGTAGATAGGAGAGTTTGTTGTAGACTGCAGTCTCTGCAACTGTCTAGAAGTTGGGATATAAAATTTCTGTAATGAACAAAACCTTTCCCAGTAAGTTAGAACATCAGTAGTAAAAATTACAATATACAAAAAACACTCTATTATGATAATATAAAATAAAATTCTAATGCAGTCACTGATGTAAAGGTTAAGGTCATGAGATTGACAACTCATTAGTTTATTGTAAGAAAAAAACCATTTAAAGAAAATGCACCACATGGCCATAGCTAGGGTCATTTTTTTAGTGAGGCAAAAGCTTATGAGCAGGGGTACTGGGGGCCGCTTAAGGTCATAGGTTGCAACCTAATTCATATTAAAATTCTACACAAGTTCACGTAAACTATTATTTAATCCCTTGATATATTTACCTACACTTCTTTTTCTACAGCTTCCAGTTTTATTTGTTAACGTTCGACATCATGACCTTAATTATAATTATTGGAACAACTGCTGATACTGGACAGTAAAAATCTGATAATAGTAACAAATCTATAATTCCATATTAAGACCGTTGTTTGTTTTAAAGGTACCAACGTCCGTATATATACAGTTTTGTAGAAAGTAAAAGACATTATTTCTATATTTTATTTTTAATTCTTAACAAAATTTTCCCGTATATCAAAACCATACTTTGTCAAATTTTTAGTGAGGCAACTGTCTCACTTGCCTCAATAGATGCTATGGCCATGCACCAGATTGGAAAGGTATTAGGTGTGCTAAAAGTACAATAACAGAACAATTTTTTTTTAAATTAATTAATTAGTTACAACTTCTTTTAAAGCTCTGGTATCATCCCTATCATCAATGAAGAAGTCAGAGCAATTATGAACAAATGAAATTGTTTCCAGTCGACCAAATTACTCCTTATTCACAATATTTATCAAATGTTTAGTTGCACAGTTTTCTTCAAAGACTCTTCCTTTAAATAAGCCCAAAAAGAACTCCAAGGCAAAACTAGATATCAGTGAGATGGTATCAATCTCTGAGGGCCCGCCGGCCTTTAGGTCAATGTCAAAGGTCATCAACCATGGTATGCCACACATCACCTTGATATTATCTACCCAGATTCCAAATATCAGAAGCCATTCTCAAAAGATAAAAAAAGTTATACAGCCCAGACATGAATTTGTCATTCAGAAAGCAATAATGTGACCTTAAGGTCAAAGTTCAAGGTCAACAACCACAGTATGCGACACATCACCTTGATATTATCTAACCACAATCCAAATATCAAAACCTACCTCAAAAGATAAAAAAGCCTGGACACGATTAGTTTCAGACGGATGGACTGATAGGGCGTCCACCACAATGTGGTGGGCCCTAATAAAAAGCATTACGGTAGTAAAAATATGAAAAAAATACAATATTTATATGCAAAGAAATACAATGTTTTTATTTAGATCTAAATTCATGGATAAAGACAAACAAAGGGCAATACTTGTGGTCTTGTACCACCTACCTTACCCTACCCCCCTTTCCCATGCATGGTTACTGAGTAACAGCCTTTAATCTAATAACTCAAACAGTCACTGTACAATGAAAATTTAAAGGTCTGGAATTACCTACCAGATGGTCATGCTCTATTTATCAGCAGCATATATACCAAGTATTGTAATCCTACCATTCATAATTACTGAGGAACTGACCAAATCTAAACACTTTTACATGGTCATAAAGTAGAGGTCAAGTAACCAGAGATTATCATGAGATATTATTGGCCCAAGGTCAGGTAACCAGAAATTATAATGGCTCTCATTGGCCCAAATTTGATGGACTAAAGCTTACAAAGATAAAAAGCAAAACTTAAAGTGTTAAAGCTGCTGCTGTCGACAATGGTATCCAATATATATGTTCTGTCTTTTTATGAAACATTCATTGAGACAAGACAGGACAGAAACTATGTAACAGTCTTTGGTTTAAATACCAATGTTACATGCTATTTTGTACATGTATATAAAATTGTTTAGGGGGCAAAATTAAAATTGGTAACATGTATCAAAATTACAGCTGTATTTTGCAATAAACAAAACAAAGAAAATATTACACTTACCTGCATTAGATAGTATATAATCCCTAGTGGCACCACGACTGCCAGAAATATAGGAGTAGTGTACGTTATAACAATCACTGTACTAAGAACCATGAAAAATGTATTGAGAAACATCCTGAAGTTCATAGGCAGCGTTCCGTCTATCGTCTGAACATCACCAGAGAATCGATTCACAATCCTTCCTACTGGTGTAGTGTCGAAGAAAGACATTGGAGCCTTCAGTAAATTGTTCAGCATGTCAAAATGTAGATTCTGTGAAGCTTTCACTTGACGCAGCGTGGCAACGAGGGAATAAATGAGAACCAGAATTCCTGAAAATAACCAATACCAATATATGTTAAAACAAAGCTGAAGATTCTTGATTTTGACCAACAAAAAAAAGTATTGAATTTTATAATTAACCAATTAGTTTAAAAGACAAGTAGAAAACATTTTTCTCCTGGTAACTCTCTGTATTGATATTAACCCTGAGTCACTCCTTCCCAACCAAAGACATCTTGTTATTGTGTATCAATATTTACCCCGAGTAACTCCTTAACAATGACAGACATCTAAATATCCCTGTATCAGTATTAACTCTTAGTAACACCTTACTAACCACAGACATCTAGATATCCCTGTATCAGTATTAACTCTTAGTAACACCTTACTAACCACAGACATCTAGATATCCCTGTATCAGTATTAATTCTTAGTAACACCTTACTAACCACAGACATCTAGATATCCCTGTATCAGTATTAACTCTTAGTAACACCTTACTAACCACAGACATCTAGATATCCCTGTATCAGTATTAACTCTTAGTAACACCTTACTAACCACAGACATCTAGATATCCCTGTATCAGTATTAACTCTTAGTAACACCTTACTAACCACAGACATCTAGATATCCCTGTATCAGTATTAACTCTTAGTAACACCTTACTAACCACAGACATCTAGATATCCCTGTATCAGTATTAACTCTTAGTAACACCTTACTAACCACAGACATCTAGATATCCCTGTATCAGTATTAACTCTTAGTAACACCTTACTAACCACAGACATCTAGATATCCCTGTATCAGTATTAACTCTTAGTAACACCTTACTAACCACAGACATCTAGATATCCCTGTATCAGTATTAACTCTTAGTAACACCTTACTAACCACAGACATCTAGATATCCCTGTATCAGTATTAACTCTTAGTAACACCTTACTAACCACAGACATCTAGATATCCCTGTATCAGTATTAACTCTTAGTAACACCTTACTAACCACAGACATCTAGATATCCCTGTATCAGTATTAACTCTTAGTAACACCTTACTAACCACAGACATCTAGATATCCCTGTATCAGTATTAACTCTTAGTAACACCTTACTAACCACAGACATCTAGATATCCCTGTATCAGTATTAACTCTTAGTAACACCTTACTAACCACAGACATCTAGATATCCCTGTATCAGTATTAACTCTTAGTAACACCTTACTAACCACAGACATCTAGATATCCCTGTATCAGTATTAACTCTTAGTAACACCTTACTAACCACAGACATCTAAATATCCCTGTATCAGTATTAACTCTTAGTAACACCTTACTAACCACAGACATCTAGATATCTAGATGCATTGCTTCATGTATTAACACTGCTTTACTCCTTTCCAACCACAGACATCTAGATATCACCGCATTGATTTTAACCTTAAACAACCCTTATCTATTACACCTTACTAACCACAGACATCTAGATATCCCTGTATCAGTATTAACTCTTAGTAACACCTTACTAACCACAGACATCTAGATATCCCTGTATCAGTATTAACTCTTAGTAACACCTTACTAACCACAGACATCTAGATATCCCTGTATCAGTATTAACTCTTAGTAACACCTTACTAACCACAGACATCTAGATATCCCTGTATCAGTATTAACTCTTAGTAACACCTTACTAACCACAGACATCTAGATATCCCTGTATCAGTATTAACTCTTAGTAACACCTTACTAACCACAGACATCTAGATATCCCTGTATCAGTATTAACTCTTAGTAACACCTTACTAACCACAGACATCTAAATATCCCTGTATCAGTATTAACTCTTAGTAACACCTTACTAACCACAGACATCTAGATATCCCTGTATCAGTATTAACTCTTAGTAACACCTTACTAACCACAGACATCTAGATATCCCTGTATCAGTATTAACTCTTAGTAACACCTTACTAACCACAGACATCTAAATATCCCTGTATCAGTATTAACTCTTAGTAACACCTTACTAACCACAGACATCTAAATATCCCTGTATCAGTATTAACTCTTAGTAACACCTTACTAACCACAGACATCTAGATATCTAGATGCATTGCTTCATGTATTAACACTGCTTTACTCCTTTCCAACCACAGACATCTAGATATCACCGCATTGATTTTAACCTTAAAACAACCCTTATCTATTACAGACATCTGATAGTCCAGTTATCATACCAGCCCTTAGCAACCCATTATCCATCATAGATACCACTCTATATTCCCTTTATTATACTGACCCTGTGCTACTCCCAATCCACCATATACACCCAGGTACATCATATTCCTGTCAGTATACGCCGTGGTATTAGCTTTAGATCTGTCACTTAATTTTGCATCATCAGTCCATTGACTAAGCCATATGTTAGAGGCAATGCTGGCTCCTTGGTAACCGAGGAAAATAATCAGAATTAAAATGGAGGAAAACAGTCCGATAGACCTCAGATAGAGCATAAATACTTTCCACTGAACCTGAAATACAACAAATCATCCATTACAATATGCTAAATAAAGCTGAATATTCAATGATATATACGTTCCATATTATGAATATAGGTGCAGCTTAAATGGGTGATACAAACATTTCATGATTCATAACATAATGTCCAAGGAACTGTAACAGTGGGTCTGAATTCCAGTGGTCATGTACTTTTTTTTTAGCAATGTCAAATTTATTTTTAAGTCTACCTTTAAATACAATTTGAATTGATTGTTATTTTATGTCCAGCAACAACATTTCAGCTATATTTAGGACATGAAAATTAGAATAATCGAATCATTTACAGAATATTCCTCCTTCTAAAAGGTGATACAATAATATAAGTTTAGATACTAAGGGGTCTTGGTGGCAGAGTGGTTAAGGTAGTTAGTCATCTATTACTGATCACATGGTCTGTCAACAATGAGGTTATGGTTTCAAGTCTCACTGTGGGCAGGAAGTACTAGACCCCAATCTAAATTGATAAGGATTTGCAGTTTTCCTACTGCAGGTTGGAGTTTAACAATTTTCAGCTATATCATGGCATCCAGTTTTTTATTGGGGGAGAAAGCCGGGGGATCTGGAGAAAACCCCCCACCTTCTGTAGAAAAACTAGCAATCGTTGTCAATTAAGATTTCAGTCAAGTGCACCCTGCCCGCAGTGAGACTCGAACCCCCAAGGTCAGTGTTGACAGACCATTTGATCAATAATAAACAAATTTCATTAACCACTATGCCACTGTGACGGTACCAACTTTCTGACAAAAAAAAATCAATATCAGAATTAAGCATATTTGATCATGTGATACTGAATGCTGTAAAACATACCACTTTCTGCGATGAGCTGTGCTATATTTAAAGTAGAAAATTATGTTTGCTTTGTTAGAAAAGTAGTCAGATAGTATTACAGAAAACAGATCGTTGTTATTAACATAATACCTTTCCTTTCTCTCGTTTCTCTGCTTCTATTAACTTTTCGACTTCTTTCTTGACTTTCTCTTTAGCGGGAGGTACTTTAGATTCTTTTCCATCAAATGAAGATATTGCTCTGGAAAATGCAGCCTTTTTCGACTCTCCTTTAGGACTTCTGCTATTAATCATAAATTAAAAATTAACAAAATGATAATCCCTACTCACATTATAAAACGAATAACTCACTCAATTGGTCTCGACAAAGAGGAAAATTTATTTTAAAACAAAAGTGGCAGAATTCTTGTATTCTACTACATATTTGCTTAATTTTTTTATTCTTCATAAACAAGGTAAAAATGTCATTACTTACTACAGAAAAAGAACTTTTTTCTTTTTTTTTTTGCAGGTTTTTATATTAATAAATTTTACTTTTTCAGGGAATCCAGTTTTTTTATGTAATTAAATTGCAATGCCCATTAAGAACCCCCCACCCCCAAAATCACAAGCATGTAAACAAGAAGCACCTTGCCTAAAGTCAGACTCGAACTCTTATGTCAGTGATAAATACTCCATGACTAACTACACCAATAACACTCTGAAACCTGACAAATTTTTACAATTATTTCTTTGATCCTGCACTAGTTACCTTTTCTTGACTTTACTCTCATCACCAGATGTAGCAGTACCAGTATCCGAGGTAACAGATTCAACTCGCTCTAAAATCTTACTCTTCAACTGTTGTACTATAAATAAAATAAATAGACTATAATTACATTGTAAATCATGATAAATTAATTTACAAACAAGTAAATAATTCTTATTGATTACTTGTATATTTGAACTATTATACTACCTTATATATTATCATTCAACATTCATGAAGGATCTTAACAGTAACTTCTAGACTTTTTTTGTCACCAATACAAATTTCACTGATTGGTAGAACAGCTAGTAGAGTGCAAATCAAAATTCATGGTATGGTTCAAATAATTTTTTATTTACATTTTTTAACTAAGTAACAATAAAGGACTACTAAAAAATTAGTGTACCAAGGGCAATAACTGTAATAAAAAAAATATTACAATATTGTTCACTAGTTATTTTCTATATGGAAAAAATATATTTTTATGTACATATAAATATAAAGGATAACCAAAATAAAGTCTTTGTCTGATCTGAAGAATTATTTTAATATCAACAATATATCAACTATCACGTTAGATGTTTAATGACCAGGAGCTGTTTACCATAAAAAGTTGTGTCGTGTCTGTGTTTTGTTTAAGGATGCTAAATATACAATAGTTGCTTATATAGAGGGCATTGTCATGATATCTTGACTGCAAAAGGGAGAGCGGTATTGCCTGAAACATTGATAATGCCAGAGCCAAAGGAGAGGGCATTATCAATGTTGAAGGCAATACCAGCTGTCCCGAGTGCTGTCAAGTATCATGACAATGCCAGCTATGTATGCAAATATTATATTTATTTCATTGAAGAATTAAGATACCATGTGTTTTTGACTTTATTATTTTATTTGTAGCTGCTTGATGGAGATGGCAATACCACGACGTGAAAAAGCCCATGGCGTGATAATGCCCTCATGTCAAATTACTGCAGATTAATTAATACCAGCTGACCTTGTTTTATCCAATTGAAACAAACATAATTTTACTATTATGAAATAAATAAACATTACTACACACTCTGAAGAGTTTTTTCTCCCCATTTGCTATTATTTTTGTACAACTATAACATGATTCTTTTATAAACTTCCCCAAGTATACTATGTATACTTTTGACCTTAATAGACCTATGACCTACATTCTGGATCATCTTCTTCTTCATCCTCTTCAGTCTCTGCCTGTTGTGTGAAGTAGGTTTTCAGGAATTGTGCAAAGGCCCCATCATGACCTAGAAGCTCATCATAGGAACCTATTTCTGATATGCACCCATTTACTATGACAACCACTGTATCTACCATAGGTAACCAATGGATACCATGTGTAACTAATACTCTAGTCTGAAACATAAAAAATTTTGCCATATAATCTTGTGTTTCCAATATTTTGTTATTTAATACAAAGCAAAAAATTGTAATGATGAACATAAATTCTACAAAAATACAAATTTTCATCAGTTAAGTTTCCTGCTATGTTATGAACTGTTTAAAGTAACTTTAGCAATTTTATCATACATTTGACCACACCTCTTGTTTACCTTGTTTTTTAATAAGCCTCCGCTTCCGATGACATTTTTGAAGATATGTTTACCAACATGGGAATCCACAGCACTGAGTGGATCATCTAACAAGTAGATATCAGCATTGTTATACACTGCCCGGGCCAGGCTGACACGCTGCTTCTGTCCACCACTCAAATTAATTCCCTAAAGATAGAAAATTAGAGATCAGCATTGTTATAACTGCCTGAGCCAGGCTGACACGCTGCTTCTGTCCATCTCAAATTAATTCCCTAAATATAGAAAATGAGAGATCAGCTTTGTTATACACCGCCCAAGCCAGGCTGACATTCTGCTTCTGTCCCCCACTCAAATTAATTCCCTGAACATAGAAAATGACGGATATCCCTATTGTTATGCCCTGATTTCTTCAAGATAAGTAAATGATTTCAAAGAAAATAAATTCTTGTTTTATTACATCCATACTGATGTAAAGAAAAACAACAAATTTATATTTTTACAAATCAACATAGTTTTTACTGTTACAGAAATATCTTCAATTCAGAGATATCAAGGTTAATAGAATTTACTATGCCAGAACAATGCTGTATTAAATATGTATTCTTACAGTTATCTCTTAACATGAAACAATTACAACAGACCTTCTCTCCTATTTCTGTCATATCACCTCCTGTCAGAATGTCAAAGTCAGCTTTCAGGGCACATGAGTTTACAACTTCATCATATTTACTTTGGTCCATCTCTTTACCAAACAAGATATTATCTTTGACAGTGGCATTCTGTATCCATGCTTGTTGTGGCACATATGCCACAGATCCCTGTAATGGCACCATATTTAAAATTGTTAATTCTTATAACATCGTAACTTATTTGAACAACACACATCAAGATAGTTGCTAATATAAGAACAATTTATTAAATTATTAAAACAGATAAATATCTTCGTAGTGATATGAAAACAGCAAAAGGCATTGACCCTTCCATCCCAGCAAGAATTATAGACAATGTGACTTTTTATACAACATCTAATCACTTTTGTCTACTAAGATTAGTACTTATATTCAGTACTATTACCAGTAAATTGTTTCTAATTTGGGGTTAATACTGGTTTACAAGTAGTTGTAAGAAAATGTAAGATATGGAACAAAAACATTGGGAGATATGGAGTTAATACAGTCCAGCATAATGAAATATGAACCTCAGTTAAATACATAGCCGTCAATTTTATTTATATCATGCATTCAGTTACCAAAAGTTTCTCACTTTTGAAAAAAAAGTGGTTATAAGTTCACAATTTAAGACAATTTTCTTTAAAAGTGCATATACACAAACTTTAGAATTTTTCCTCGGTTTTAAAAGTGTTTTATTTCTTGTAATAAGAGATCCAATCACAGACAAGATCCAATTTGCATGTGTCAAGAATTAAAATTTTTATTTTAAGGCATATTTTATATTCAAAAAGGTCTTTCTAATACAAAAATTAAACAGTGGATTCAGTAGTCCTAATATTCAACTTCAATTCTAAGAGTTAAAATTGAATTTGAAATAAAATTCTTAATACAAACATGATGGGACCAATGTCATTCATTTACATAATTAATATGTTACAACAAAACTAAATTATAAGAGTGGCATATATGAGTATTTTTTTAATCCATTTCTAACATAAATTTTCAATACATATACCAAAATACATAAATGAAACAAACATGAATGTTTTTTTTCCTACATTTCTTTAAGTAGTTAGAATAAGATGAATTCCTATGATACTTGATCTATACAGAATAGTTATTCTACCAGATTGACTTTTCTTTAATAATACTTTTTCTTTGATAATACAAATATTTAGTATTTTAATATAGACAAAAGTAGATTGTAACACAAGTTATTCAATACTGTTATGATATATTATGTTAGGAATCCTATGTTATAATTTGTATGTTACCAGATTTTTTTCCAGGATTTTCAAAACTTATTTTTCAGCCGTATCATAAAAAATAATGGCATATAATTATCAAGTGTTTATTTACTGGTAAACAGTGAAATAAACAAATGCTGATATTAAATGAAGGAAATGAAATTCACTTCACAAAAACCCAATTTTTATTGTTATGACTGACCTTGACATTTAGTTCCTTATGAAAGAATGTTTTATTGACATACTGACCTTGACATTAACCCTGCCCTTTAACTTTTCCATTTCTCCAAGGACGGCTGAGATTAGTGAAGACTTTCCACAACCAACAGTTCCTACAACAGCTACTAGTTTTCCATCAGGAATCTCCAAATTAATACTGCAATAGTACATGAAATAGAATGATAAAAGTGGCAGAACTTCTCAAAATGCGATATCGGAAAATAATAAGATTGTAGATTTACTCTGAACTGATATGAGCCAAGGAGTTGTTCCTTTCAAATTTTCAAGCTTAGCATTTATTTGTTCAAATTATAATGTTAGACATATTTTGAAATCGGCTGATGTATTTCTTACGAAATCGTCTGCCTGTGTTAAAACATACATTTTGAGAAAGACCCACATATTAATTATTTATAGCAACCAATCAGATCTTTACAATGGTCACTACACAACAATAAAACAGGGCAGAAGCAATTAATATAGTTATATATTTTACAGTCAAATCTCTTTAAAACAATGATGTATAATTGATGTGAAAAAGAAGAGTAAAATACCTAATTTACAAATCATTATGTACATGATTGTCATATGGTGTTTGATTGATAAAAATTTGGCCACGTTAATTTTAATGACTTACACACAGATTTTTACCATTACTGAGTTTTTATTGCAGAAATTTATAGTGTCGTGTGACCACTGATAAGTAAATAAGGCAATAACAGGAAACAAGTTATATGTGAATTAACTTTATAAACTATTATACAAGAGAGAAATCTTACTCCTTCAGGGCTGGTTGAAGATCCTTATCCCAACTAAATGTTCCATCAGACACTTTAATGGCTAAGCCTACAATTCAAAAGTTATGTAAATCAAAATATATTAAAAGTATAACTTTAATTTGTCCATTCTGTTTACAACAAACTTTGCGATTGTGTGATAACATAATAATTAAACTTTAAAAAGTCTTCCTCATGATGTAGATAACTTTACAAACAGCAGCATATTCTAATTTAACATCAGATACAGTGAAAAAAATGTAAATCAAAATAATAATAGAATAAACCATATGTTATAAATATTCTGTTAGTTTTGCCTTTGACTTATTAATTATTAAATACATTTGTGACAATGGAAAAAGCAACTCATAGAATTAAAAGTGGAAATAAGCCAACACTAGAATAATAGCAATCACAATAATAATAATTAACCACTTTGATGCACTGGTCAAAGAAAACACTGTTTCAAAACAGCATCTGCACATCACTCACCTTCTAAAACCGCATGCTGAACGTAGGCTGGATCAAGGTCGCCATGCCAACAGAACATGACTCACTTTCTAAAGGAGCAAGATGAACATTGGCTGGATCAAGGTCACCATGCCAACAGAACATGACTCACCTTCTAAAGGAGCATGCTGTACATTGGCTGGATCAAGGTCGCCATGCCAACAGAACATGACTCACTTTCTAAAGGAGCAAGATGAACATTGGCTGGATCAAGGTCACCATGCCAACAGAACATGACTCACTTTCTAAAGGAGCAAGATGAACATTGGCTGGATCAAGGTCACCATGCCAACAGAACATGACTCACCTTCTAAAGGAGCATGCTGTACATTGGCTGGATCAAGGTCGCCATGCCAACAGAACATGACTCACTTTCTAAAGGAGCATGTTGAACATTGGCTGAGTCAAGGTTGCCATGCCAACAGAACATGACTCACCTTCTAAAAGAGCATGTTGAACATTGGCTGGATCAAGGTTGCCATGCCAACAGAACATGACTCACCTTCTAAAGGAGCATGCTGAACATTGGCTGGATCAAGGTCGCCATGCTTCAAAAACTTAGACAATCGTTTTATAGACACATTCAACTACAATCAAACAATTCATTTGTTAAAAGAAAAAGGTGGCATTTAGAAAATAACAATATTTAATTCTACAGCTTTGTATTTATAAGTATTGACATCCATTCATTACCATAACTTTTAAGGAAATCATATTATAGAATGAGCTATAAAATGGGACACAGTTTGATTAATATCCATAGGATTTTCTCAGATATCACATATATTAATAATATTGGCATAAAAAACCTAATAACCTGTTTCTTTATGTTTCTTTGAATTCTATATGATAATTAAAATTTGTTTTTGCATACAAAAAACAATGTCTGCCATCCCCCCCCACCCACCCCAATCCCCATGTGGATTTTCAGCAAATATCTATGCTCACAGTCCCATAACTCCCACAAAATTTCTGGTAATATGGACAGCTAATTATGGTGTACTTGCTACATACCAAGTTTTGTAAAATTGGGTGCAGTAGTTTTAGAGAAGTTGAGCGGAAACCATGATTTGTGAGGAATTTCTGGAAAAATTCTAAGTTCAAAGAGCCATAACTCCCACAAAATTTTGAGGATACAAATTTCCTTGTAATATGTACAACTACATTATGGTGTACATGTTACATACCAATTTTCGTTAAATTTGGTTGAGTAGTTTCAGAGGAGTTGAGCGGAATAACACGAAGTGGAGGGAGACATAACCAGTAGTACTTTAACATTTCATGTACAGTCAAGGAACCGGTTATCGTGCGTCCGGTGATTCCGCGCATGTTATGTATCTTCCAATTTCTGTATTTTTTTTAAAATATATATTTTATTTAACCATCCTGGACAAATTGTGGTCAATATATTACATATTCGGACGTTTAATTCTGCAGCGTAATTTTTATTAACATTCGTTTCTTAATAATCATAAAAAACGCTAACCTGAAAGACACAATCTTTAAAAAACTTCAATCAATCTTTAGTACATCAATGAATATTTGATTTCTTTTATTGTAAAAATTTAACTGCTTCATTAAATGTTTAACTTTAGAATTGTTACATATAAAAATCTTTTCTTAATTCAATCCTGTATTGATTTTTTATGCACATGCGCGATATCACCGGACACACCATTGTTTACATAAAACCAGGTCATGCTGAACAAAATGACAAAATTAAATACTTTGCCGACGAACTTTAACAAATTGGGTTGTATGTTTCAAAAATAATGTATTCAAAGATAAAATCATTTAATTTTCAAAATAAATATTTTTTTCTGAAACTGAAAAAAATTGCACAAATTTCTCAAGTGCGCGATAACACCGGAGTACTCTGTATTTATATCCTGATTATACACAAAAATCTTACTACAAAATAAACAACTACAAATACAAGTGAATCATCAGACAGGGATAACAGAGGGAAGTCAATTGTTTACCTGTTATGTGGGTTCAGACAGGGATAACAGAGGGAAGTCAATTGTTTACCTGTTATGTGGGTTCAGACAGGGATAACAGAGGGAAGTCAATTGTTTACTTGTTATGTGGGTTCAGACAGGGATAACAGAGGGAAGTCAATTGTTTACCTGTTATGTGGGTTCAGACAGGGATAACAGAGGGAAGTCAATTGTTTACCTGTTATGTGGGTTCAGACAGGGATAACAGAGGGAAGTCCATTGTTTACCTGTTATGTGGGTTCAGACAGGGATAACAGAGGGAAGTCCATTGTTTACCTGTTATGTGGGTTCAGACAGGGATAACAGAGGGAAGTCAATTGTTTACCTGTTATGTGGGTTCAGACAGGGATAACAGAGGGAAGTCAATTGTTTACCTGTTATGTGGGTTCAGACAGGGATAACAGAGGGAAGTCAATTGTTTACCTGTTATGTGGGTTCAGACAGGGATAACAGAGGGAAGTCAATTGTTTACTTGTTATGTGGGTTCAGACAGGGATAACAGAGGGAAGTCAATTGTTTACCTGTTATGTGGGTTCAGACAGGGATAACAGAGGTAAGTCCATTGTTTACCTGTTATGTGGGTTCAGACAGGGATAACAGAGGGAAGTCCATTGTTTACCTGTTATGTGGGTTCAGACAGGGATAACAGAGCGAAGTCAATTGTTTACCTGTTATGTGGGTTCAGACAGGGATAACAGAGGGAAGTCCATTGTTTACCTGTTATGTGGGTTCAGACAGGGATAACAGAGGGAAGTCAATTGTTTACCTGTTATGTGGGTTCAGACAGGGATAACAGAGGGAAGTCCATTGTTTACCTGTTATGTGGGTTCAGACAGGGATAACAGAGGGAAGTCCATTGTTTACCTGTTATGTGGGTTCAGACAGGGATAACAGAGGGAAGTCCATTGTTTACCTGTTATGTGGGTTCAGACAGGGATAACAGAGGGAAGTCCATTGTTTACCTGTTATGTGGGTTCAGACAGGGATAACAGAGCGAAGTCCATTGTTTACCTGTTATGTGGGTTCAGACAGGGATAACAGAGGGAAGTCAATTGTTTACCTGTTATGTGGGTTCAGACAGGGATAACAGAGGGAAGTCAATTGTTTACTTGTTATGTGGGTTCAGACAGGGATAACAGAGGGAAGTCAATTGTTTACCTGTTATGTGGGTTCAGACAGGGATAACAGAGGGAAGTCCATTGTTTACCTGTTATGTGGGTTCAGACAGGGATAACAGAGGGAAGTCAATTGTTTACCTGTTATGTGGGTTCAGACAGGGATAACAGAGGGAAGTCAATTGTTTACCTGTTATGTGGGTTCAGACAGGGATAACAGAGGTAAGTCAATTGTTTACCTGTTATGTGGGTTCAGACAGGGATAACAGAGGGAAGTCCATTGTTTACCTGTTATGTGGGTTCAGACAGGGATAACAGAGCGAAGTCAATTGTTTACCTGTTATGTGGGTTCAGACAGGGATAACAGAGGGAAGTCAATTGTTTACCTGTTATGTGGGTTCAGACAGGGATAACAGAGGGAAGTCAATTGTTTACCTGTTATGTGGGTTCAGACAGGGATAACAGAGGGAAGTCCATTGTTTACCTGTTATGTGGGTTCAGACAGGGATAACAGAGGGAAGTCCATTGTTTACCTGTTATGTGGGTTCAGACAGGGATAACAGAGGGAAGTCCATTGTTTACCTGTTATGTGGGTTCAGACAGGGATAACAGAGGGAAGTCCATTGTTTACCTGTTATGTGGGTTCAGACAGGGATAACAGAGGGAAGTCAATTGTTTACCTGTTATGTGGGTTCAGACAGGGATAACAGAGGGAAGTCCATTGTTTACCTGTTATGTGGGTTCAGACAGGGATAACAGAGGGAAGTCCATTGTTTACCTGTTATGTGGGTTCAGACAGGGATAACAGAGCGAAGTCCATTGTTTACCTGTTATGTGGGTTCAGACAGGGATAACAGAGGGAAGTCCATTGTTTACCTGTTATGTGGGTTCAGACAGGGATAACATAGGGAAGTCAATTGTTTACCTGTTATGTGGGTTCAGACAGGGATAACAGAGGGAAGTCAATTGTTTACCTGTTATGTGGGTTCAGACAGGGATAACAGAGGGAAGTCAATTGTTTACCTGTTATGTGGGTTCAGACAGGGATAACAGAGCGAAGTCAATTGATTACCTGTTATGTGGGTTAATGAATAGATATATATTTTTTAAAATTATTTTGCCATTTTTACTTCTTTTTCTAGATGCATACTTAAAACTTAGAAATAATCAGTTAAATATGTATCAAGAATATCAGACTAAAACAGAATAAGTTCCAATAAAATCTGATTAAAACATAATTCATACCTGTATAACATAAGACAGAATCATGGGTAATAGGTTGATGGGGAACCTCAGGATGTTAAACAACGACAGTGACACGAAAGCTTTCTGTGCATCCAAGTAATTGTCCTTAGATACCAACACATACGTAGCAAAGGACGCCAATGTCACCTGTAATACAATAAACCAAGGTGTGCTGTTAATTAATTTTAAAAAATTGTCACAAAATGATGACAGATTCATGTAACACAAAAAAATGGTATACTTAAATAATAAGTCATAAGGGGTTTGGTATTGTACTATTAACACACTGGTTTGGCCTTATATGTGATTATTTTAGACTGAGCGACAGCTAGGTATAAAATATGAATATACCGACCTGGTGTGTTATGTATACAACACCAAACAAACCATAAGTTACATCTATTCTTGTTAGACAGAAATGACAATTTTCAAGTTTTTTTTCAGCCTAGGTACATAGCATTGTTTTGAACTGTTCCATGTTACTCCCCTGTATGTTTTTATGTGGGAATGTTAAAATATATGATGTATTTATGGTAAAATCATTTTAAGATACAACAATGAATATTTTTACAGTTATTTAATGATTTTATACACAACAAAATGGACTCGGTCAGTGGATAATTTCAAATGTTTGAAATGAAAGTGTTTATTCATTTGTACTTAAATGGAGAGGTAAGCCTTCTTTATAGCGATAATGTGTGCTTATATACAAAAACAGCTGTTATTGTTTGGCAAGGTTTTAAATAATGTTTTGCGAAAGATGCACCACAAAATATAAATATAGTTACTGCAGGAATAAGGTTTAGGACAGTTTTTATACAGTAGATCTTTTGACAAATTATTCATGCATTAAAGGTGGATGCAGTCTATATCTAGCTAAATGTTAGTTAACTATAATAGGACATCATATTGGAACATTGTCCAATAATTTCCATACCATTCCTCAACTACTATCATTTATTGTTTGTTTTTGTTTCAGCAATTTTTCAGCTACATCATTACGTCTAGTTTTCATTGGGGGAGGAAGCCAGAGTACCTGGATAAAACCCCATACTTCAGTAGAAAAACTGGCAACCCTTGTCTATTAAGACTGAAGTCGAGCCTACCCTCCCTGCAGTGAGACTAAGTGTTGACAGACTGCGTGGTCAATAGTAGACGAACTACCTACATGGCCACCGAGGCCGCTTTTATCATTTACCACATGTCAATAATGTAAACGTCCATCTTTTTTTCTATGTCCTAAATAATATCTTACCAAGAATGGGGCACAGGTGAAAGAGAAAGTGCTAAAAGCTTGTAGATAAGCATATCTTCTTAATACATCTAACTCCTTGTCTCTTATGGCTAGAATCTTCTTCTGGAAGGAAGGTTCCCAAGCATACAGCTTTAATACCTACAATGACAATACAGAATATAATACTAAATCTACCAAAACTGGGTAGCAAGAATTAAGAATGGGTGGTGTATTTACTTTGATTACCAGTGCTCTAATAAAGGTAAAGGTAAAGTGTTAGAATTATACATAATTTAACAAATCACAATTTGATTTAAATAATATAAAGTGGATTCCGCTTATTTGCATGACACATTTGTCAGGGAAAATTACCCAATAAAAGCGGACAACCCTTTAAAGCGAAAGATGAGAAATTGAGCTGAATGATCATTAAAGTGGAAACGAATGAATGTCTACTGATCATGCTGATTGTGGATTGAAATGACCAAGTTACCAAGTCCCTATTAAAATATCATTTAATAAGTCTTTTCATATTTATATTAGGTGTAAGCTATTTATTTTATGTTATTTTTAAATAAAAATAAAAATTTTCAGGTGTTTTTATTTGTTTGTGTTTATTTGTGTAATGAAGTGTAAAACCATGTGTTGACAGAAAATGGACTCGACCTCGTTTACATATTTCTTATCATGTAAAGTATCGTACCCTTTGTGTGTCATGTCCATTATTAAATACTTCCAGGTGTATAATCCTTTCAAACATTGTTAGATGTGTAAGTCCGAAGTTCTTTTTGTTTTGTTTATTCAAAATTATGGATGTAAAAGTGTACACACTTATTTAGCTCTTCAAATTGAAGGAATGAAATTGAAATGAGAGGCTCCGTAGGGAAAACAAAAAAAAAATAAATATAGATATATTTATTTAAAATAAAAAAAACAAACAAGTTTACACAAAATACAGAGCACATTTAAATTGAAGCACTAAAAATACATGTACATTAAATAATTTAAATGTCAATGGGATAATCAAAGAATCCAGTTAATGAATTCTGTGATACGGGACTGTCTCTTTGACACGGCAAACATGGTCTGTAGTTCTGCTTCTAGTTTGTAGTACATTGTGAAGTCAGTCATGTTGTGTTGTTCCATGGCTGTTCTAATTGCTGCTAAATGTCTGTTGGTCTCTGATAATGTTACAGGAATCACTGGTTCTTCTTCGTCACTGTCGCTGTTTGGTTCTTCTTGTGTTCTGAGTGATGGGTCTTCTTCAAGTATCGAAGCGGCGATGTCTGCATCTGTGGGGATACCATGACATTCTGTGCTGTTGTCATGTTCGACGAATCAGTCAAAATCTTCTGGTGTCATGGTTGGTGGTCTTTCTATGATTTTTTCTATTGCGCCTGGTTCTGGTACATCGGGTCAGAAGCCTGCCTTCTTGAAACAGTTGGTGACGGTGGACTCTTTAACTTTCTTCCACGAGTTGTTCAGGATGTGAACTGCGTGGAGTAGTGTAACTTTCTTGGCGAATCCTGCTGTTGTTAATTCTGGGTTGGTGTCGATCTCTGTTATAAGCTTCCTGACAAGATGAACCCGGTAGTGTGCCTTGATGTTACGAATAATGCCCTGGTCAAATGGCTGGATCACTACCTGTCTTGTTGGTTGGTAGAAACACTAGCTTGACATTCTCTAGGCGATCTGCTGCATCTTGGGGGTGGGCACTACAGTTGTCTACGAGGAGAAGTATTGGTCTTTGTTTAACTTCTGTAGCCACTCTCTGAATAACTCTGCTGTCATCCATGCATTCTTGTTGTTGCGGTAATCAACTGGTAGGGACTTCTTGCCTCTGAAACACCTGGGTTCTTTACTCTTCCTAATGACCAGTAGTCTTCTTTTGTCTGTTCCTGTCATGTTGACGGCGACCAGGGCTGTAATTCTTTCCTTCATTTTCTTGCTACCAGAAACTTCTTCTGTTTTGGCTGCTAGAGTACCATCGGGTAGGGCTCTGAAGTAAATCCCGGTCTCGTCTGCGTTGTAGATGTCACTGGGGCTGTAGCTGTTGAGTAAGTTGGGTAAAACATTGGAAATCCAATGTTCTGCTGCGTCTGTGTCCGAGTCTTTCTTCTCGCCATGCAACTTTTTGTGGACAATAAGATTTCTTTGTTTCCATCTTGAGAGCCAACCTGAGGATGGCTCAAAGGTGGTGTCCCTAAGTTCCCTGGCTAGGTCTCTGGCTTTCTTCTAGAATGGGTCCCGTGATGGGTATATCTCTTGACCTTGCATTATGAAACCATGTTGACAGGGTGGCTTCTACATCGGCAGCTTTCCCAGTTCTCTGTCTTTTTCTGTCTGGGTTTGTATTGGAGTGGTAAAGATTTCTTATTTCTTCCTTCTTGATGGAAATTCTGGACACCTGGGACTGGGAACATCCCAACCTTTTTGAAATCTCTGCCTGTGATAACTTCTGGTGTAGAAGTTTCACAACTTCGTATCTGTCAGTGAGGTTAGATCGTTTCTCTTTCTCTTAGACATTTCGAACTTTGAATGATTTGACAAACACCAACCCCCCTATTTATGTTACAGAGTAATTACCCCATGCAGTACCCCAAGCCATGTGACAACTGTTTACGATCTCATAACTGTCTTTGCCCAGATGTTAAACCGTTAGATTGTCCTAATTATCTACCGTACATACTCGCACATAAGTCGGGAAATTGGGAGTTAAAATTTGGTTTTAGAGAAGGGTTCCGACTTTTAAGCGAGTCATACCACAAGAGGAAAGAATTCCGGTCGAAGTTTGAAGGCCGTTCATAGATCGCAAACTATAAAGACGAAAATAGAAAGATACTTGATTAGTTATGCTAAATAAAGTATATTTAAGACATTAATAAAGATTGTTTTTACTTGTGTATTGTTTATTTTATCCAGTTTCCATATTTCCATTCGTATTTACCACTGTTTACACAAGTATCGATTTATTTTGTATGTATTGCATAATACATCCAGTGATGTCATGATAAAACTAAAAACCGAAAATCAAGATAAACTAACAAATACATATGTGCTACAGAATTCGTTTTTTCATCAATTATTATTTTAATTTACAAACCATATTCCTTTGTATTTTGTATTTTAGCTTTCATTTATTTTAAAAACTTTACTTTAACTATTAAATAATTATGAAAATGAATATTTTTATATTTGTCTTGTGTTTGTCTTTTTTATGGTTTTTAGTCACAGCAAATTCAGGGAGATAATTACGTTTACATTTTCAAAACATGTGTACACTATAAACAAACCATTTAGGATAAATGACAAGCGGTATTCAACTCATAAAACACGAGAAACAAATAATAAAACAAGAAGTCTTACTGATATAATGATTTTTATTCACAAATTTGGAATTTTTATTTGATTCTGACCCCATGTCAACACGTCTGTCTTCCGACCGACTTATACGAGGGTCAACAGCAAAATACCAGATTTTTAGGCCCAAAAAGACCCCCCGACTTATATGCGGACCGACTTTTAAGCGAGCATCTACGGTACACCCTGGGGCAATTAAAGTGAATCAACACATTTAATTAGGAAGCCAACAACAATCACAGGTGGGAACACTTGTCAATCAATTTGAATCAACAGGTAAGGCTCAAGCCACGTGATTACAAAAGTAAACAATATGGCGGCGTCAAACAAAAAACAAACACACAAATTTTTTGTTCGCGAATATTGGCAAATCAATAAAGCGAAATCATTGTAAAAATCAATGCAAATAAGTGAAAAAATTAACATTATTTGAATGGGAAATGGTTTGGTGCAGAGAAATTCAACCCAATAAAGCGAATAACCCAATAAAGCGTAAGTCGATTAAGTGGAACCCACTGTATTACACAATTTAAAATCATCAAGAAGAATAGAAAAAATAAGTTTTTCCTCCTGCAAATAAGATTTAATTTTAGACTCAACATAAACAGTTTTCATGGAAACCCAAAATCATATTGTCAATAAAGAATTCATTCATTAGTTTTAGTCTGTAGGAGATACAACCTTAATGCCATTGAGGACTTCATTCATCAGTTTAAGTCTGTTGTCTTTGAATTTCATCAGGTCTGTCTGCATCTTTCTTTGTTTGATTGAGATTATGGCATTAATGGGGATCAATAAAACCATTACTCCTAGTCCTATAAACAAACAGTCAATGCATTAACTGACAAATAAAAACAAGTCAAAGGTAAAAAAATATGTTGTAATAAGATGATCTCCAGTGCTGAGAATTATTACAACCTCCCCAAGACAAAATGGTCATTTTCGAATTTAAAAGAAGAAGGCACTTATGGGATTTTAAATTGAAAATATTTTAGTATTTTCAATTAGAATAACTTAGTATTTAAACAATACAAATATATTACTCTATATACATTAAATAAATATGAATAAAATACAGTCACATTCGTGGTCAGTGAAATCCTAATATTTATATTAATATATTTCATATCAATACATTTTTCATACATTCTCGCAAACCAAAACTACACAAGCAATGATAATGTATCAAACTGACAAAATAGTAAACCTTTAAAACAAAAAAAGTTTCTGACATTTAAACATTTTTTTTTACTAACCTGCCAGGACAGATGGTCCAAGTTGTTGCCATAGTAACAAAGTAGCCAGAATTATCTGGAAGGGAGCAGACCACAACATCCACAGATATCCAGACATGTCCTGTAACCTCTGGCAGTCTACAGACATTAAGTTGACTATTTCTCCAACTGTTGATGTTTTCCTGGCTTCGTTGTTCATTGTTAAGGACTTGAGGAAAAAAAAGCAGTAGTTGTCATGGTAACATACACCACAAAAACATCTTATATTATGCTATTTCTCTACTTGTTGATATAAGACTATGTCTAACGGCTACAAATATTTCTATCTAGCAGAAAATAAAGGTATTAAAACTAACAAAATGATTTTCATATTATTGACCAGGTAAAATTTAAACTTTTTAGATGTTTGATTTGACCAAACCTAGGTTGGACATAATATTTGGTGTAAATTTCGGTCATGTCTAGCAAATATGACCATTTCTGAACCCTTGCTATGTCATGATAGCAATTAAAAGACTTGCATTGAAACAGATCTAACAAGAAAGATAAATTCCAGGTTTTGTGCTGGAAGAAAGCAATAGCACTCCTAAATTCATTGGTCCTATTCTATGAACCCTATATGGGTCTTGCCACAAACATTCAGTATCTAATTCAAGGAAGCCAATGAAATGTTAAGCTTTCACCACAGTAACAAGGTCTACCAATAGAATCTTCTTATTAATATGTTGTCTTAAGTACTAATTTGCCATGTATTCCATTTAATTTGTGTAACAAAATAAGAAAACACTGTAACCTGATGTACTTTGTTTGTTTGTTTGAATGGTGTTCAGGTATTTTAAGCCAGTTTTTTTGGGGGGAAGGAAGCCAGAGTTCCTAGAGGAAACCCCAACCTTCGGTAAGAAAACTGACAATCCTTGTCAAATTAAGATTGGAGTTGCATGTGGTGTTTCTAATTATGACTCATCGCTTGATTGATTAATCAAAATGCTTTGATATATAAATATTTTGTCCAGCAACCAAGATTAAATTTTTTTAAAATAACTTAGACGACCTCAACAAGTTTATACTGTTTAGGCTCCATAAATCCAGCTTCCTCAAAATATAAACATTATATTAGGAACAGCCTAAATGCGATCATCCTACATTCTATGGATTTTAAGCTATTAGTTACGAGCACCCTAACAGTGCCCCTGTATTACTTATATTTATTTTAAACCAACCTTTTTATAGACAGCAGCTATGGCAGCTGATCTGGCTCTCATTCCTGCAGTCATCCCAATATGAAAGTTCTGGTGAAAGAATGTGGACTGTAGAAATGTAACAACAAAGAATGAACCAGCTAAAACATAGCCATGCCAGGCATATGATCCACTCTTGTGATTAGTATAGCCAATCAAAGCACTGTAATAAAAGCACAAATCATTAAACTTTCACAAAGATACTGATAAAAAGAGTTTGATACTTTCAAAGGCATATTGAAAACATTTTATGTTTGAAACAGAATGTTTGGTTGTTTGTTTGAAGGATGTTTAATGCCACTTTCAGCAATTTTTCAGCTATATCATGGGGTCCAGTTAATATTGGGGGAGGAAGCCATAGTACCTGAAGAAAACCCCCGACTGTTGGTACGAAAACTGGCAATACTTGTCAATTTAAATGAGACTCAAGTACTCCCTGCCCGCAGTGAGACTCGAACCCGCAACATCAGTGATGACAGACCATGTGATCAATAGTAGACAAACTACCTTAACCAATCAGCCAAAACAAAACATATGAATAAAAATGAATCTGGTACAAAAGGTACTTAAGATTTTTGGCAACTATGCATTTTATACCATCTCCTGACAAATGCATTTTATGCCATTTCAGAACTTTTAAATAGCAAAAATAGTAATACACAAGTCTTCAAACGATATCATACTTCAGGAGTATCGGAGATGTAAACTGTAGCAGATCGTAGCAAAATTTACACCCCCATGCTCTGAGGAATGATCCACCATACACTTTACACAGAACTTTGAATAGGGAGGCTGTATTTTCTTTTTCTTCTTTCTTTCCACCTTTAAAGGTCACTGAAGGTTGTCTAGATAACAATGGTGTCCTCTCAGAATGCTCGTTATCTTCATTAAATGACCGGCGTGGCTCATTAAAAATCACTGTTTTCCTGTAAAATGAACAGTTTGTTAAAAAAATCAGTTCAATTATATCTCTGGCAGAAAACCAATACTATGATTTAGTTAGAAATCCTTTAAGTGGTTAGTGAGTTGAAATCATTTGAATGACTAAATAATACATAAATAACAAGAAAACTGTGAGCTACTGCTCACTCAGTATACCACCGCTATTAACATCATTGAATTGACTAAGTTGGTAAACAGGAAGTAGATACGTGCCAGACCTGAAATCTGATCTCGCAATATAGGACCACATAGTATGGTCACATATATAATTTCTAGTGGTTGTGATAAGTAGTTGCTGAGAAAACTGTTACAAAAGTTATGTTTCTGACAGAAGGACATGAGTAAACCAGTATACCCCCCTCTTCTTCGAAGCAGGGGTATAATGAATTTCCTCATGAAAACACATTCTATAGAGTTAACCTCTATCTAAACATGCAATATTTATACTTTTTGAAAAGGTTGATACAGTTGAAAGCTTACCATAAACTCCATGATGGCCGGTATTGCTCAACTTTTGATTATAACATTATGAATGCTTACCAAATAAATAGTATTTGAATACTAGTTAATAGATGTTCTGGATTGGTTTAAATAAACTTCAAAACAAGGTAAATATATATTATCTTAGTTGGTTCCTGTACTGTAACAAAGGTTAAATTAACGTTCATAAAAACACAATATACAAACTCTTTGATTTTTTCATGTTTTTTAAGTTCTGCTTTCCAGACATTTTCAAACTCTGGAACTACGACATCATTCTTGTCTCTAGGATGTAGGTCAGATATGTCTGTTTCCTCCAGAGGCTTCTTGTACCCTGTTATTACCAATCTGCATAAAGATATAAGAATTTTGTTTTAATTATGTTACTAATATTCTTCAACATTTAAAATTAAAGCTACATCTTTGATTCTAACTGAAAAAAGTCCAGGTGCAAACACAAATTATGTATAATTTTTCAGGTCCACCAATACTTAGTAAAAATCTGGCAGATTCCATGAAGCAGACATCTTTTTATTTCTGCAGTCAAAATGTTATTATTAAATGACTAGAAAATTTGAGCATTTTCATTGGTTTAGATCCTTTGCCGATGTTGTCGATCAAACCTCATGTCTACCGCGCAAATTTGCGCGAGAGGTGGACAAATGTCATATCACTGGCACCGTGTACCCAAAAATAGATCAAGGGAAAACACAGAGACACTCAATAAAACGTAGCTTTTGATTGGACTTTATTTTTATTTCGTCCAATCAAATGCGTTCTTACAAATTAAGTTCGGGTCATTAGAAACGTTTGCAAATGGCAGAAGAGGCTGCGATGGAGCCGGCAGGACATAAATCTCGATTTGCAACTATCAATGAGGAACAATTAAAGAAGATTTTGACGGAGAAAGATGCGAAAAATAACAGGAGAGCCAAGGATTCTAGCATTAGGACATTTAAAAGTTATTTACGTGAAAAAAACTACGACGAAGATTTCAGGACCTGCCAAATGAACAACTCGATGCTATTTTGAAAAAATTCTACTCAGAAGTCCGTAACGAAAATGGAAAAAAGTTAAATTTTAAATTAAATTTGTTGAAGAAATGTTGAAAATTATTTATCTTGTTTACTTTAACATGTTTTAAAGTCCAATATCTGGTGAGATTTAATTAGCCTTGGAAAATGATCAAAACATCTGAAAGGATATGGAGAAATATCATGAAATTATTCACAGGTCTTGAGTCATTTAATAAAACAATTGTTGACTTTTTATATCGTGTTGACATAAGATTTATCAACCTCAGAAGTGTTATTCACCTCAGCCGTTGGCTTCGGTGAATATTTCACTTCTTTAGGTTGATAAATCTTCATGTCAACCTCATAAAAAGTCATTAATTGTATAATATCTATAACAACTTAATATCATCCGAGTAATCTAGATAATTTGAGACAAGTTTGTGGCGGCAGCAAAGGATTGCCGGTATTCCTGCAAAAGGTTACAATTATATCTAGGTGGTACAATTTTGTCTACACTGAAAACAGGATGTTGTGATATAGTTTTAAAATTGCTGAAAGAGGCATACAGGGATATTTACCCATTTAAGTGTTATAGTGTATCAATTTATTACAGGGATATTTACCCATTTAGCCACCAAAAAGTAAGCCTAGATAAGAATGAGGCTTCCTGCTCTAAACAATGTCTCTGGAATTAAAGGATATATTATATTATTATTATTATATATATTTTATATTAAACGCATCTATATATTCTTTGGCCCAGTATCAAATATGCATGTACAATTTAATTTGTTTTGCAACTTGAAATCTTATTGGCCAATTCAAATGGATTGACCCAAATGATACGATATGACTTGCATTGTTCACATGACTAATTCTTATGTCATTAAAATTCAAATAGTTCCATGACGTCATCAATGTTTTACTACTAAAATTTTCAAGTTAAAACTAAGTTATAAAGAATATTTCAAATTTCTTAACAGGTTATACCTTATAATCTGGTTTGGGTCTGTTTATATCATTCATATGCTGCTTTTTGGTTAATTAGTTTTAAACAGACCCAAACCATGTGACATCATATACCCGTAACCTGTTCAGAAATGTCAAATATTACTAAAATCATTATCTCCTTTATATTTTGACTGGAAACTTACATTCATGTGAACTGTGGTTCATTCTATATTAACACCATTAGTGAGATTTAGTTTTATATGTGGTACATGTCCTAAAATGATTTGTCACATGAAGTGATTATGGTAAACATGTATTGATTCTATTATTATAGCTGAATGTATGTGAGAGTTAGTCTTCATTACTAAAATTCAATTGCATGTATAGTAATAATTTTGATATGTGCAGTTCAGTTGTATGTATGTCTTGAACTGTATGTGTTTGCAGTTTCCGAAAGCAAACTTTGTAACACAATCGATGATTCTGAAGTGTCGGTGTCGGGCTGTCGGGTATTTAGAAAGGATAGAAACCATCATGGAGGAAATGAAAATATCACCACCGAAAAAGACCATGTCGTACTATTAGGTGATTTTAATGTTGATCAGATTAAAGAACCAAGAATGGAAAAACTCGTAGAGATATACAATTTCAAACAATTAATCAAGGAACCAACAAGTAAATATTATTATTATTTGTTGGGTTTTTTTTGGTTTTTTTTTTTTTGTATTGTGAACTTTCTAACATGTCTGTAAATATGTAATTACAACAGGACCATAACGTAAACTAGCAAGTGTGCTAAATTATGTAATTCTGTATAAATAAAGGCAATTATTATTATTATTATTATTATTATTATTATTATTATAACTATGATATTTAGTTAGATATACCATAATGTGATAATAAGGCTTCATTTAGTACATTGATGTAACCATACTTATGTCAGATATACTTACTGTTCCAATCTCATAGTAGCCTCCCCTTGTGACTTTCTCAGCAAAACAGTGAAGAATGAACTGAACCAGAACCAGGAAGAAATATACATAAAATAAACTGAACCTGAAGAAGTTGTTATCATACACCTGTAAACAGATATTTGTTGACATTTTAAACAATTGAAATTGATTGATTGATTGATTTTGCTTAACAACCAGCAAACAATATTTTAGCTATATTCAGAATGTGTATTTGAAAATGAAATGATGTGAACAAGGGATGTGACATAACTCTGTCAGTAGCATTTCTCACAAAACATTACCATAATTAATTGAATATCGATCACCCAATGAACAGTCTTACGTTTTATGTGAAACAATCAAGAAAGGTCTTTTGACCTAAAATTCACAGCTTATTGTATAATGGTGTTATATGACACAGAAAAAAATATATCAATGATATCATGGGTAAAAAGTTAGTATTGGTGAAGGATTACAAAAAGAAACATAACCTCATATATATATGTATGTAATAATGCTTGATGTTATAGTAAATCTTCCTAATCACTGATACAATTTGAACTATGAATTCTGGGATGATCCTGTTTTTTGATTGGCTTATATCTTTTAAAAAAGTACTTGACTGATTTTCAAATTAAATACTACTTCATGAATTCATTACAGTATACTGGCGAATGCCTTGATCCAACATAAATTTGATTGACAGACTTCTACCGGTAGTTACCATGACAGATAAATCTAGGTCAGCTATTCAGGCAATTGACATAAGGACCTGCAGACCTTTCAGAGACATTTTTTAAAAACCTATTTGTATTATCAAGCTGTAAAAATATAGTAGGTGTGTATTCAGTCTGTTTGGCTATCGGGTAGTTTGAATAATTGACTTTCTGGTTAATGTTAAGACCACCCAATAAAGTTCCCTAACTTTGTAACCAAACATCTTAAAATTTCTTTACAAACAGAATCATTCAGCATATTTCATCTGTCGTCTCTGTATAATACCAACAAACGTAAGGCAGATTAAGGCATAAGAAAATGCCACTTGAAGATGTTAACAAAATACATTGTACTTGTAGTAAAAAGATAACCCACAATTTAGCCTGCAGGGAGATCTTCTACTCGTAGCTTTATTTTTTAATATACATTGCATCTAAGCATGCTCTGAAGCCTACATTGACTTTGTAGGACAATGTTACCTAGGCAGTTATGTTTGCAGAGAGGATGGCTAATTATGCCCTTCAACTTAAAGCAGGTATGGATAGATGACACATGCTCTGAAACCCTGATAAAGAACTAGTTACTAACTCACTGAAACTGTCTGTAAATACCATATACATAGTACTATCCTTAAGCTTTAGGTCTGTACTGATGACCAATCTATGCCCTTTCATGAAAATGTGGGTGTGGTATATATAGCTAGCATGCATTGTACCAGACCATTACATTTAGTTTATAATGCCAATACAATGCTGTCAGCCATCAACCACTTTAAAACATTTTAATCAGGTATTGTACTAAATCAGCTCTCCCCCTTAAGTCTCACATGAGTGGAAGGAAAGCAATAATCCTAACTTGGTAAGGTTCAACATGGTGACCTGTATATAAACCATTAACCTTGCAAAAACATGTGAAGATTTATTAAAGAAACATTTGCTATACTAAGTATACCCAGTATGTAGCTGTTTAACAGGATTTTTTAGGGAGCTAGTAATATGTATATACCTTTTCCAAAATATAGGAGTAAAAGGGTATTATAGTTGCTGCCAATGTCAAAAACCAGAACAAAAACAGAACACCTGAAGTAATAAGTCCTTTGATCCTCTCCAGGTAAATCAGTAATATTGTCAGTAACTGAAACAAAAAAGACATTATCAAAAGGATTTCCTTGTCTGTGTTTATATATCAAAGGTAATAATTTTGACATTTATACAATAAAAGACTAATTACATAGATACTGTTGCAATATTATGTACTCCCCTGGACCATAATGGACTTTGTATACACCTTCATTAGTTTAAAAGCAATAATTTCAAAGTTAAAATGCATAAATTTAACTTATATACTGCATTAGATCTTAAATTAAATTTGTCTGGTAAAGTGTCAAAGTTGTTGTTTCTCACTAAAGTACCAACTTGTTTGTTCGAAATGAATGTAATTGAGTCTATTACTTTAAAATACAGCCTACAATGATACAATCTTATATGCCTGTGTTGATAAAGCATTACAATAAAAGGAAGAGTCATGATCTCATTGGCTGGCTTAACTGCTTCCCATAATGTTTTATGTGACTGTTCCAAACAAGTAAGCTGTCATTTTGTCCTTTTTTGTCATATGGTTTTTGTGTTAATTTTGGTGATTTATTATTCTGGTTTTTTTATGATTTAATTAAATTGGGAGGTTTGTGGATGGCTTATCTCCCCTTAAAATTTCCAAAACATTCCATTTAAACAATGTTAACTTCCATTTCATTTATTTATTAAATAAATACACACACTTAAAATATTACATTATATAATTTAGAAATGAAAGAGATAAAATCCTTTCAACCTGGAATATGAACTGAATGCCTTATAATTTATCAAAATAAAAAATATAACAATCTCCATAATAATCAAAGTAGTACATCAGATAACAGTTATTATATGTCAGATGTATGTCAAGGTAATGTCACCACAGTAAGTTTGTTACACCAGTATACCAGTGACTGTATTTTTTTTTGTGCTGTGAGCAGTTTTTCACTTACTCTTATTGAGCAGATTATGATCCAGTGTTAAGGACTGTTTCAGCTGACTACAATGTTATGGCAGATTTTTACAGTGAAAGGGCACAGTGATAAGACTGTCAAATTTTAAGATGTCAATTCAGGGGAGCTAGGAAAAAGTGTATAGTTAATCATAATAATTTTGACAAAATCAAAAGGTAAATAATCTGATGTTGACAAAGGTTTGTTGTATACAATAAAGAAACATGCTTAGTTATTACTGAAATCTAACATTTGTTCATACACCTTGATGATTTAGACTGGTTATACTTATCTTCTGCTCAACTATAGCTACAGATGATTTATTATTAAGGAATTTTTAATATACAACATATATGAGTAGATTATGAACACAACAATATATCTACTTACAAAGGTAGCAGACCGCACAGAATGTGCTGCAAAGAGAGAGTTAGGAGTAAGTATCTTGGTGTCTACTTTGTTGTTAGCATCCCGTAGTAAATCTACTATTGCTAGGAAAAATAATACCCCACTGATAAACTGAAAAAAAAGAAAGAAATTTCTTTGTTGTTAAATGTACAATACTGAACTGATATATAACAAGTAGAAAACACAAAAGTTTACATATTGGTACTAACTTCTGTCTACACTATTGTAATAAAATTGGTCATTCTTTCTTGTGATATTATTTTGAGTTCAGAAAAAACTATTATTTAAAATTGGATGATGCATGGAACAATACTAAGAAAATTAAACATCATTCTAAACTTAGTATACACTAGCATGGCCGTAGTATCCACCGAGGCAAGTGAGGCAGTGGCCTCACTAAAAATTTGACCAAGTATGGTTTTGATGTACGGGAAAATTTTGTTAAGAATTAAAAATAAAATATAGAAATCATGTATTTTACTTTCTACAACACTGTATATGGATAAACTGATACGGAGACAAAGAAGTGTCAAGGGAGGACATTCTAAAACAATTTGACATTAGTAGTCACAGGAAATAGGAAAACTGGTATTCGAATAGACAATATTAATACTGTCAAGCCTTTAACTTAAATCGTAAGGTTCCATTGAAGTTTCTTATATTGTACAGTAATATGTTGGTCTTAGTAAATAGTACCATTTTTTCAAATGTGTTTTTTTTTTACCTCTGTCACAGCTGGGTTTTATCTTGGTGTGACATTCTTTTGAAGTATGCTTTTTAAATGGCTAATTTATTATTTTAAAAAATTGAAGAGTGTGTCCATGGGACACGGATGCCCCCGCTAAATGAAGTCCCAAACAGGAAGTAGTTGTCCGACAGGTCTGAAAGTCGCTTAGGAGGTACAACTTGTGATACTGAACCACCCTGCCAAATTTCAAATTGTGCTGATGTACGGTTTCTGAGAAAAGCTTGACGGAAATTTTCATACTCATGTTAACACATTTTCATATCGGCCCAGTCGCAAACAGGAAGTAGTTGTCTGAAAGGTCTGAAAGTCGCTTAGGACGTACAACTTGTGATACTGAACCACCCTGCCAAATTTCAAATTGTGCTGATGTACGGTTTCTGAGAAAAGCTTGACGGAAATTTTCATACTCATGTTAACACATTTTCATATCGGCCCAGTCGCAAACAGGAAGTAGTTGACCGACAGGTCTGAAAGTCGCTTAGGACGTACAACTTGTGATACTGAACCACCCTGCCAAATTTCAAATTGTTCTGATGTACGGTTTCTGAGAAAAGCTTGACGGAAATTTTCATACTCATGTTAACACATTTTCATATCGGCCCAGTCGCAAACAGGAAGTAGTTGTCCGACAGGTCTGAAAGTCGCTTAGGACGTACAACTTGTGATACTGAACCACCCTGCCAAATTTCAAATTGTTCTGATGTACGGTTTCTGAGAAAAGCTTGACGGAAATTTTCATACTCATGTTAACACATTTTCATATCGGCCCAGTCGCAAACAGGAAGTAGTTGTCCGACAGGTTTGAAAGTCGCTTAGGACGTACAACTTGTGATACTGAACCACCCTGCCAAATTTCAAATTGTTCTGATGTACGGTTTCTGAGAAAAGCTTGACGGAAATTTTCATACTCATGTTAACACATTTTCATATCGGCCCAGTCGCAAACAGGAAGTAGTTGTCCGACAGGTCTGAAAGTCGCTTAGGACGTACAACTTGTGATACTGAACCACCCTGCCAAATTTCAAATTGTTCTGATGTACGGTTTCTGAGAAAAGCTTGACGGATATTTGTACATACAGACGGACGTATTTACGTACAAATGAAGTCCCAAACAGGAAGTAGTTGTCCGACAGGTCTGAAATTCGTTTAGGACGTACAACTTGTGATACTGAACCACTCTGCCAAATTTCAAATTGTTCTCATGTACGGTTTCTGAAAAAAGCTTGACGGAAATTTGTTCGGACGTACGTACGTACGGACGGACGGACGGATATGAGTAAAACTTAATGCCCCCCGACATGTCGTCGCGGGGGCATAAAAACTCTGTAAAACTCCAAAAACCTGGATCTAGAGTCACACTTTGTCAGTGACAGATGTTGCACATGGAAAAAGATGAAGTACAACAACACAAACCCAATTTCAAGTAGGATAAAAGCTGCCTGAATGATCTATAAATACAAATGAATACTTACAGTTTTAGCTACACTTAAAAATGAGTGACGTCTAGGTACCCCATCTTCCTTGATGAGATAGTGCAGATAAAATGGCATCAATAGCCACAAAAATCCACATGGCACCCATACAAGTAACGTCTGCTGGAAACATTCTGTAAACCGTGGATACGAGTTGTTTAGTAGTTGGTTTTCATCCTGGATATGAAATAAATTAATGTATTATTTACCAGTTTGAATATGTTCCAACAAGCCCAATTTTAAATGAGTTGATAAGAGTTTCCATATAGCAAAGTTTACATACCTAGAGGCTTTCAAAAGCTGTATTGCTCACCTGGTTTAACAGGAAGATGGCATTTACCCAAAGGTTATATACAACAAATAGAACATCCATGCTCACTACTGTGAATTACGGAAAGTAACCTTATAAATACACTGTAGTTTTTGTGAGAAAAATGCCAAAATATACAGGCACCAAAAAAACTGGATTTACAGTTTTAGTTAATGTGTCACAGTACAATTCACAAGTGTAAACACAGACAAATGTCCCACCAGAATTCCACAATTGGTCCAGGTCAGGTGACACCTACCAAGCGGTCATTTACCTGTCATCAGCAACCTATATAACAACTATTGTCATTCTGACATGCATGGTTACTGAGGAACTGGCTGGCATAAGAATAAAGCTTAAACATTTGATTTAAAGTTGCATAGTACCAAATAAAAAACATAACCTCTGTACAACTTTAGAACTTTAACGAAGTCACTGGACCATGAAATTGAGGTCACTGTAAGGTGACAGGTTGCTATGCACCTGTCATCAGCAACCAATATATATTAAATATTGTGATTCAACCATGCATGGTTACTGAGGAAATGGGCAGTGCTCTTATCCAAAAACTTCAACATAGTCACTGGACTGTGAAATTGAGGTCAATGTCTGGTGACACCTACCAGACTGTCATGTACATTGTATCTTTTATCAGCAACCTATATAATAAATATTATCATTCTACCATTAATGGTTTCTGAAAAACAATCTTAATCCAATAACTTGAACATAGTCAATGGACCATAAAAATTGAGGTCACTGTCAGGAGACATGTGACAGACTTTAATATACCTTTCAACAGCAAACTATATACCGAACATGGTCATTCTACAATGCATGGTTACTGAGGAACTGCCCTTATCCAAAAACTTTAATGTAGTCACTAGACCGTGAAATTGTGGTCAAGTAATATGACAACTACTAAACTGTCATTTTATTCATCAGCAACATATATACTAAATGTTTTCATTATACATGACAACTGAGGAACTGACTTAATACAAAAAGCATCAGCATAAAGCAACTCCAACAACTTTTGTCACAGGCGAAACAATAATATTTGAAACAAGATAAACAAGGACCAATTTAAATTCATTTTGATTAATTAACAGTCCAAAATGAAAAGACAGTAGTAGATAATACCTATTAAATTAATTTCAAATTAATTTCTATGTGTGACTTACAATTGTGCAAGTGAGTAAACATTTGGTTAAAGATTGAGTACCCAATGTCAACCGTTGTATTGTTAACATTAGTCCTTAACGACCCTGTGTCTACTGATGATACCTGACTGTGAAACAATTCACCAGTTCTACTCTTCCTTAACAGTCCTATGTCTACTGATGATACCTGACTGTGAGACAATGCACCAGTTCTACTCTTCCTTAACAGCCCTATGTCTACTGATGAAACCAGACTGTGAGACAATGCAACAGTTCTACTCTTCCTTAACAGCCCTATGTCTACTGATGATACCTGACTGTGAGACATTGCACCAGTTCTACTCTTCATTAACAGCCCTATGTCTACTGATGATACCTGACTGTGAGACATTGCACCAGTTCTACTCTTCCTTAACAGCCCTATATCTACTGGTGATACATGACTGTGAGACATTGCACCAGTTCTACTCTTCCTTAACAGACCTATGCCTACTGATGATACCTGACTGTGAGACCATGCACCAGTTCTACTCTTCCTTAACAGCCCTATGTCTACTGATGATACCTGACTGTGAGACAATGCACCAGTTCTACTCTTCCTTAACAGCCCTATGTCTACTGGTGATACCTGACTGTGAGACAATGCACCAGTTCTACTCTTCCTTAACAGCCCTATGTCTACTGATGATACCTGACTGTGAGACAATGCACCAGTTCTACTCTTCCTTAACAGCCCTATGTCTACTGATGATACCTGACTGTGAGACAATGCACCAGTTCTACTCTTCCTTAACAGCCCTATGTCTACTGATGATACCGGACTGTGAGACAATGCACCAGTTCTACTCTTCCTTAACGACCCTGTGTCTACTGATGATACCTGACTGTGAGACATTGCACAAGTTCTACTCTTCCTTAACGACCCTGTGTCTACTGATGATACCTGACTGTGAAACAATTCACCAGTTCTACTCTTCCTTAACAGTCCTATGTCTACTGATGATACCTGACTGTGAGACAATGCACCAGTTCTACTCTTCCTTAACAGTCCTATGTCTACTGATGATACCAGACTGAGACAATGCAACAGTTCTACTCTTCCTTAACAGCCCTATGTCTACTGATGATACCTGACTGTGAGACATTGCACCAGTTCTACTCTTCATTAACAGCCCTATGTCTACTAATGATACCTGACTGTGAGACATTGCACCAGTTCTACTCTTCCTTAACAGCCTTATATCTACTGGTGATACATGACTGTGAGACATTGCACCAGTTCTACTCTTCCTTAACAGACCTATGCCTACTGATGATACCTGACTGTGAGACAATGCACCAGTTCTACTCTTCCTTAACAGACCTATGTCTACTGATGATACCTGACTGTGAGACAATGCACCAGTTCTACTCTTCCTTAACAGCCCTATGTCTACTGATGATACCTGACTGTGAGACAATGCACCAGTTCTACTCTTCCTTAACAGCCCTATATCTACTGATGATACCTGACTGTAAGACAATGCACCAGTTCTACTCTTCCTTAACAGCCCTATGTCTACTGATGATACCTGACTGTAAGACAATGCACCAGTTCTACTCTTCCTTAACAGCCATATATCTACTGATGATACCTGACTGTAAGACAATGCACCAGTTCTACTCTTCCTTAACAGCCCTATATCTACTGATGATACCTGACTGTAAGACAATGCACCAGTTCTACTCTTCCTTAACAGCCCTATATCTACTGATGATACCTGACTGTGAGACAATGCACCAGTTCTACTCTTCCTTAACAGCCCAATGTCTACTGGTGATACCTGACTGTGAGACAATGCACCAGTTCTACTCTTCCTTAACAGCCCTATGTCTACTGATGATACCTGACTGTGAGACATTGCACCAGTTCTACTCTTCCTTAACAACACTGTGTCTACTGATGATACCTGACTGTGAGACAATGCACCAGTTCTACTCTTCCTTAACAACGCTGTGTCTACTGATGATACCTGACTGTGAGACAATGCACCAGTTCTACTCTTCCTTAACAACCCTGTGTCTACAGATGATACCAGACTGTGAGACAATGCACCAGTTCTACTCTTCCTTAACAGTCCTATGTCTACTGGTGATACCTGACTGTGAGACAATGCACCAGTTCTACTCTTCCTTAACAGCCCTATGTCTACTGATGATACCTGACTGTGAGACATTGCACCAGTTCTACTCTTCCTTAACAACGTTGTGTCTACTGATGATACCTGACTGTGAGACAATGCACCAGTTCTACTCTTCCTTAACAACCCTGTGTCTACAGATGATACCAGACTGTGAGACAATGCACCAGTTCTACTCTTCCTTAACAGTCCTATGTCTACTGGTGATACCTGACTGTGAGACAATGCACCAGTTCTACTCTTCCTTAACAGCCCTATGTCTACTGATGATACCTGACTGTGAGACATTGCACCAGTTCTACTCTTCCTTGACAGCCCCGTGTCTACTGATGATACCTGACTGTGAGACATTGCACCAGTTCTACTCTTCCTTAACAGCCCTATGTCTACTGATGATACCTGACTATGAGACAATGCACCAGTTCTACTCTGCCTTAACAGCCCTTTGTCTACTGATGATACCTGACTGTGAGACAATCCACCATGCAGTTCTACTCTTCCTTAACAGCCCTATATCTACTGATGATACCTGACTGAGACATTGCACCAGTTCTACTCTTCCTTAACAGCCCTATATCTACTGATGATACCTGACTGTGAGACAATGCACCAGTTCTACTCTTCCTTAACAGCCCTATGTCTACTGATGATACCTGACTGTGAGACATTGCACCAGTTCTACTCTTCCTTAACAGCCCTATGTCTACTGATGATACCTAACTGTGAGACATTGCACCAGTTCTACTCTTCCTTAACAGCCCCGTGTCTACTGATGATACCTGACTGTGAGACAATGCACCAGTTCTACTCTTCCTTTACAGCTCTATGTCTACTGATGATACCTGACTGTGAGACAATGCACCAGTTCTATTCTTCCTTAACAGCCCTATATCTACTGATGATACCTGACTGAGACATTGCACCAGTTCTACTCTTCCTTAACAGCCCTATATCTACTGATGATACCTGACTGTGAGACAATGCACCAGTTCTACTCTTCCTTAACAGCCCTCTATGTCTACTGATGATACCTGACTGTGAGGCATTGCACCAGTTCTACTCTTACTTAACAGCCCTGTGTCTACTGATGATACCTGACTGTGAGACAATGCACCAGTTCTACTCTTCCTTAACAGCCCTATATGTCTACTGATGATACCTGACTGTGAGGCATTGCACCAGTTCTACTCTTACTTAACAGCCCTGTGTCTACTGATGATACCTGACTGTGAGACAATGCACCAGTTCTACTCTTCCTTAACAGCCCCGTGTCTACTGATGATACCTGACTGTGAGACAATGCACCAGTTCTACTCTTACTTAACAGCCCTATGTCTACTGATGATACCTGACTGTAAGACAATGCACCAGTTCTACTCTTCCTTAACAGCCCTATGTCTACTGATGAAACCGGACTGTGAGACAATGCACCAGTTCTACTCTTCCTTAACGACCCTGTGTCTACTGATGATACCTGACTGTGAGACATTGCACCAGTTCTACTCTTCCTTAACGACACTGTGTCTACTGATGATACCTGACTGTGAAACAATTCACCAGTTCTACTTTTCCTTAACAGTCCTATGTCTACTGATGATACCTGACTGTGAGACAATGCACCAGTTCTACTCTTCCTTAACAGTCCTATGTCTACTGATGATACCAGACTGTGAGACAATGCAACAGTTCTACTCTTCCTTAACAGCCCTATATCTACTGATGATACCTGACTGTGAGACATTGCACCAGTTCTACTCTTCATTAACAGCCCTATGTCTACTGATGATACCTGACTGTGAGACATTGCACCAGTTCTACTCTTCCTTAACAGCCCTATATCTACTGGTGATACATGACTGTGAGACATTGCACCAGTTCTACTCTTCCTTAACAGCCCTATATCTACTGATGATACCTGACTGTGAGACAATGCACCAGTTCTACTCTTCCTTAACAGCCCTATGTCTACTGATGATACCTGACTGTGAGACAATGCACCAGTTCTACTCTTCCTTAACAACGCTGTGTCTACTGATGATACCTGACTGTGAGACAATGCACCAGTTCTACTCTTCCTTAACAACGCTGTGTCTACTGATGATACCTGACTGTGAGACAATGCACCAGTTCTACTCTTCCTTAACAACCCTGTGTCTACAGATGATACCAGACTGTGAGACAATGCACCAGTTCTACTCTTCCTTAACAGTCCTATGTCTACTGGTGATACCTGACTGTGAGACAATGCACCAGTTCTACTCTTCCTTAACAGCCCTATGTCTACTGATGATACCTGACTGTGAGACAATGCACCAGTTCTACTCTTCCTTAACAGCCCTATGTCTACTGATGATACCTGACTGTGAGACAATGCACCAGTTCTACTCTTCCTTAACAGCCCTATGTCTACTGATGATACCGGACTGTGAGACAATGCACCAGTTCTACTCTTCCTTAACGACCCTGTGTCTACTGATGATACCTGACTGTGAGACAATGCACCAGTTCTACTCTTACTTAACGACCCTGTGTCTACTGATGATACCTGACTGTGAAACAATTCAACAGTTCTACTCTTCCTTAACAGTCCTATGTCTACTGATGATACCTGACTGTGAGACATTGCACCAGTTCTACTCTTCCTTAACGACCCTGTGTCTACTGATGATACCTGACTGTGAAACAATTCACCAGTTCTACTTTTCCTTAACAGTCCTATGTCTACTGATGATACCTGACTGAAAGACAATGCACCAGTTCTACTCTTCCTTAACAGTCCTATGTCTACTGATGATACCAGACTGTGAGACAATGCAACAGTTCTACTCTTCCTTAACAGCCCTATATCTACTGATGATACCTGACTGTGAGACATTGCACTAGTTCTACTCTTCATTAACAGCCCTATGTCTACTGATGATACCTGACTGTGAGACATTGCACCAGTTCTACTCTTCCTTAACAGCCCTATATCTACTGGTGATACATGACTGTGAGACATTGCACCAGTTCTACTCTTCCTTAACAGCCCTATATCTACTGATGATACCTGACTGTGAGACAATGCACCAGTTCTACTCTTCCTTAACAGCCCTATGTCTACTGATGATACCTGACTGTGAGACAATGCACCAGTTCTACTCTTCCTTAACAACGCTGTGTCTACTGATGATACCTGACTGTGAGACAATGCACCAGTTCTACTCTTCCTTAACAACGCTGTGTCTACTGATGATACCTGACTGTGAGACAATGCACCAGTTCTACTCTTCCTTAACAACCCTGTGTCTACAGATGATACCAGACTGTGAGACAATGCACCAGTTCTACTCTTCCTTAACAGTCCTATGTCTACTGGTGATACCTGACTGTGAGACAATGCACCAGTTCTACTCTTCCTTAACAGCCCTATGTCTACTGATGATACCTGACTGTGAGACAATGCACCAGTTCTACTCTTCCTTAACAGCCCTATGTCTACTGATGATACCGGACTGTGAGACAATGCACCAGTTCTACTCTTCCTTAACGACCCTGTGTCTACTGATGATACCTGACTGTGAGACATTGCACCAGTTCTACTCTTCCTTAACGACCCTGTGTCTACTGATGATACCTGACTGTGAAACAATTCACCAGTTCTACTCTTCCTTAACAGTCCTATGTCTACTGATGATACCTGACTGTGAGACAATGCACCAGTTCTACTCTTCCTTAACAGTCCTATGTCTACTGATGATACCAGACTGTGAGACAATGCAACAGTTCTACTCTTCCTTAACAGCCCTATGTCTACTGATGATACCTGACTGTGAGACATTGCACCAGTTCTACTCTTCATTAACAGCCCTATGTCTACTGATGATACCTGACTGTGAGACATTGCACCAGTTCTACTCTTCCTTAACAGCCCTATATCTACTGGTGATACATGACTGTGAGACATTGCACCAGTTCTACTCTTCCTTAACAGACCTATGCCTACTGATGATACCTGACTGTGAGACCATGCACCAGTTCTACTCTTCCTTAACAGCCCTATGTCTACTGATGATACCTGACTGTGAGACAATGCACCAGTTCTACTCTTCCTTAACAGCCCTATGTCTACTGGTGATACCTGACTGTGAGACAATGCACCAGTTCTACTCTTCCTTAACAGCCCTATGTCTACTGATGATACCTGACTGTGAGACAATGCACCAGTTCTACTCTTCCTTAACAGCCCTATGTCTACTGATGATACCTGACTGTGAGACAATGCACCAGTTCTACTCTTCCTTAACAGCCCTATGTCTACTGATGATACCGGACTGTGAGACAATGCACCAGTTCTACTCTTCCTTAACGACCCTGTGTCTACTGATGATACCTGACTGTGAGACATTGCACCAGTTCTACTCTTCCTTAACGACCCTGTGTCTACTGATGATACCTGACTGTGAAACAATTCACCAGTTCTACTCTTCCTTAACAGTCCTATGTCTACTGATGATACCTGACTGTGAGACAATGCACCAGTTCTACTCTTCCTTAACAGTCCTATGTCTACTGATGATACCAGACTGAGACAATGCAACAGTTCTACTCTTCCTTAACAGCCCTATGTCTACTGATGATACCTGACTGTGAGACATTGCACCAGTTCTACTCTTCATTAACAGCCCTATGTCTACTGATGATACCTGACTGTGAGACATTGCACCAGTTCTACTCTTCCTTAACAGCCCTATATCTACTGGTGATACATGACTGTGAGACATTGCACCAGTTCTACTCTTCCTTAACAGACCTATGCCTATTGATGATACCTGACTGTGAGACAATGCACCAGTTCTACTCTTCCTTAACAGACCTATGTCTACTGATGATACCTGACTGTGAGACAATGCACCAGTTCTACTCTTCCTTAACAGCCCTATGTCTACTGATGATACCTGACTGTAAGACAATGCACCAGTTCTACTCTTCCTTAACAGCCCTATTTCTACTGATGATACCTGACTGTAAGACAATGCACCAGTTCTACTCTTCCTTAACAGCCCTATGTCTACTGATGATACCTGACTGTAAGACAATGCACCAGTTCTACTCTTCCTTAACAGCCATATATCTACTGATGATACCTGACTGTAAGACAATGCACCAGTTCTACTCTTCCTTAACAGCCCTATATCTACTGATGATACCTGACTGTAAGACAATGCACCAGTTCTACTCTTCCTTAACAGCCCTATATCTACTGATGATACCTGACTGTGAGACAATGCACCAGTTCTACTCTTCCTTAACAGCCCAATGTCTACTGGTGATACCTGACTGTGAGACAATGCACCAGTTCTACTCTTCCTTAACAGCCCTATGTCTACTGATGATACCTGACTGTGAGACAATGCACCAGTTCTACTCTTCCTTAACAACACTGTGTCTACTGATGATACCTGACTGTGAGACAATGCACCAGTTCTACTCTTCCTTAACAACGCTGTGTCTACTGATGATACCTGACTGTGAGACAATGCACCAGTTCTACTCTTCCTTAACAACCCTGTGTCTACAGATGATACCAGACTGTGAGACAATGCACCAGTTCTACTCTTCCTTAACAGCCCCGTGTCTACTGATGATACCTGACTGTGAGACAATGCACCAGTTCTACTCTTCCTTTACAGCCCTATGTCTACTGATGATACCTGACTGTGAGACAATGCACCAGTTCTACTCTTCCTTAACAGCCCTATATCTACTGATGATACCTGACTGAGACATTGCACCAGTTCTACTCTTCCTTAACAGCCCTATATCTACTGATGATACCTGACTGTGAGACAATGCACCAGTTCTACTCTTCCTTAACAGCCCTATGTCTACTGATGATACCTGACTGTGAGGCATTGCACCAGTTCTACTCTTACTTAACAGCCCTGTGTCTACTGATGATACCCGACTGTGAGACAATGCACCAGTTCTACTCTTCCTTAACAGCCCGTGTCTACTGATGATACCTGACTGTGAGACAATGCACCAGTTCTACTCTTACTTAACAGCCCTATGTCTACTGATGATACCTGACTGTAAGACAATGCACCAGTTCTACTCTTCCTTAACAGCCCTATGTCTACTGATGATACCGGACTGTGAGACAATGCACCAGTTCTACTCTTCCTTAACGACCCTGTGTCTACTGATGATACCTGACTGTGAGACATTGCACCAGTTCTACTCTTCCTTAACGACCCTGTGTCTACTGATGATACCTGACTGTGAAACAATTCACCAGTTCTACTTTTCCTTAACAGTCCTATGTCTACTGATGATACCTGACTGTGAGACAATGCACCAGTTCTACTCTTCCTTAACAGTCCTATGTCTACTGATGATACCAGACTGTGAGACAATGCAACAGTTCTACTCTTCCTTAACAGCCCTATATCTACTGATGATACCTGACTGTGAGACATTGCACCAGTTCTACTCTTCATTAACAGCCCTATGTCTACTGATGATACCTGACTGTGAGACATTGCACCAGTTCTACTCTTCCTTAACAGCCCTATATCTACTGGTGATACATGACTGTGAGACATTGCACCAGTTCTACTCTTCCTTAACAGCCCTATATCTACTGATGATACCTGACTGTGAGACAATGCACCAGTTCTACTCTTCCTTAACAGCCCTATGTCTACTGATGATACCTGACTGTGAGACAATGCACCAGTTCTACTCTTCCTTAACAACGCTGTATCTACTGATGATACCTGACTGTGAGACAATGCACCAGTTCTACTCTTCCTTAACAACGCTGTGTCTACTGATGATACCTGACTGTGAGACAATGCACCAGTTCTACTCTTCCTTAACAGCCCTATATCTACTGATGATACCTGACTGAGACATTGCACCAGTTCTACTCTTCCTTAACAGCCCTATATCTACTGATGATACCTGACTGTGAGACAATGCACCAGTTCTACTCTTCCTTAACAGCCCTATGTCTACTGATGATACCTGACTGTGAGGCATGGCACCAGTTCTACTCTTACTTAACAGCCCTGTGTCTACTGATGATACCTGACTGTGAGACAATGCACCAGTTCTACTCTTCCTTAACAGCCCCGTGTCTACTGATGATACCTGACTGTGAGACAATGCACCAGTTCTACTCTTACTTAACAGCCCTATGTCTACTGATGATACCTGACTGTAAGACAATGCACCAGTTCTACTCTTCCTTAACAGCCCTATGTCTACTGATGATACCGGACTGTGAGACAATGCACCAGTTCTACTCTTCCTTAACGACCCTGTGTCTACTGATGATACCTGACTGTGAGACATTGCACCAGTTCTACTCTTCCTTAACGACCCTGTGTCTACTGATGATACCTGACTGTGAAACAATTCACCAGTTCTACTTTTCCTTAACAGTCCTATGTCTACTGATGATACCTGACTGTGAGACAATGCACCAGTTCTACTCTTCCTTAACAGTCCTATGTCTACTGATGATACCAGACTGTGAGACAATGCAACAGTTCTACTCTTCCTTAACAGCCCTATATCTACTGATGATACCTGACTGTGAGACATTGCACCAGTTCTACTCTTCATTAACAGCCCTATGTCTACTGATGATACCTGACTGTGAGACATTGCACCAGTTCTACTCTTCCTTAACAGCCCTATATCTACTGGTGATACATGACTGTGAGACATTGCACCAGTTCTACTCTTCCTTAACAGCCCTATATCTACTGATGATACCTGACTGTGAGACAATGCACCAGTTCTACTCTTCCTTAACAGCCCTATGTCTACTGATGATACCTGACTGTGAGACAATGCACCAGTTCTACTCTTCCTTAACAACGCTGTGTCTACTGATGATACCTGACTGTGAGACAATGCACCAGTTCTACTCTTCCTTAACAACGCTGTGTCTACTGATGATACCTGACTGTGAGACAATGCACCAGTTCTACTCTTCCTTAACAACCCTGTGTCTACAGATGATACCAGACTGTGAGACAATGCACCAGTTCTACTCTTCCTTAACAGTCCTATGTCTACTGGTGATACCTGACTGTGAGACAATGCACCAGTTCTACTCTTCCTTAACAGCCCTATGTCTACTGATGATACCTGACTGTGAGACAATGCACCAGTTCTACTCTTCCTTAACAGCCCTATGTCTACTGATGATACCTGACTGTGAGACAATGCACCAGTTCTACTCTTCCTTAACAGCCCTATGTCTACTGATGATACCGGACTGTGAGACAATGCACCAGTTCTACTCTTCCTTAACGACCCTGTGTCTACTGATGATACCTGACTGTGAGACAATGCACCAGTTCTACTCTTACTTAACGACCCTGTGTCTACTGATGATACCTGACTGTGAAACAATTCACCAGTTCTACTCTTCCTTAACAGTCCTATGTCTACTGATGATACCTGACTGTGAGACAATGCACCAGTTCTACTCTTCCTTAACAGCCCTATATCTATGGATGATACCTGACTGTGAGACATTGCACCAGTTCTACTCTTCCTTAACGACCCTGTGTCTACTGATGATACCTGACTGTGAAACAATTCACCAGTTCTACTTTTCCTTAACAGTCCTATGTCTACTGATGATACCTGACTGAAAGACAATGCACCAGTTCTACTCTTCCTTAACAGTCCTATGTCTACTGATGATACCAGACTGTGAGACAATGCAACAGTTCTACTCTTCCTTAACAGCCCTATATCTACTGATGATACCTGACTGTGAGACATTGCACTAGTTCTACTCTTCATTAACAGCCCTATGTCTACTGATGATACCTGACTGTGAGACATTGCACCAGTTCTACTCTTCCTTAACAGCCCTATATCTACTGGTGATACATGACTGCGAGACATTGCACCAGTTCTACTCTTCCTTAACAGCCCTATATCTACTGATGATACCTGACTGTGAGACAATGCACCAGTTCTACTCTTCCTTAACAGCCCTATGTCTACTGATGATACCTGACTGTGAGACAATGCACCAGTTCTACTCTTCATTAACAACGCTGTGTCTACTGATGATACCTGACTGTGAGACAATGCACCAGTTCTACTCTTCCTTAACAACGCTGTGTCTACTGATGATACCTGACTGTGAGACAATGCACCAGTTCTACTCTTCCTTAACAACCCTGTGTCTACAGATGATACCAGACTGTGAGACAATGCACCAGTTCTACTCTTCCTTAACAGTCCTATGTCTACTGGTGATACCTGACTGTGAGACAATGCACCAGTTCTACTCTTCCTTAACAGCCCTATGTCTACTGATGATACCTGACTGTGAGACAATGCACCAGTTCTACTCTTCCTTAACAGCCCTATGTCTACTGATGATACCTGACTGTGAGACAATGCACCAGTTCTACTCTTCCTTAACAGCCCTATGTCTACTGATGATACCGGACTGTGAGACAATGCACCAGTTCTACTCTTCCTTAACGACCCTGTGTCTACTGATGATACCTGACTGTGAGACATTGCACCAGTTCTACTCTTCCTTAACGACCCTGTGTCTACTGATGATACCTGACTGTGAAACAATTCACCAGTTCTACTCTTCCTTAACAGTCCTATGTCTACTGATGATACCTGACTGTGAGACAATGCACCAGTTCTACTCTTCCTTAACAGTCCTATGTCTACTGATGATACCAGACTGAGACAATGCAACAGTTCTACTCTTCCTTAACAGCCCTATGTCTACTGATGATACCTGACTGTGAGACATTGCACCAGTTCTACTCTTCATTAACAGCCCTATGTCTACTGATGATACCTGACTGTGAGACATTGCACCAGTTCTACTCTTCCTTAACAGCCCTATATCTACTGGTGATACATGACTGTGAGACATTGCACCAGTTCTACTCTTCCTTAACAGACCTATGCCTACTGATGATACCTGACTGTGAGACAATGCACCAGTTCTACTCTTCCTTAACAGACCTATGTCTACTGATGATACCTGACTGTGAGACAATGCACCAGTTCTACTCTTCCTTAACAGCCCTATGTCTACTGATGATACCTGACTGTAAGACAATGCACCAGTTCTACTCTTCCTTAACAGCCCTATATCTACTGATGATACCTGACTGTAAGACAATGCACCAGTTCTACTCTTCCTTAACAGCCCTATGTCTACTGATGATACCTGACTGTGAGACAATGCACCAGTTCTACTCTTCCTTAACAGCCCTATATCTACTGATGATACCTGACTGTGAGACAATGCACCAGTTCTACTCTTCCTTAACAGCCCTATATCTACTGATGATACCTGACTGTAAGACAATGCACCAGTTCTACTCTTCCTTAACAGCCCTATATCTACTGATGATACCTGACTGTGAGACAGTGCACCAGTTCTACTCTTCCTTAACAGTCCTATGTCTACTGGTGATACCTGACTGTGAGACAATGCACCAGTTCTACTCTTCCTTAACAGCCCTATGTCTACTGATGATACCTGACTGTGAGACATTGCACCAGTTCTACTCTTCCTTAACAACGCTGTGTCTACTGATGATACCTGACTGTGAGACAATGCACCAGTTCTACTCTTCCTTAACAACCCTGTGTCTACTGATGATACCTGACTGTGAAACAATTCACCAGTTCTACTCTTCCTTAACAGTCCTATGTCTACTGATGATACCTGACTGTGAGACAATGCACCAGTTCTACTCTTCCTTAACAGTCCTATGTCTACTGATGATACCTGACTGTGAGACATTGCACCAGTTCTACTCTTCCTTAACGACCCTGTGTCTACTGATGATACCTGACTGTGAAACAATTCACCAGTTCTACTTTTCCTTAACAGTCCTATGTCTACTGATGATACCTGACTGAAAGACAATGCACCAGTTCTACTCTTCCTTAACAGTCCTATGTCTACTGATGATACCAGACTGTGAGACAATGCAACAGTTCTACTCTTCCTTAACAGCCCTATATCTACTGATGATACCTGACTGTGAGACATTGCACTAGTTCTACTCTTCATTAACAGCCCTATGTCTACTGATGATACCTGACTGTGAGACATTGCACCAGTTCTACTCTTCCTTAACAGCCCTATATCTACTGGTGATACATGACTGCGAGACATTGCACCAGTTCTACTCTTCCTTAACAGCCCTATATCTACTGATGATACCTGACTGTGAGACAATGCACCAGTTCTACTCTTCCTTAACAGCCCTATGTCTACTGATGATACCTGACTGTGAGACAATGCACCAGTTCTACTCTTCATTAACAACGCTGTGTCTACTGATGATACCTGACTGTGAGACAATGCACCAGTTCTACTCTTCCTTAACAACGCTGTGTCTACTGATGATACCTGACTGTGAGACAATGCACCAGTTCTACTCTTCCTTAACAACCCTGTGTCTACAGATGATACCAGACTGTGAGACAATGCACCAGTTCTACTCTTCCTTAACAGTCCTATGTCTACTGGTGATACCTGACTGTGAGACATTGCACCAGTTCTACTCTTCCTTAACAGCCCTATGTCTACTGATGATACCTGACTGTGAGACAATGCACCAGTTCTACTCTTCCTTAACAGCCCTATGTCTACTGATGATACCTGACTGTGAGACAATGCACCAGTTCTACTCTTCCTTAACAGCCCTATGTCTACTGATGATACCGGACTGTGAGACAATGCACCAGTTCTACTCTTCCTTAACGACCCTGTGTCTACTGATGATACCTGACTGTGAGACATTGCACCAGTTCTACTCTTCCTTAACGACCCTGTGTCTACTGATGATACCTGACTGTGAAACAATTCACCAGTTCTACTCTTCCTTAACAGTCCTATGTCTACTGATGATACCTGACTGTGAGACAATGCACCAGTTCTACTCTTCCTTAACAGTCCTATGTCTACTGATGATACCAGACTGAGACAATGCAACAGTTCTACTCTTCCTTAACAGCCCTATGTCTACTGATGATACCTGACTGTGAGACATTGCACCAGTTCTACTCTTCATTAACAGCCCTATGTCTACTGATGATACCTGACTGTGAGACATTGCACCAGTTCTACTCTTCCTTAACAGCCCTATATCTACTGGTGATACATGACTGTGAGACATTGCACCAGTTCTACTCTTCCTTAACAGACCTATGCCTACTGATGATACCTGACTGTGAGACAATGCACCAGTTCTACTCTTCCTTAACAGACCTATGTCTACTGATGATACCTGACTGTGAGACAATGCACCAGTTCTACTCTTCCTTAACAGCCCTATGTCTACTGATGATACCTGACTGTAAGACAATGCACCAGTTCTACTCTTCCTTAACAGCCCTATATCTACTGATGATACCTGACTGTAAGACAATGCACCAGTTCTACTCTTCCTTAACAGCCCTATGTCTACTGATGATACCTGACTGTAAGACAATGCACCAGTTCTACTCTTCCTTAACAGCCCTATATCTACTGATGATACCTGACTGTAAGACAATGCACCAGTTCTACTCTTCCTTAACAGCCCTATATCTACTGATGATACCTGACTGTAAGACAATGCACCAGTTCTACTCTTCCTTAACAGCCCTATATCTACTGATGATACCTGACTGTGAGACAGTGCACCAGTTCTACTCTTCCTTAACAGTCCTATGTCTACTGGTGATACCTGACTGTGAGACAATGCACCAGTTCTACTCTTCCTTAACAGCCCTATGTCTACTGATGATACCTGACTGTGAGACATTGCACCAGTTCTACTCTTCCTTAACAACGCTGTGTCTACTGATGATACCTGACTGTGAGACAATGCACCAGTTCTACTCTTCCTTAACAACCCTGTGTCTACAGATGATACCAGACTGTGAGACAATGCACCAGTTCTACTCTTCCTTAACAGTCCTATGTCTACTGGTGATACCTGACTGTGAGACAATGCACCAGTTCTACTCTTCCTTAACAGCCCTATGTCTACTGATGATACCTGACTGTGAGACATTGCACCAGTTCTACTCTTCCTTGACAGCCCCGTGTCTACTGATGATACCTGACTGTGAGACATTGCACCAGTTCTACTCTTCCTTAACAGCCCTATGTCTACTGATGATACTGACTATGAGACAATGCACCAGTTCTACTCTGCCTTAACAGCCCTTTGTCTACTGATGATACCTGACTGTGAGACAATGCACCAGTTCTACTCTTCCTTAACAGCCCTATATCTACTGATGATACCTGACTGAGACATTGCACCAGTTCTACTCTTCCTTGACAGCCCCGTGTCTACTGATGATACCTGACTGTGAGACATTGCACCAGTTCTACTCTTCCTTAACAGCCCTATGTCTACTGATGATACTGACTATGAGACAATGCACCAGTTCTACTCTGCCTTAACAGCCCTTTGTCTACTGATGATACCTGACTGTGAGACAATGCACCAGTTCTACTCTTCCTTAACAGCCCTATATCTATGGATGATACCTGACTGAGACATTGCACCAGTTCTACTCTTCCTTAACAGCCCTATATATCTACTGATGATACCTGACTGTGAGACAATGCACCAGTTCTACTCTTCCTTAACAGCCCTATGTCTACTGATGATACCTGACTGTGAGACATTGCACCAGTTCTACTCTTCCTTAACAGCCCTATGTCTACTGATGATACCTGACTGTGAGACATTGCACCAGTTCTACTCTTCCTTAACAGCCCCGTGTCTACTGATGATACCTGACTGTGAGACAATGCACCAGTTCTACTCTTCCTTTACAGCCCTATGTCTACTGATGATACCTGACTGTGAGACAATGCACCAGTTCTACTCTTCCTTAACAGCCCTATATCTACTGATGATACCTGACTGAGACATTGCACCAGTTCTACTCTTCCTTAACAGCCCTATATCTACTGATGATACCTGACTGTGAGACAATGCACCAGTTCTACTCTTCCTTAACAGCCCTATGTCTACTGATGATACCTGACTGTGAGGCATTGCACCAGTTCTACTCTTACTTAACAGCCCTGTGTCTACTGATGATACCTGACTGTGAGACAATGCACCAGTTCTACTCTTCCTTAACAGCCCCGTGTTTACTGATGATACCTGACTGTGAGACAATGCACCAGTTCTACTCTTACTTAACAGCCCTATGTCTACTGATGATACCTGACTGTAAGACAATGCACCAGTTCTACTCTTCCTTAACAGCCCTATGTCTACTGATGATACCGGACTGTGAGACAATGCACCAGTTCTACTCTTCCTTAACGACCCTGTGTCTACTGATGATACCTGACTGTGAGACATTGCACCAGTTCTACTCTTCCTTAACGACCCTGTGTCTACTGATGATACCTGACTGTGAAACAATTCACCAGTTCTACTTTTCCTTAACAGTCCTATGTCTACTGATGATACCTGACTGTGAGACAATGCACCAGTTCTACTCTTCCTTAACAGTCCTATGTCTACTGATGATACCAGACTGTGAGACAATGCAACAGTTCTACTCTTCCTTAACAGCCCTATATCTACTGATGATACCTGACTGTGAGACATTGCACCAGTTCTACTCTTCATTAACAGCCCTATGTCTACTGATGATACCTGACTGTGAGACATTGCACCAGTTCTACTCTTCCTTAACAGCCCTATATCTACTGGTGATACATGACTGTGAGACATTGCACCAGTTCTACTCTTCCTTAACAGCCCTATATCTACTGATGATACCTGACTGTGAGACAATGCACCAGTTCTACTCTTCCTTAACAGCCCTATGTCTACTGATGATACCTGACTGTGAGACAATGCACCAGTTCTACTCTTCCTTAACAACGCTTTGTCTACTGATGATACCTGACTGTGAGACAATGCACCAGTTCTACTCTTCCTTAACAACGCTGTGTCTACTGATGATACCTGACTGTGAGACAATGCACCAGTTCTACTCTTCCTTAACAACCCTGTGTCTACAGATGATACCAGACTGTGAGACATTGCACCAGTTCTACTCTTCCTTAACAGTCCTATGTCTACTGGTGATACCTGACTGTGAGACAATGCACCAGTTCTACTCTTCCTTAACAGCCCTATGTCTACTGATGATACCCGACTGTGAGACATTGCACCAGTTCTACTCTTCCTTAACAGCCCTTTGTCTACTGATGATACCTGACTGTGAGACAATGCACCAGTTCTACTCTTCCTTAACAGCCCTATGTCTACTGATGATACCTGACTATGAGACAATGCACCAGTTCTACTCTTCCTTAACAGCCCTATGTCTACTGATGATACCCGACTGTGAGATATTGCACCAGTTCTACTCTTCCTTAACAGCCCTATATCTACTGATGATACCTGACTGAGACATTGCACCAGTTCTACTCTTCCTTAACAGCCCTATATCTACTGATGATACCTGACTGTGAGACAATGCACCAGTTCTACTCTTCCTTAACAGCCCTATGTCTACTGATGATACCTGACTGTGAGGCATTGCACCAGTTCTACTCTTACTTAACAGCCCTGTGTCTACTGATGATACCTGACTGTGAGACAATGCACCAGTTCTACTCTTCCTTAACAGCCCCGTGTCTACTGATGATACCTGACTGTGAGACAATGCACCAGTTCTACTCTTACTTAACAGCCCTATGTCTACTGATGATACCTGACTGTAAGACAATGCACCAGTTCTACTCTTCCTTAACAGCCCTGTGTCTACTGATGATACCTGACTGTGAGACAATGCACCAGTTCTACTCTTCCTTAACAGCCCTGTGTCTACTGATGATACCTGACTGTGAGACAATGCACCAGTTCTACTCTTCCTTAACAGCCCTTTGTCTACTGATGATACCTGACTGTGAGACAATGCACCAGTTCTACTCTTCCTTAACAGCCCTATGTCTACTGATGATACCTGACTGTGAGACATTGCACCAGTTCTACTCTTCCTTAACAGCCCTATGTCTACTGATGATACCTAACTGTGAGACATTGCACCAGTTCTACTCTTCCTTAACAGCCCCGTGTCTACTGATGATACCTGACTGTGAGACAATGCACCAGTTCTACTCTTCCTTTACAGCCCTATGTCTACTGATGATACCTGACTGTGAGACAATGCACCAGTTCTATTCTTCCTTAACAGCCCTATATCTACTGATGATACCTGACTGAGACATTGCACCAGTTCTACTCTTCCTTAACAGCCCTATATCTACTGATGATACCTGACTGTGAGACAATGCACCAGTTCTACTCTTCCTTAACAGCCCTATGTCTACTGATGATACCTGACTGTGAGGCATTGCACCAGTTCTACTCTTACTTAACAGCCCTGTGTCTACTGATGATACCTGACTGTGAGACAATGCACCAGTTCTACTCTTCCTTAACAGCCCCGTGTCTACTGATGATACCTGACTGTGAGACAATGCACCAGTTCTACTCTTACTTAACAGCCCTATGTCTACTGATGATACCTGACTGTAAGACAATGCACCAGTTCTACTCTTCCTTAACAGCCCTATGTCTACTGATGAAACCGGACTGTGAGACAATGCACCAGTTCTACTCTTCCTTAACGACCCTGTGTCTACTGATGATACCTGACTGTGAGACATTGCACCAGTTCTACTCTTCCTTAACGACCCTGTGTCTACTGATGATACCTGACTGTGAAACAATTCACCAGTTCTACTTTTCCTTAACAGTCCTATGTCTACTGATGATACCTGACTGTGAGACAATGCACCAGTTCTACTCTTCCTTAACAGTCCTATGTCTACTGATGATACCAGACTGTGAGACAATGCAACAGTTCTACTCTTCCTTAACAGCCCTATATCTACTGATGATACCTGACTGTGAGACATTGCACCAGTTCTACTCTTCATTAACAGCCCTATGTCTACTGATGATACCTGACTGTGAGACATTGCACCAGTTCTACTCTTCCTTAACAGCCCTATATCTACTGGTGATACATGACTGTGAGACATTGCACCAGTTCTACTCTGCCTTAACAGCCCTATATCTACTGATGATACCTGACTGTGAGACAATGCACCAGTTCTACTCTTCCTTAACAGCCCTATGTCTACTGATGATACCTGACTGTGAGACAATGCACCAGTTCTACTCTTCCTTAACAACGCTGTGTCTACTGATGATACCTGACTGTGAGACAATGCACCAGTTCTACTCTTCCTTAACAACGCTGTGTCTACTGATGATACCTGACTGTGAGACAATGCACCAGTTCTACTCTTCCTTAACAACCCTGTGTCTACAGATGATACCAGACTGTGAGACAATGCACCAGTTCTACTCTTCCTTAACAGTCCTATGTCTACTGGTGATACCTGACTGTGAGACAATGCACCAGTTCTACTCTTCCTTAACAGCCCTATGTCTACTGATGATACCTGACTGTGAGACAATGCACCAGTTCTACTCTTCCTTAACAGCCCTATGTCTACTGATGATACCTGACTGTGAGACAATGCACCAGTTCTACTCTTCCTTAACAGCCCTATGTCTACTGATGATACCGGACTGTGAGACAATGCACCAGTTCTACTCTTCCTTAACGACCCTGTGTCTACTGATGATACCTGACTGTGAGACAATGCACCAGTTCTACTCTTACTTAACGACCCTGTGTCTACTGATGATACCTGACTGTGAAACAATTCACCAGTTCTACTCTTCCTTAACAGTCCTATGTCTACTGATGATACCTGACTGTGAGACAATGCACCAGTTCTACTCTTCCTTAACAGTCCTATGTCTACTGATGATACCTGACTGTGAGACATTGCACCAGTTCTACTCTTCCTTAACGACCCTGTGTCTACTGATGATACCTGACTGTGAAACAATTCACCAGTTCTACTTTTCCTTAACAGTCCTATGTCTACTGATGATACCTGACTGAAAGACAATGCACCAGTTCTACTCTTCCTTAACAGTCCTATGTCTACTGATGATACCAGACTGTGAGACAATGCAACAGTTCTACTCTTCCTTAACAGCCCTATATCTACTGATGATACCTGACTGTGAGACATTGCACTAGTTCTACTCTTCATTAACAGCCCTATGTCTACTGATGATACCTGACTGTGAGACATTGCACCAGTTCTACTCTTCCTTAACAGCCCTATATCTACTGGTGATACATGACTGTGAGACATTGCACCAGTTCTACTCTTCCTTAACAGCCCTATGTCTACTGATGATACCTGACTGTGAGACAATGCACCAGTTCTACTCTTCCTTAACAGCCCTATGTCTACTGATGATACCTGACTGTGAGACAATGCACCAGTTCTACTCTTCCTTAACAACGCTGTGTCTACTGATGATACCTGACTGTGAGACAATGCACCAGTTCTACTCTTCCTTAACAACGCTGTGTCTACTGATGATACCTGACTGTGAGACAATGCACCAGTTCTACTCTTCCTTAACAACCCTGTGTCTACAGATGATACCAGACTGTGAGACAATGCACCAGTTCTACTCTTCCTTAACAGTCCTATGTCTACTGGTGATACCTGACTGTGAGACAATGCACCAGTTCTACTCTTCCTTAACAGCCCTATGTCTACTGATGATACCTGACTGTGAGACAATGCACCAGTTCTACTCTTCCTTAACAGCCCTATGTCTACTGATGATACCGGACTGTGAGACAATGCACCAGTTCTACTCTTCCTTAACGACCCTGTGTCTACTGATGATACCTGACTGTGAGACATTGCACCAGTTCTACTCTTCCTTAACGACCCTGTGTCTACTGATGATACCTGACTGTGAAACAATTCACCAGTTCTACTTTTCCTTAACAGTCCTATGTCTACTGATGATACCTGACTGTGAGACAATGCACCAGTTCTACTCTTCCTTAACAGTCCTATGTCTACTGATGATACCAGACTGTGAGACAATGCAACAGTTCTACTCTTCCTTAACAGCCCTATATCTACTGATGATACCTGACTGTGAGACATTGCACCAGTTCTACTCTTCATTAACAGCCCTATGTCTACTGATGATACCTGACTGTGAGACATTGCACCAGTTCTACTCTTCCTTAACAGCCCTATATCTACTGGTGATACATGACTGTGAGACATTGCACCAGTTCTACTCTTCCTTAACAGCCCTATATCTACTGATGATACCTGACTGTGAGACAATGCACCAGTTCTACTCTTCCTTAACAGCCCTATGTCTACTGATGATACCTGACTGTGAGACAATGCACCAGTTCTACTCTTCCTTAACAACGCTTTGTCTACTGATGATACCTGACTGTGAGACAATGCACCAGTTCTACTCTTCCTTAACAACGCTGTGTCTACTGATGATACCTGACTGTGAGACAATGCACCAGTTCTACTCTTCCTTAACAACCCTGTGTCTACAGATGATACCAGACTGTGAGACAATGCACCAGTTCTACTCTTCCTTAACAGTCCTATGTCTACTGGTGATACCTGACTGTGAGACAATGCACCAGTTCTACTCTTCCTTAACAGCCCTATGTCTACTGATGATACCTGACTGTGAGACAATGCACCAGTTCTACTCTTCCTTAACAGCCCTATGTCTACTGATGATACCTGACTGTGAGACAATGCACCAGTTCTACTCTTCCTTAACAGCCCTATGTCTACTGATGATACCGGACTGTGAGACAATGCACCAGTTCTACTCTTCCTTAACGACCCTGTGTCTACTGATGATACCTGACTGTGAGACAATGCACCAGTTCTACTCTTACTTAACGACCCTGTGTCTACTGATGATACCTGACTGTGAAACAATTCACCAGTTCTACTCTTCCTTAACAGTCCTATGTCTACTGATGATACCAGACTGTGAGACAATGCAACAGTTCTACTCTTCCTTAACAGCCCTATATCTACTGATGATACCTGACTGTGAGACATTGCACCAGTTCTACTCTTCCTTAACGACCCTGTGTCTACTGATGATACCTGACTGTGAAACAATTCACCAGTTCTACTTTTCCTTAACAGTCCTATGTCTACTGATGATACCTGACTGAAAGACAATGCACCAGTTCTACTCTTCCTTAACAGTCCTATGTCTACTGATGATACCAGACTGTGAGACAATGCAACAGTTCTACTCTTCCTTAACAGCCCTATATCTACTGATGATACCTGACTGTGAGACATTGCACTAGTTCTACTCTTCATTAACAGCCCTATGTCTACTGATGATACCTGACTGTGAGACATTGCACCAGTTCTACTCTTCCTTAACAGCCCTATATCTACTGGTGATACATGACTGCCAGACATTGCACCAGTTCTACTCTTCCTTAACAGCCCTATATCTACTGATGATACCTGACTGTGAGACAATGCACCAGTTCTACTCTTCCTTAACAGCCCTATGTCTACTGATGATACCTGACTGTGAGACAATGCACCAGTTCTACTCTTCATTAACAACGCTGTGTCTACTGATGATACCTGACTGTGAGACAATGCACCAGTTCTACTCTTCCTTAACAACGCTGTGTCTACTGATGATACCTGACTGTGAGACAATGCACCAGTTCTACTCTTCCTTAACAGCCCTATGTCTACTGATGATACCTGACTGTGAGACAATGCACCAGTTCTACTCTTCCTTAACAACCCTGTGTCTACAGATGATACCAGACTGTGAGACAATGCACCAGTTCTACTCTTCCTTAACAGTCCTATGTCTACTGGTGATACCTGACTGTGAGACAATGCACCAGTTCTACTCTTCCTTAACAGCCCTATGTCTACTGATGATACCTGACTGTGAGACAATGCACCAGTTCTACTCTTCCTTAACAGCCCTATGTCTACTGATGATACCTGACTGTGAGACAATGCACCAGTTCTACTCTTCCTTAACAGCCCTATGTCTACTGATGATACCGGACTGTGAGACAATGCACCAGTTCTACTCTTCCTTAACGACCCTGTGTCTACTGATGATACCTGACTGTGAGACATTGCACCAGTTCTACTCTTCCTTAACGACCCTGTGTCTACTGATGATACCTGACTGTGAAACAATTCACCAGTTCTACTCTTCCTTAACAGTCCTATGTCTACTGATGATACCTGACTGTGAGACAATGCACCAGTTCTACTCTTCCTTAACAGTCCTATGTCTACTGATGATACCAGACTGAGACAATGCAACAGTTCTACTCTTCCTTAACAGCCCTATGTCTACTGATGATACCTGACTGTGAGACATTGCACCAGTTCTACTCTTCATTAACAGCCCTATGTCTACTGATGATACCTGACTGTGAGACATTGCACCAGTTCTACTCTTCCTTAACAGCCCTATATCTACTGGTGATACATGACTGTGAGACATTGCACCAGTTCTACTCTTCCTTAACAGACCTATGCCTACTGATGATACCTGACTGTGAGACAATGCACCAGTTCTACTCTTCCTTAACAGCCCTTTGTCTACTGATGATACCTGACTGTGAGACAATGCACCAGTTCTACTCTTCCTTAACAGCCCTATGTCTACTGATGATACCTGACTGTAAGACAATGCACCAGTTCTACTCTTCCTTAACAGCCCTATATCTACTGATGATACCTGACTGTAAGACAATGCACCAGTTCTACTCTTCCTTAACAGCCCTATGTCTACTGATGATACCTGACTGTAAGACAATGCACCAGTTCTACTCTTCCTTAACAGCCCTATATCTACTGATGATACCTGACTGTAAGACAATGCACCAGTTCTACTCTTCCTTAACAGCCCTATATCTACTGATGATACCTGACTGTAAGACAATGCACCAGTTCTACTCTTCCTTAACAGCCCTATATCTACTGATGATACCTGACTGTGAGACAATGCACCAGTTCTACTCTGCCTTAACAGTCCTATGTCTACTGGTGATACCTGACTGTGAGACAATGCACCAGTTCTACTCTTCCTTAACAGCCCTATGTCTACTGATGATACCTGACTGTGAGACATTGCACCAGTTCTACTCTTCCTTAACAACGCTGTGTCTACTGATGATACCTGACTGTGAGACAATGCACCAGTTCTACTCTTCCTTAACAACCCTGTGTCTACAGATGATACCAGACTGTGAGACAATGCACCAGTTCTACTCTTCCTTAACAGTCCTATGTCTACTGGTGATACCTGACTGTGAGACAATGCACCAGTTCTACTCTTCCTTAACAGCCCTATGTCTACTGATGATACCTGACTGTGAGACATTGCACCAGTTCTACTCTTCCTTGACAGCCCCGTGTCTACTGATGATACCTGACTGTGAGACATTGCACCAGTTCTACTCTTCCTTAACAGCCCTATGTCTACTGATGATACTGACTATGAGACAATGCACCAGTTCTACTCTGCCTTAACAGCCCTTTGTCTACTGATGATACCTGACTGTGAGACAATGCACCAGTTCTACTCTTCCTTAACAGCCCTATATCTACTGATGATACCTGACTGAGACATTGCACCAGTTCTACTCTTCCTTGACAGCCCCGTGTCTACTGATGATACCTGACTGTGAGACATTGCACCAGTTCTACTCTTCCTTAACAGCCCTATGTCTACTGATGATACTGACTATGAGACAATGCACCAGTTCTACTCTGCCTTAACAGCCCTTTGTCTACTGATGATACCTGACTGTGAGACAATGCACCAGTTCTACTCTTCCTTAACAGCCCTATATCTATGGATGATACCTGACTGAGACATTGCACCAGTTCTACTCTTCCTTAACAGCCCTATGTCTACTGATGATACCTGACTGTGAGACATTGCACCAGTTCTACTCTTCCTTAACAGCCCTATATCTACTGATGATACCTGACTGTGAGACAATGCACCAGTTCTACTCTTCCTTAACAGCCCTATGTCTACTGATGATACCTGACTGTGAGGCATTGCACCAGTTCTACTCTTACTTAACAGCCCTGTGTCTACTGATGATACCTGACTGTGAGACAATGCACCAGTTCTACTCTTCCTTAACAGCCCCGTGTCTACTGATGATACCTGACTGTGAGACAATGCACCAGTTCTACTCTTACTTAACAGCCCTATGTCTACTGATGATACCTGACTGTAAGACAATGCACCAGTTCTACTCTTCCTTAACAGCCCTATGTCTACTGATGATACCGGACTGTGAGACAATGCACCAGTTCTACTCTTCCTTAACGACCCTGTGTCTACTGATGATACCTGACTGTGAGACATTGCACCAGTTCTACTCTTCCTTAACGACCCTGTGTCTACTGATGATACCTGACTGTGAAACAATTCACCAGTTCTACTTTTCCTTAACAGTCCTATGTCTACTGATGATACCTGACTGTGAGACAATGCACCAGTTCTACTCTTCCTTAACAGTCCTATGTCTACTGATGATACCAGACTGTGAGACAATGCAACAGTTCTACTCTTCCTTAACAGCCCTATATCTACTGATGATACCTGACTGTGAGACATTGCACCAGTTCTACTCTTCATTAACAGCCCTATGTCTACTGATGATACCTGACTGTGAGACATTGCACCAGTTCTACTCTTCCTTAACAGCCCTATATCTACTGGTGATACATGACTGTGAGACATTGCACCAGTTCTACTCTTCCTTAACAGCCCTATATCTACTGATGATACCTGACTGTGAGACAATGCACCAGTTCTACTCTTCCTTAACAGCCCTATGTCTACTGATGATACCTGACTGTGAGACAATGCACCAGTTCTACTCTTCCTTAACAACGCTTTGTCTACTGATGATACCTGACTGTGAGACAATGCACCAGTTCTACTCTTCCTTAACAACGCTGTGTCTACTGATGATACCTGACTGTGAGACAATGCACCAGTTCTACTCTTCCTTAACAACCCTGTGTCTACAGATGATACCAGACTGTGAGACAATGCACCAGTTCTACTCTTCCTTAACAGTCCTATGTCTACTGGTGATACCTGACTGTGAGACAATGCACCAGTTCTACTCTTCCTTAACAGCCCTATGTCTACTGATGATACCCGACTGTGAGACATTGCACCAGTTCTACTCTTCCTTAACAGCCCTTTGTCTACTGATGATACCTGACTGTGAGACAATGCACCAGTTCTACTCTTCCTTAACAGCCCTATGTCTACTGATGATACCTGACTATGAGACAATGCACCAGTTCTACTCTTCCTTAACAGCCCTATGTCTACTGATGATACCCGACTGTGAGATATTGCACCAGTTCTACTCTTCCTTAACAGCCCTATATCTACTGATGATACCTGACTGAGACATTGCACCAGTTCTACTCTTCCTTAACAGCCCTATATCTACTGATGATACCTGACTGTGAGACAATGCACCAGTTCTACTCTTCCTTAACAGCCCTATGTCTACTGATGATACCTGACTGTGAGGCATTGCACCAGTTCTACTCTTACTTAACAGCCCTGTGTCTACTGATGATACCTGACTGTGAGACAATGCACCAGTTCTACTCTTCCTTAACAGCCCCGTGTCTACTGATGATACCTGACTGTGAGACAATGCACCAGTTCTACTCTTACTTAACAGCCCTATGTCTACTGATGATACCTGACTGTAAGACAATGCACCAGTTCTACTCTTCCTTAACAGCCCTGTGTCTACTGATGATACCTGACTGTGAGACAATGCACCAGTTCTACTCTTCCTTAACAGCCCTGTGTCTACTGATGATACCTGACTGTGAGACAATGCACCAGTTCTACTCTTCCTTAACAGCCCTTTGTCTACTGATGATACCTGACTGTGAGACAATGATCCAGTTCTACTCTTCCTTTACAGCCCTATGTCTACTGATGATACCTGACTGTGAGACAATGCACCAGTTCTACTCTTCCTTAACAGCCCTATATCTACTGATGATACCTGACTGTGAGACAATGCACCAGTTCTACTCTTACTTAACAGCCCTATGTCTACTGATGATACCTGACTGTAAGACAATGCACCAGTTCTACTCTTCCTTAACAATGCACCAGTTATGTCTACTGATGATACCAGACTGTGAGACAATGCACCAGTTCTACTCTTACTTAACAGCCCTATGGCTACTGATGATACCTGACTGTGAGATAATGCACCAGTTATACTCTTCCTTAACAGCCCTATGTCTACTGATGATACTTGACTGTGAGACAATGCACCAGTTCTACTCTTCCTTAACAGTCCTATGTCTACTGATGATACCTGACTGTGAGACAATGCACCAGTTCTGCTCTTCCTTAACAGTCCTATGTCTACTGATGATACCTGACTGTGAGACAATGCACCAGTTCTACTCTTCCTTAACAGTCCTATGTCTACTGATGATACCTGACTGTGAGACAATGCACCAGTTCTACTCTTCCTTAACAGTCCTATGTCTACTGATGATACCTGACTGTGAGACAATGCACCAGTTCTACTCTTCCTTAACAGCCCTGTGTCTACTGGTGATACCTGACTGTGAGACAATGCCACCAGTTCTACTCTTCCTTAACAGCCCTATATCTACTGATGATACCTGACTGAGACATTGCACCAGTTCTACTCTTCCTTAACAGCCCTATATCTACTGATGATACCTGACTGTGAGACAATGCACCAGTTCTACTCTTCCTTAACAGCCCTATGTCTACTGATGATACCTGACTGTGAGGCATTGCACCAGTTCTACTCTTACTTAACAGCCCTGTGTCTACTGATGATACCTGACTGTGAGACAATGCACCAGTTCTACTCTTCCTTAACAGCCCCGTGTCTACTGATGATACCTGACTGTGAGACAATGCACCAGTTCTACTCTTACTTAACAGCCCTATGTCTACTGATGATACCTGACTGTAAGACAATGCACCAGTTCTACTCTTCCTTAACAGCCCTATGTCTACTGATGATACCTGACCGTGAGACAATGCACCAGTTCTACTCTTCCTTAACAGACCTATGTCTACTGATGATACCTGACTGTGAGACAATGCACCAGTTCTACTCTTCCTTAACAGACCTATGTCTACTGATGATACCTGACTGTGAAACAATGCACCAGTTCTACTCTTCCTTAACAGCCCCGTGTCTACTGATGATACCTGACTGTGAGACAATGCACCAGTTCTACTCTTACTTAACAGCCCTATGTCTACTGATGATACCTGACTGTGAGGCATTGCACCAGTTCTACTCTTACTTAACAGCCCTGTGTCTACTGATGATACCTGACTGTGAGACAATGCACCAGTTCTACTCTTACTTAACAGCCCTATGTCTACTGATGATACCTGACTGTAAGACAATGCACCAGTTCTACTCTTCCTTACAGTGACAGAAATTAACGGTCGCCCACTCGCCCACGGCGACTAAATTGTCAGGTGGGCGATTAAAATCTTGTTTCAAAGGAGCCCAGCTGGCGACTAAATTCTCAATGAGGACCTGGGCGAGAGAAACTTGTTGATAAGGGGGCCAAACCTCTCTGACGAAGCTTTTTTTAAATAATAAAGCATTTTATTAACGTACATGTTTACCGGAAACAAAAGTTACTTAAACTGATCCCGAATTTCGAAACCCAGTCGCGAAACGCGGAATATTTCGTGTTTTTTCCGTAACAGATCGTAACTACAATCATTTTCTGTTTTCCGATATGCAATCGTCGATGTGGAAATTTGTGAAAGGGGGCAATCCTCCGGATAAAAAAAGAAAAAAGGATGACAAGGAGGAATATTATGATGATGAGGAAGGGGAAACAGATTCTGAGGTAGAAAACGAACTGAATGAGGATTGTGTATATAAAAAACTTTTGTAAAAATAAAGATGTACTTAAAAATTTATTAAATTTTTGAGGGTGCGTGCCTTTTACACGAATTGTTCATTCTCAATGGTGACACCTGGGCTACTACATTTTGATCTGGGCTCCTAAATTTTAAAATGTAGGGGCCCAGGTGGCTACTGGCTAAAAAAGTTAAGTTCTGTCCCTGCCTTAACAGCCCTATGTCTACTGATGATACCTGACCGTGAGACAATGCACCAGTTCTACTCTTCCTTAACAGACCTATGTCTACTGATGATACCTGACTGTGAGACAATGCACCAGTTCTACTCTTCCTTAACAGCCCTTTGTCTACTGATGATACCTGACTGTGAGACAATGCACCAGTTCTACTCTTCCTTAACAGCCCTTTGTCTACTGATGATACCTGACTGTGAGACAATGCACCAGTTCTACTCTTCCTTTACAGCCCTATGTCTACTGATGATACCTGACTGTGAGACAATGCACCAGTTCTACTCTTCCTTAACAGCCCTATATCTACTGATGATACCTGACTGAGACAATGCACCAGTTCTACTCTTACTTAACAGCCCTATGTCTACTGATGATACCTGACTGTAAGACAATGCACCAGTTCTACTCTTCCTTAACAGCCCTATGTCTACTGATGATACCAGACTGTGAGACAATGCACCAGTTCTACTCTTACTTAACAGCCCTATGGCTACTGATGATACCTGACTGTGAGATAATGCACCAGTTATACTCTTCCTTAACAGCCCTATGTCTACTGATGATACTTGACTGTGAGACAATGCACCAGTTCTACTCTTCCTTAACAGTCCTATGTCTACTGATGATACCTGACTGTGAGACAATGCACCAGTTCTACCCTTCCTTAACAGTCCTATGTCTACTGATGATACCTGACTGTGAGACATTGCACCAGTTCTACTCTTCCTTAACAGTCCTATGTCTACTGATGATACCTGACTGTGAGACAATGCACCAGTTCTACTCTTCCTTAACAGTCCTATGTCTACTGATGATACCTGATTGTGAGACAATGCACCAGTTCTACTCTTCCTTAACAGCCCTGTGTCTACTGATGATACCTGACTGTGAGACAATGCACCAGTTCTACTCTTCCTTAACAGCCCTTTGTCTACTGATGATACCTGACTGTGAGACAATGCACCAGTTCTACTCTTCCTTTACAGCCCTGTGTCTACTGATGATACCTGACTGTGAGACAATGCACCAGTTCTACTCTTCCTTAACAGCCCTATATCTACTGATGATACCTGACTGTGAGACAATGCACCAGTTCTACTCTTACTTAACAGCCCTATGTCTACTGATGATACCTGACTGTAAGACAATGCACCAGTTCTACTCTTCCTTAACAGCCCTATGTCTACTGATGATACCAGACTGTGAGACCATGCACCAGTTCTACTCTTACTTAACAGCCCTATGGCTACTGATGATACCTGACTGTGAGATAATGCACCAGTTATACTCTTCCTTAACAGCCCTATGTCTACTGATGATACTTGACTGTGAGACAATGCACCAGTTCTACTCTTCCTTAACAGTCCTATGTCTACTGATGATACCTGACTGTGAGACAATGCACCAGTTCTACTCTTCATTAACAGTCCTATGTCTACTGATGATACCCGACTGTGAGACAATGCACCAGTTCTACTCTTCCTTAACAGCCCTGTGTCTACTGGTGATACCAGACTGTGAGACAATGCACCAGTTCTACTCTTCCTTAACAGTCCTATGTCTACTGATGATACCTGACTGTGAGACAATGCATTAGTTCTACTCTTCCTTAACAGCCCTATGTCTACTGATGATACCTGACTGTGAGACAATGCACCAGTTCTACTCTTCCTTAAGTTAACAGCCCTGTGTCTACTGATGATACCCGACTGTGAGACAATGCACCAGTTCTACTCTTCCTTAACAGCCCTATGTCTACTGATGATACCTGACTGTGAGACAATGCATCAGACTAATTCTCACATAAATTAATGTTGTATATTTGAATTAACAATCTTGGTCATAATCAGACAAAGTAAGTGTGAGACTGATGATGGGAATCTTCCAAAATGATATTAGAGCACTATATATCTTGCTGGATGCAGACACAGTCTCAAACATGCATAATGACATCAATTGTAATGTAATTAAAAAATTAAAAGCAAATAAACATCACTGGTGCAATTCATTTGATTACAAATCAACAATTAACAATTATTGTCATACTATCTAATTATGTGTATATATTTCAATATAGGCTCTGATCAACCATGAGTTTCAAGGCTGAATACACTTAGGGACCAGATAGGCAGATGGGTTAGATTGATTTGATACCAGAAAAAGCCAGTTCTTTTTCCAATATATGACAAGCATTTGAGGATAAGTAAGTCATTATTCACTTTTATAATAAGAGTATAATAACATAACAGTGTCATAAATATGTACTAGAAACGCTTTGTTCTGAATTATGTCCTGTTACACCTTTCATTCAGAAAAGGTCACAATATAGAACGTGCACCAGCGTGTTGTGTAACTGTTAGTCGATGACTCGTCGTTAATGCATAATAATTTACCATTAAAATTGAAAAAAAAGTTTAAAACAATTTAGGACAACTAGGAAAACTAGCAATGAATGTTAACATGCGTATAATTTTAAGATGTGTGAAACAAGCACAACAACGGAAACATAATGCCTCTTGGTACATAATTTCACATGCATACTTTACTTATGTAACACTTTTCCTTTTGATAATTTACTTTTCAAAAAGGCAACAGTTTGCAATAGTGTTTAGTGTATAAAGGTAATACGAACCCATATAGTGCCATTGCAGAATTCTTCAAACGTTTGTAAAACCATCGTCTTCACGGACTCGGCACATTACTGACACAATTGGCAATGGGAAATCATAGTCGAGTTATGTCCCTTTTATTGAACTGGTATCTGGGTAAAACAGATTGAAGGTTGGGTTAAATGTACTTTATACATTTCAAAAAGCTCGTGTATTTTAGTACCGACTTGTTATGCTTTAGATCATATTTATTGTCTACTTTGTATGGATTTGTCATTGCCAGTGGCTGACTGTATAACTAATTATTTTAATTTTCATGACCCATATTTATATAAAATGAACAATTTTCACAACCGATATTTATATTAAAAGAAGGTCATATTTATATACACAAAATGATAACATAGTGAAGAAGAAACCACAATGTCATTATTAAAATTACACTTTTATATTATAAACATGACCCGTATTTATATGAGACCAGATTTTTTTTTTCAATTAAGATTTAAAAGCATACCCATTTTTATATAAGATTGTTGTAAAAACTATACCAATTTTTATATAAATTTTCAAAAAACCTACCCATATTTTTGGCACATATACGTATACCTTTATATAGGAAGTTACCCCCCCCCCCCCCCGTGGGCCTATTATTTACTTTGTATACAGATCTGGTCATTTCGTCTTAATGTACTTTGCAGGTTTCTATGTCGTGGGTCGTTATGATCGTTAAATACTTTGCATGGTTCTATGCTATTGCCTATTATCTAAGTTAGTATGGTTCTATGTCATGGTTTTTAGTTGGTCATGACTTGTTTATATCTACTTTGTACGGCTCGATGTCATGGCTTGTTTCTACTTTATATGCTGACTAGTCCGGAGCACCCGATAGCCTCAATGGTTTTTATTGGGTTCGGGGTACACACTATGAGTTGTGCTTTTTTTGTTTTCGTTTCGTGTTGTATATCTAAACACTGATTTGTAATCGTCCCCTGACTTTCAGCTCTTTTTTGCCAGTTTCCATGTTGTTTTCCGTACACGCATGGTTCTTGGACTTGGCGTGTTTACGGTTCTAGACCACATCATGTTGTCTACTGTATGCATGGTTCGGTTTAAAGACTTATCTACTTTGTATGAGTCAGTTTATAGGTCATGGTTTGTTGTCTACTGTGTATGGTTAAAGTCACAGCTTGCTATCTACTGTGTGCGGTTATAGAGCATGGCTTATTATCTACGTTAAGTTGTATGGCTCAAGGTCACGATTTGTTGTCTACTTTGTATGGTTCCAGGTCTTGGTTTATTATCTTCTTTTTAAAGTATTCGGTTATAGCTTGTGTTCTAGTTTGCATGCATGTAGGTCAATAGATTTTTCACAAACCATTCATTTTCAAAGCAAACGTGTTCACTTTTTACAGTTATTCAGTAATTAGCTAAGTCTTGGAAGTAGTCAACTAATGCATGGGTAATAATACATCTGGTACAATTTAATATAAGAAATGACGTTGGTTCAGGCTTTTAACGCTTTTAGTCAATATCAATTGTCTCGTCATATTTTCATAACTTGACATATCCACTTTTCACTAATAATAATTAATCACTGGAAGAATATGTAAATATATTTTATGTGAATAATCTTGAAATAAACTGACGAAGCTATGCTAGTCATAGACATAAATGACTGACCGATTCATGTCGATAGTCCTGCTACTTCCACAAACATTTTTTTCAGGTCACACTATAATACAGAATATATTTTATATTCACGTGTTAAAAAGACATGCAATTATAGGGCCTCGGTGGCCTAGAGGTTCAGATAGTTCGTCTACTATTGATCACATGATCCGTCAACACTGAGATTGCGGGTTCGAGTCCCACTGCAGGCAGGGTGCGCTAGACTCAAAGCCTAATTGACAAGGATTGTCAGTTTTTCTACCGAAGGTCGGCGGTTTTTCTCCGGATACTCTGTTGTAAACTGGACGCCATGATATACATGTAGCTGAAAAATTGCTGAAGTGGCTTTAAACAACATTTAAACAAACAAACAAACAAACATGTAAATTTGTTCACATACGATTCGATAAGTTATCATCGTATGTATACATATTCAGCCACAACTTTCTTAATTCTGGAATGCAAATCGTGTTTAATAGACCACAACTATAAAATGCGTTCCATAATAGTATGCATTGATAGAACCAAACCTAATGTTCTAATGTGTTCATACAGCACTTACACAACACGAACAAGATACACATAAAAAGTAACATGTTTTTATTGGATTATGTACCGTGACCATTTCTAGGAAGTCCAGAATAAATCCTTTATAATAACTGTCTAGATGTCTAATTATTGGATTTTCTTATTTGACTTTGTGATCTAATACTAAATATACTGAAGACCAACTCTGTCATATGTTAGATTTTCTGATTGACAACACATGTTTGGAGGACATGTTTTTCTACAGACTGTTGGTATTCCAATGGGTACTAATTGTGCTCATCTCCTCGCCGACCTGTTTTTGTATTCTTATGAGGCTGAGTTCCTTGAAGGCCTGCTGATGAAGAAAGAAAAGACACTGGCCCATACCTTTAATTTAACATTCCGCTATATTGACAATGTTTTGTCCATCAACAATGCCTACTTCTTAAATATACTGAGGGAAACTACAAACTAGACTACGACAAACGTGATTACTTCAACTTTCCAATTGTCAACTTCCCGTTCATCTACAGCAACATTCCAACATCTCCAGAGTATGGTGTGTCGATTTCACAACTTAAACGTTATTCTAGATCCTGCGATCGGTATTCCGATTTTCTAAACCGATCCCTGATGTTGACTGCTAAACTACTCAAACAAGGGTTTGTTGCACCTAGGTTGACGTTAGCTTTCCAGAAGTTCTATGGTTGTCACCATGACTTAATTGATCATTTTGGGAAATCAGTGTCTCAAATCTGACATTTTTGCTGAGTCATAGGTGATTCCTATTCCTGGATTTGACTTTTCCCTAGACATGAGAATGAGTAACTCGACGGGTGTCTAATTCGAGACAGGCACTGCTTACTCGTCTGGAGCACCTGAGTGCACCCATGGTTTTTATTAGGTTCGGGTTACTCTCGTTCTGGTTTTTTTTGTGTTTTTCGTGTTTGTGTTGCGTTTGTCTTTATCCGGATTTGTAACTGTCCCTTGACTGTTGGCTCTTGTTGTTCGGTCGGTTTTCTTTGCTATTTTTCTTTTAAAAGCCTGCTTTGTTCAAAGAATTTTGAAAACAATTCTTTCGATATCCTTACAAACTCGTAAAACTAGTAAATGTGGTTAACTTAGCATTTTCATGGTCCATAACTTACACAGATATCGTTTTAAAACTCCAGGGAGAAAAATTGAGGGCCAACATTAAGAATAAAATAAGCCCACGAATATCCGCAAACATTTTCTTATTTATATTTTTATCCATATTCGAATGTCCTTACTCTTGCGATTATTTTTGTCACAGCCATGTCCATCATCAGTATACATTTCATTCAAATCGCAGACGATCCCTCAATAAAAATATTTTAATTTACTAAACATTGTCCCACATGATGTAACGTGATATGCATGAAAAACAAAAACTATACGGAGCTTTAGAGCTTGTTAGCGTAGTATTTATTGACAGATCCTTTATCAACTATTACAGATGGAGGCCAAATGTGGTATGATAAATTTGACCTATTATTGTTTGTTATTTGATAGTGTTTAACGCCACTTTCAGCTATTTCATGGCGTCCGTTTTTATTGGGGGAGGAAGCCGGAGTACCCGGAGAAAACCCAGACCTGCAGTAGGAAAACTGGCAATCCTTGTCAATTAAGATTGGAGTCGAGTACACCCTTCCTGCAGTGAGAATCGAACCCGCAATCTTAGTGTTAACACACCACATGATCAATGGTATACGAACTACCTTGAGCACTCGGCCACCGAGCGCCCCGACCTATTATTCACCAGGTATTTTATATACAAGACTCGAATTTATATGAAACGATTACATGACATTTCGGCCTATAACAAAATCAGCCAAAATCAAAATCTGACTACTGTATAGTTATGTAGTCCCTCGGCTATGTTGTTTCGCTTCCCTTTTGAGACGACAACCACTAATCAATTGGGGGGGGGGGGTCGGTTCCAGTGGTTACGGTAGTTCGTCTACTATTGATCACGTGTTCTGTCGGCACTGATATTGCGGGTTCGATTCTCACTGCAGGCAGGGTGTACTCGAATCCAATCTTAATTGACAAGGATTGCCAGTTTTCCTACCGCAGGTCGGGTGTTTTCTCCGGGAACTCCGGTCTCTCCCCCAATAAAAACTGGACGCCATGATTGCTGAAAGTAGCGTTAAACACCAGTCAAACAATCAAACAAAAACACATTAATAAGTGCATTGGTAATAAAAAGTTATTTTGTTTTAATGATAAATATAAACTTTATTTGATGGTTTACTCATTGTTTCTTTTGTACTATCCCCAATGCGGACGGACCCTCATTCACTGTACCAATATGTTTTCCCCTTCAATGATATGCTAAAAAAGATAAATAACATGTCATAATAAACATACAGCTCATACATACAAACAGGAGCCTCGGTGGACGAGTGGTTAAGGCTATTGATCACGTGGTCTGTCAACACTGAGACTGCGTGCAGGGTGTACTCGACTTTAACCTTAATTGACAAGGATTGCCAGTTTTCTTACCGAAGGTCTGGGTCTTCCTCCAGCCAATAAAAATTAAACGCCATGATATAGCTGAAAAATTGCTAAAATTGAGGCTAAATATCATCAATAAAAACAAAACACTAAAAAAATATATGCAAATGGAAAACTGTAATCTTCTTGAATAATACGTACAAATGCCTCGAAACCCCAAATGTTATCAAATTTTTCTGGTACTTTAGTTTAAAATATATATTACACTCTTAAACATAATCCAATTATCACATAAAAAATCGTATGTCATGGAAATCTTTTAACTAGCATCTGTCAATTTAAACAATATTTATTAATGTTGACAGATAATGTGTTATTGTAATTTGTGTAATTGTTCAAAATTAATAGATGAATATCATTATATATTGCATATCAGTAATAAATTAGTACATTTGATTGGCTAACAGCTGATCAGCGAACATAAAAGAAATACAAGATATAAAAGCCAGCGGTCTGATTTTAGGGTTAATTCCCTTCCTTTTTTCCACTAAGAATGGCTAGGAAAAAATCAACACACTACACAGAAAATACTAGATAAAAAACAATTGACCATTCATTAAAAAAAAAATAAATTACATGCACAAATCTATCAACAGATTTATGATTCTTCAATGCAATAAACAGAATAGTTGATGTTGCTGATGAAAATATCACAAAATCTGGACTGCCCAAAGGTCGTGATATGGAGAAAGAAGCTGATATGGCCCGATCCGAAGGCTTCTGCGATCGATTGTTACCATGCTCAGCTGTTTATATAGGGTAATTTGTAATACAGTAAAATTTGCCTATGAATATTAAAAATTATGCAACGTGGCGAGCTATCATTAAATGTCCCATTAGATGCCTTATTTTTTGTTTTGTATTCATGCTTCGTTTTATTGATTTGTTTACCAAGTAATTTTTTTCTCAAGGTTTTATATTTTTGGATGCATTTAATATTTTATCGTTTCTCTTTATCAAATGTTTTATTATGTATATCAGTAGGGTTGGCATGTATGCTTTGCATACTGGCAGCTGGCAAAACTTACGAGTTTACTTTTAAAAAATATTTGTTTTTGTAACCTGAATTACTTTTGCATAATTGCTTAATTCAAGTTTAAGCCTATGTTGCTGAATTTGACATCAAGTTTGAATAATAGTAGATGACTAACTACCTTAACCATTTAGCAGTTGTAGGCCCCTGTTTGGTTTCACTTAGGATTGTTGAGCTATCTTCCCCACCAAAGGCCCTCTTGTATTTCGGATCAGCAACAAAAACTCTAAATTAGTAGTGGACCATCTGTTTTTGTAATATTACAGTTCAATCTGCCAAGCAGTTTGTCAGAAGATATCGGCATCAGGAACTCAAAATTATAAGATAACAATCCTGGCTTTATTTCAGCACTATTAAGTTTTATAGTGTGAGGTTTCTGAGAAGAAGCCATTTGTACAGTGTTACATTAGGTCCTATGTTAAGATATGTTCTAAGTGGTTGCCATTTGCATTTGAAATTTCCACCAAAACTCCCAACTTTAAAAACCATGTAAGGTTCATACCACAAAACAATCTACCAAGTGGTTTGCAAGAAGATTTATGAAATTTCAGGCAATTGGAATGCCCTGGCAGCCATTTTAATATCTGATCACCAAAACTACCAACTTTGTAAACAAATGTCAGGTACATATCATAAAACAATACACCAAGATTTGTGAAATTTCAGGTAATTGGAATGCTCAATGGCCCTGACAGCCATGTTAATATCTGATCACCAAATTTTCCAACTTTGTAAACAATGTAAGGTTCATACCACAAAACAATCTATCAAGTGGTGCAAGATTTGTAAAATTTCCACCAATGGGAATGCATAATGGCCATGACAGCCATTTTAATCAGATCAACACCAAAAACTCAAAACTTGGTGAAGAACCACGTAATAAACAGTCTTGCTAACTTTAGTTCCAATTGGCAGTGTAGTTTTGGAGAAGTAGACTAAAATGTTGAACGTATACAGCTGACTACAGCAGATGCCAGGTGATGAAAACAGATCACAAGATCCAGATGGGTCAGGTGAGTCAATTAAAAGTAAAATAAACAGGTAATACTTTAGATTTATTTCTGAAGTATTTACAGTTGCCATAGTAATGCTTTATTGCACAAACATATTTGTGCATAGATATATTATTGCCATAGTAACAAATGTAGTAATTTATACACATCTTTATAATTTAAATAACAAAATTTTAAATAATTTTTGTAAACAAGATTTTCACTCAAATCTATGACATGGTGGTAAGTGTTGCCAACCTTTAAGTGTAAATAAAATAATGTGCAGCCAGTTTTCTTGTCAATTTTAAAATAGCCAAAATACATAATACAGCAAATTGTACAATAATAAGCATTCATCTACTTTCTCATAAAAGTTAAAAACATCAAAGTAGGAAACTATGACTGTTGTTACATCATTTGATTGAATTATTTGTCCTGTTGAACTGATGCATAGCTGTGACATACAGTCAGTTACAAACCTAAAAAATAAATTTATGCATGACGCTTAAGGATTGTGCATTGTATTGGCAATAAATCTGTTACCGTGGCATGAGAATATATCAAGAAACAAGTAGCATTTCATCTGTTCTTAACATCAAATATCTATGTAATAAAATACTTTCTGTACAAATTATGCAAGAATTACTTTTCTATACTGTATTGGACGTGAACCAAAAAAGAACGAAGATATTGTGACAATTCTATAGCATAAAAGTTGGAAGACACAAAAAAGCTGAAACAAAAGTAAAAAGTTATTAAATTATTTCCTAAAATTTTCTGCAAGCCTATATTTTTACTTATGTTTTATCCTCTATTGGAATTGCTTGCATAGAACAAGAATAAAAGATACATGTACAGAAATAAAACAAAACTGGCAACTCAATATATTGCTGCATAGTGTATTATTATCTCTTAATAAATACGTAATCGACTCTACTCCATAAAAGCTGTTTCTCCTTATTATAGATATTAATAGCTCTATATTTAATATCACAAACATTTTTGTTCTGTGTTAAGACCAACATAAAAATACAAATATTGGTTTTTATGAGATAAAAATTTCACCAAAAAGTACCTTAAAAATTGTGTGAAACTAAAAATATGATGACTAAAAAATGAAAATAATGAACACAATTAAACAGATGGAGTTACATCCCTTTGTAAAAAAACACTGTTTACTATTGGAGTATTGGCAGAAAACAGCCTTTAAACAATAAAATAATTATCTAAGAACACAAGCGGTTTCATTCAATAAACTAAAAATAGTACTACTTGGAAAACACCTAATGTAAAAAATAGCTTGTAGCAGCTCTGTCACTTCTGCTATTTTAACATCAGTAGTAATTTTAACCAAATTATAACAAAAAATTGAACACATTAAATGAGACAAACTGCGACTAGTACAAATTAGAAAACTTTTGCCATTTATATGTGTATGAACTACTACCATCACAATCTACCTAAACACCAAATAAAGACTTTTTATGAACATAAAACAACAGTTTTCATATGACAATGTTGGTTACACTAAACTTAAATCTATACAAAGTATAAGGTAGCATACTCTATGTTCTAATATTTTTTGTTCATTAAAAAAAAAACCATACAAAATGATTCTATTTTACCATTTATAGTAAATGTCACAATTCTTAATTTACTTTCAATTTAAATTACAAGGTCTAAACTTCTTTTCTCGGCAAAATAATTTGTTTATCATTCAAATTATATGCAAGAAAGCAAAATCAGAAAAGAAAATCAAACCTATACAATTACTGGTAAGCAAGTAGTTCTTGCCATACAAAATATTCCGGGTCAATGCATGTTCTACTAATTGTTTGTGTTAAAAATTTATAACAGTATCCCATTACAAAAATATTGGTTGCCCATATGACACAATTTTATTGGGAAGAATTGGTAGATCGTGAGAAGTGCTCTCTGAGCAGTACATTTTTAAATAATAAATATTTATCTATTATCTGTCCAAATTTTTAAACTACAAACACAAGACTTTTTTTTAGAAATATAGTGAAATTAAAAATCTTTGGTTTTAAGTTGTTCATAACAATCAATGTACATCAACCATATATTTTAATCATTTATTTTGCAGCTAATAAGTTTGTCCAAAATATCAGAATTACACATGGCACCGAGTTAAGTTTAAAGGTCAAAGCTGATTTTAAAAGTCAAAGCAGCTTGTCTGTATAGCAACCAAGACAAAAGTCGACAAAGTATTGAGGCACTAAATAATGAACACATTATAGGGGGGCACCACTATAAACATTGCTATATAAATTATGGCACTTATATGTTACTAAATGATATGCTTGGATTAAATAATGCTGGTGTACATTAAGTAAAGGCAATGTATTTAAAATGTTTTCTTCATGAGATGCATTCTGTAAGTTAAATTGGTTCTTGAATGTAAAGTTTCTTGGTCCAAACTAATTGACTATCAATGGTATGAAAGCATGTTGTTCCCCTAAAAGTTCTCAATAAAAAATATTGTCTTAATTTTAGACAATTTCATTGATTGCTGGGACTTTATTCAGCAAAAATTTTCTGCAAATTTGTAATTAAAAATTTGTTTATAATCAATCGTTGGGATGGTTTTGAAGAATTTATAACTAAAGGCATGAATATCTTAATACAAAACATAAATGACAATAAAAATTGGACGAAATTTTGTACAAGGCACCAAGGAAAATATTTCCATAAAACATGAATAAATATCCTTAAAAGCACATTTATTAAAATAAAATATAATAACAATATAACAAATGTGGCCAACCTGCCACATACCAATTTACAACAAACTGGCCAACCAATAAACAACTCGTGGCCAATATGGAAATTTACAAGTCTTGTTTCCATTTAATAAACAACAAGTTGATCAACCAATCAAAACCCTTGTAATAAACTTTACAAGTATTGTAGTTCCTACATCATGCTTCTATAAATATACACCTTGTTCAAGATCACATGATCAATAAAAGTTTACAAGCAAACTTTGATTGGGAAAATTAAAAAACAAACAGTTCAAGTAAAACTTGATCTGAACTTCCCCAGCATCAACGTCATTCACATTGCTGCTTACAATAGCACTGAAAATCCTGTACCAAAAACAGTCTATAGACAACCTCCACTAAAAACAAACCATCAGTCTTTATGTTAATCTCTTCCCTACATTCCATCAGTCCATCGTCTCACCTCTGCAACGTTCCGACATAAAAAATGTCTGTGGACATATCCATAAATAGGAAGTCTGCTGCCATTACAGCTTTAATCACAGATCAGGGTTAAAGCACTTCAATGACTACTCATCATCTTTGTCAGGCTGAGGCTTGACATCACATGCTTCAAACAGCTCTTCTGGTGTGTATCCCAGTAAGCTGTGTAAATCACAGACAAATCTGTAAACATATCGCTTGCCAGCTGTTTTGTGGATAATGTTCTTGTCATAATAATATCTTAAACCACGACTTAATTTTTCATAATTCATTTTGGGTTTGTTTTTACGAATTCCCCATCTCCTTGCCACTTCATCTGGGTCAGACAATTTAAACTCCCATCCATCTCCTGTCCAGCTGATAAAGTGTTGACAAGTCTTGTCTGTTAGCTGTTCCAATAGGAACTGCCATAATTGTATTGGTCCACTTCCTGCAATAAAAACAGTTCTTTATTGTAAAAACTCTATCGTCAACAGACTGTCAGTTTAAGATTTGTTCCATACTTTTTCTGAAAGTGGTGTTTTCAGAAAAAAGAAACTGTCATCACAGTGTAAATAAACATGGTCATAAATTATTTTTTGTTTTAATTTCTGGAATTTTACGGATTTCAAGATTGCTTTCAGACTAAACAATTTACCAGTTATTTTCACAAAGCAAACATTCTGTCCCTGTTAAATTTAGCATTTTTTCACAACAATTTCTATAAACTAACCTGAATATCCTGCCAGAGCAGCTGCCTGAATCATTGGTTTACTGTCACCATTGTACATATCTGTTGGTGAAGACTGGATACTCCTGTACCCTCCACTACTACTACGGCTCGACCAACTCTCGTTTAACTCCTGGTTACAGTCATACTGTGACCATGGACACTCCTGTTTAATGGTCGGTACCATCTGATATGGCTGCTGCTCATAAAATGGCTCTTGTGGAATGAATGGGTCTGAAAGTACAAAACAAAAATTAAATATATGAATAAAGTCTTTTGTTTTTTCCAAGAACTATTGATTTCTGTACAAAAGGAAACTAACAAAAACCTATTGCTGCTTATATTTTGATCTGAAAAACTTTAAGACACAACATGTTTGTAATTTTATAAAATTAATGAAAAACGTGTACATACTTCTACAGATGTTATCCAATGGTGGTCTGTACTTCTGCTCTGGAATCATGGGATAGAATTCTGTAGGACTGTGGTCATAGTAACTGTTGCTATGGAGGCTCTCGACACTTTGATAGTCTGAGGTATCTTCATAAGCATCACTCTCGTTAAGAGCCTTCATTGACTCACTGATCTGTCCACCATAGGAGCCTACAATGCACAAAAAAAAATTTAGCAAAAGAAAGGATATAATTAACAGGAATTGTTTTTTGAAGGAAGATGATAATTTTTTGAGTTATTATATATTTGTTCTCTGCTTTTGTTATTTTATTTAAAAAAAAAAAACTAAAATCCAATTCATTTCAGTGTAAGTTTGTTTTGATTGGCGATAACTGTAATGCATGTGACAAATGCTACCTACAGTAAAACCATGGATTGATATCACTTTGCCAACATATCTCCAGGGAAACTGTTACAGTTAAACCATAGATTGACATCACTTTGCCAACATGTCTCAAGAGAAACTGTTACAGTAAAACCTTAGATTGACATCACTTTCCCAACATGTCTCCAGTGAAACTGTTACAGTAAAACCATGTACTGTTGTCAACAACTGGTCAAAGAAGACCAAACTTTAACCTACTAACTAACCAATAAATAAAAACAACTTACATTTACTTTCCACAAAACCACCAGAGGTCTGTGACTTGTCTATATATCCTGTAAATACATAATTTATACTATTTTATAATTTTGTACTGCTTAAAAAATGTCAAGTATTTGTTGAACTGCAATTATCTTTTTAGTTTTAACAGTTATCACTGTGTGACAAAAGCTAACTATTTGGTTAAAACATGCTAAAAAGGAGCGTTAGCAAACCTTGTAACATGGAGTACCTATCAGCAAACTCGGGTACACACATTGGCTCGCTGTAATTCTGTGGGACATTGCTTAGTGAGGCTCTCTCTTCTGAAGCTTCTAAAAAGTCAAACAAAGAGAGCATCTTTAGATAATTCTAATGGTTAACAGACAATAAAAATAATATTCCCACCATGTTTTAAAAGGTAATTACCCACGTGTAATTACCATACGATATTAACATCATTTCCATATCAATTTTGAAATGTGACGTTTAGTTCAGACAATTTATCTAATTTTAATAATTGTTTATAATGGAATAAAATCATCAATAAATATAAATGACGCTATAAAAGTCCACAATGATAATTGAGTTTTCGTCCAGTATCAAAATTTTCTATAAAACTGCATAGCATATAGATTTTACCATTAAATACTTTGATCAACCATAACATTATAAATGATATTCTAATAACAAAACATTATAACTTACAACTTAACACCCATACAAAAATTTAAAAAAAAAACCCAACAGATTTACAGAAAAGACAAATATAATCCAATTTCTTTATTATAACATTTATATATCAACTATATTTGCATGACATACCTTTCTGCAGACAGTCTAAGTGTTCCCATAAAATATCTCCCATGAAAGGAGGGGCCAACAATAAGAACTCTTCCTTTGGCATTTTGACGAGAGTCTGCCCGTTCATTCTGAAGTTGTTCATGTTGATGTTCTCCAGGTGGAACTCGTGTATAGCCCACTGGAGCCACTTGGTAATGTGTGATTCTGTCCACAAGGCAGGGTCTAAAAAACAAGCAAATCAATCTCACACAAATGTTTTCTTAAAAAGTACAAGGATTACAAAGGCTGAGAGTATTATGAGCCAGGATCATCAGTATGGTATAAATCAAGTGTTACCATTTTGTAATGATATGCATTACGCTAACAGTCCCAATTTGTAATTTAATTTAATCTAACTGAAACTAATATTTTAGGAGAAGCCAAATTAATACAACAAATTTACAGATGACAACATCCCAACATGATCATCATCTCAAGTGAACATCGGCCATCAGCTAAGTAATTAAAATAATGGTTTACAATTAGTAGTCAGGTAATCAGGGACAGGTAAGCTGATGACCAGGTATTCAGTTACAGGTATTATAATTACAATATGAGCAATACACATCCCTTAGGACATAAAACAATACAGTGCATAACATATGCATGGTCATAAGGGAACATTTAGATCACATTTTACGAAGATTTAATCATGATAGCTGCAATAATTCAAGTCCATTGACACTTTTTTCTGCTTTTATCAATTCAAGTAGTTCTTTATCATATTTGGTAAATGGCTATTAAGGCATTTCAATTGCATGGCAGCAACTGATATGGAAGAAACCAAATAAATTCCATTCAGTATAAAATTACTATTAATCGTTAACTTCATCTTGGGAAAAATTCTTAGACATTCTCCAGAATTAAATTCTACAGGTTTATAATAATTCAATAAGCTAGCTTTTTCTTAAAAATCTCAATTTTATAATTTAATTCCAAAGCTTCTATTTTTCTACTTGTATCTATTTTCAGTCTTGTTAAACAATAAGCTTGTCCTAATTTATAAATTGACAGTGATGGTTTTGAGGTTAAACTCCTGCTATAGATAATACTATAATGAGAGCATCACATGAAATTGAAAATTACAACCATCAGTCAAATTGGTACTACTTATATTTGTCTCATTTAATCAAGTAATAGTTTAAACGAGTCTTGTTTTACCAGGTGATCTGTCAATAAATCAGGTGTGACATGTATGAAGTGTTTCTTTTTATTTTTATTACTAATTTACTTCAAATTTTAGACTGATTGAATGAATGAACATGTGTTAATTATAAACTAGATACAGACTGTAACCCAGTATGCTAGACACACATGGACAGACAGTCTGTAATATGTAGAGATTGAAGTGAGCACCCCATGAGAAGCTAAATGATTTAGAAAAATTAAAGAGTCTTGAACATTTTCAAGCCTATGACCAATATTTTGTATAAATTACAAATATGAAATGCTAATAAAAAACAACATCCAAAACTTTAATAGAATTGTGCATTAATATGATGATTTACATGATATGAATGGTCACTACAATGGACTTTGAAAAGGTATCACAAAATGATAAATTATAAATGATCGGTATTTCTCCATTTAAGTTTAAACTTCTTAAAACATCATACTAGTTTTTTTAAGTCTCTTTAAAAGTTTAATTTCAAATGTAAACATTTTAAACAGTTTTTTAAGTCTTTTTTTAAAGTTTAATTTCAAATGTAAATATTTTCAACAAGCCCTTCATTCTCATATTAAATTGCCATCTATTTTGATATTGTCTGCTATATTTATCTGCCAATATTTAAGGAGTGTCATACCTTTAGGGATGTCGTATTGGACTTTCTCAAAACTCTTGAAGCTGTCAAGAAGAGCCTGTGACATCTTCTGGGAAGTTCCTGGCGTCAGTGGCAGAACTTGGGTTGTAACAGGTATATCTGAGATGTAGAAAAATTCATTATTTTTATTTCATTAAAAAACTGCATAATGAAGCAGATCTGTAAATATCACCAGAGATACAAGCACATAAACAATATACAGAACAAAACATGTTCATTTATATTGTCAGATATTAAAGTTTTATTTTTTGTATTTTCTGTCAAAGTATAGCACACAAACAATAAATTTAATTTTTTTTTATTGATTTCAGCACTTTTGACTTTTTGACCTTTACAAGATGGCCACTCCTTGAAGGGTAAACAATTACTGTATGCTTATTCAAATGCACAACATGAAATATGTGCATGTACAAATTATGATAATATCTTGTAACTTTTCTGAAGAAACTTTCATTGCAGGATTTTTATGTAACATTGCAGTTTTGATCATAACACTGACATGGAAACATTTCAATTGCTGACACCAAGAGTTTTATTATCCTTCACTTGATATCTGTTTAAATTTGAGATTTTATGTAACCGCAATTATAAAAGGTACACAAATAAACCACTAAACTGACTCATACTTCAAATTTAAATAAAAACTGTCCTAGATTTGTAGCCTCTGACCCTTTTTCATACTGTGTCCTATGAGGTACATTCATAAATCTTATGTTAATAACCCCTTTACCACATGACTGTTTTATGAATGAAGCAGCTGTCATGGGGAGAAGCTCAAAATATGCTTCAGTTACACATATGGTAATCATATCTACTACATCTTTATTTTTAAAGATCTGTAAGCCATTAAAAATGACATAATCAGTAAACTTTTTATCATTTCATGAAAATTAAACTTATTCATTCAGTTACAACAACTTCCTGGAACCAAAATTTCAACAAAAACAATGGTATTGAGGTTAGGTTAGGAAATATATACAAGGCTGGATATATATTTTTTTAATGGTGTTCAATGCCACCTGGATACAGTATATAACAACTTGATACTGCATAATGTTACAATGCAGGTGTCCTTTTTCTTAAAAACAGAAAGCCTTTCTCACAAAAATACATCCAAAACCTTAAGTCTTTTGTGTGCTTATTTTACAAAATAATTCTGCAGATAAATTTTTTTCATGCAGTTGTAAAAACCTTGTGCAATATCCTTAGCATTAAGCATGAAACATTAATGTTTTATTTCTAACCATTTTCCCCTTGGTGTACCTGCAACATCCTTTGTTGAATTTAAATTAGATGTATATTTTTAAAATTGATTCGTCACCTTGACCCACTAAGAGGTGTGTAGGCGTACCAGATATCATTAAAAGTCTTAACAAAGACAGATTAGTGGTTTGTATATTATGCAAGTTGACCTCCATCACCAGTAACATACAGACTTTTTTGTGGTGAGGGGTGAGGATGGGCATCAACACAGTTTATGAGCTGCTCTGATGCCGTAAATATATATATATATCAATCAATATACCATAAATAATAATCTCCACAAACTGACCTTAATTTTGAAACTTTTAATTACAAAAAAAAAACAAAAAAAAACCAAAAACCAAACAAACAAAAAAGAGAGAAACAAAAAAAATAAAAAATTCATAATTTAAAACAAACCCATGCCTCATCCCTCCTACATCATTTAACAACATGGCAAAACATATCAGGACAGACAAAGAAGATACAGCAGTCATGCTTTACCTTGATTACAATGAGACCTCCATACATACTGATGTTCCTCAAAAATCTAATCTGTTTCTCATTACAGTGGGGATCTTATGGGAGAGGGAAAACTAATGACTTAGTACACCCCTTGGACAAATACAATGTAATGATGATGTTTCATGATTGACTCTCTTCATTATTACGGCAATATAATTAGGATTTATTAAATGGGGGATTTTTATTTCCGTTTCTAGTGTTATATGTGACAGGTTAATTATAGGTTTTAATTCAATTTACATCTAAATTTTGAGATAAGATTAATTTCTAACATATGACCAAGGGCAATGACTATCTGACCTTGATTGGCAATATAAATTTTAAAATGTTTGAAACTGTAAACAAACTTTTACAAAAAATCAGTTGTTTATGATAAAATTCATATTTAACTTCTGTATAATGTTACATTTATAGAAAAAATAAAATATTTCACAATACATTTTTATGAAATCGTGCATCCACTGTTTTATTCACTCTTCAGTATCCATGGCAACTATGTCTACCTGCTCATCAAATGACCATAACACACCAGGCAACCTGCCTTAATTGTAACCTGCAGTCTGTATACAATCCAGACCACAATTTACTTGTAATCGATGAACTTTGAAATACAAAATATCATCAAAGTACGGGAGGCCTGTACAGTAATTATGAGAAATTGGTACTTATTAAAGTGTAAATCCCAGCTCCTTTTGAGTCAATTACTCAATGAACATGAGTAACACAGAATTTAGTTCACTTTTATATGGTATACACATATATATATTTTAACTGTCTGGTTAAACATATTTTTTCAAAAATGTAAACAAACAAACCTATTCTGATTCCAATAATTGTTTGCATACTAAAGTACTAGTATGCCAAAGCTCTTTGTACGCCATTGAAATAATTCAAACAACCAATATAAAAAACAAACATATGCCACAGATAAGTTTTGGCTTCTGTTTATAATAATTTTTAATTTAAAGTAAAAATCAAAGAATAATTTTTTTTAGTTGATAAAGGAGCAAAGATCAAGAACAAGATCATGGGGTTGCTGATCTCTCATTGATTTCTAAATATAAACCTTGTTCAGGATCAATTCCACTTCAACACGACTCCATTCACGTACACTCCATGTTGTCACCTGATCCCCAGTTTATATAGTACATGTATTTTTAATTAATTGTTGGAGGGACTAAGTGGCAATATCCTAGAGTCTGAAGTAAAGCACCAGAAGCAGGAAACCAGTACTAGGTGGTATCAGATTACCACATTGATATCACTCCAAGAAATTTTAAATTAATTCTTTTTAATTCAAAACATACTTAAAAACTTTCAAGTATCTGCTGTTACTCCTCAGAGTACAAACTTTGAACTAAAAACATCAAAATGGTTTACTAAACTACAAATGGCCACTTCAGACTTACTATTTCATTCATTTAAAGATAAAACAAACGACATAAAATATAGTTCCCTGATCTGAAAATAACAATGAGACCAGTACAGTTAGGGCATTGTGTGTATGATTAAAGGAAGTAACACCAGGAAGATTATAACCATGCACAAAAACTAACACAAATAGTATCGTTATAAATAATTTAATGATAAATAAAACCCATATTCCCCCCCTGTTTGTCTTGGATTATAATGTTTGATGTTTTTTTTGTTTGTTTGATGGTGTTTAACGCCACTTTCACAATTTTTCAGCTATATCATGGCGTCCAGTTTTTTTTGGGGGAGGAAGCCGGAGTACCCGGAGAAAACCCCCGAACTAAAGTTATAAATATTTGACTGTACTTTAATAATTTTCAAATACAAAATAAGAACAATGAGCTGTTCTAGTTGTTTGTTCTATTGTAAAGTGCCCCCTCCTCCTCCAGGCATGTGTTATTACCATAATTAGATCATCTACTAGCTCAGTTTTAACTTTATTATATGTTGTATAACAAGTCTTAAGACTTTTTGTAGATATTTTATTCTTGTTTACACGGACATGATGACTCCCTTTATCATGTTTTGTTATCATGGACATGAATTAGAAGTTTATTACAAAGTTTTATCTAACTGACATAACATATGTAAACTTTACTTTAAAAGATGTACTTCAATTTCTGCCTCTGTCATCACAATGTAATTTAAAATCATGTTTTCTTATGGTATATGTATAATTAACTAATTACTTTCATTTTATCTGACATTATTTATTTCTTTGAAACAAGACGCTTGATGTATAAACATTAATTTAATTTTATTTACATCTTACAAGACATGTACTTTTCAAACGTTATTGTGTGTTGTGACCGCTTAGACTTAAATCTATCTAATGACAGGTAATCCTTGACACCAGAAAGACTTTAAGACTTTAAATTCATCTTAACTCTTCAGTTGACTGATCAAGAAAAATGAAAAATGGCACCCCAACCACAAAGCATCAAGTATCATGACCAAGGCCAGACTGGTAAAGATTGGGGAAAAGTAAGTAGGCAGGTTAGATTTGATAGAGTGTATCTCCAATACAGAAATCTTGGTTGGCACATATTGGAAAAAAAATGTAAGTTCACTCAAGAGTAAAATATTTGGCACAGCCAGCAGAATTTTGCCAGTGAAGAGATCATGTCAAGTTGTAACTGTATAAATACAAAAAAAAGCTTTAAGGCAAATGTAAATCAGATGAGATAGACAGACAGAAACTAATGGAGGAACAGACTGGAAATCTATATGTCCCCTTACCAAATCTGTATGTCCCTAACCAAATCTATATGTCCCCTTACCAAATCTGTATGTCCCTAACCAAATCTGTATGCCCCCCTACCAAATCTGTATGTCCCCCTACCCAAATCATATGTTCCCCTACAAAGTCTGTATTCCCCCTATAAAGTCTGTATTCCCTCTACCAAATCTATATGTTCCAATACCAAATCTGTATGTCCCACTATAAAGTCTGTATTCCCCCTACCAAATTTATATGTCCCCTTACCAAATATGTATGTGCCTTCGTTAGTGAGACGTAAAACTAAATGCAGAATTTAGGAAGCAGAAAATTCATCAGGTATTTGAGAGATATGACAAATCTAACAGAAATGATACCATAAAGTGTTGTGGACTATGGGTCAAATGATATCAGCATAGATACACACAATGTTTAGTTACGTCACAGGGAGAGTTGTGTTGGTCTACCTGAATTATTTATCAATATCCAATGCTCTACTTGTATTTATAATCTTTCTGTACTATTATACCTCAAATTCAATGTTTTATTTGATATTTTGAAAGGCACAAAAAAAACCCCCAGATTTATTGAAAATTTCTAAATATATTTAGAGACCAATCAATTTTGTTTTTAAAAGACAATTTATTATAAATTATAAATAGTTATATGCTTAAAATGATAACTAAAGGTACAATTTGCTTCACATAGTGATTTCTGAAATCATGCAAATTTATTGACTAAAAAACTTGAAATCTGTTTAGTTCTGGCATTTTTATAAAATCTTTTCAGCACTTAAAAAACTGTTTATTAATTCTTTCAATAAAGGAGTTGCCAGTCTTTCAATGTAGAACAATTTACATGGTTCCAACATAGACGTTACAAGGTACTGATAATTTCTGTTTAATGAATGAAGTTTAGCATGTTACTTGGTAGGAGTCTTCATGTGCATGCAGTGTAGGAGTTACTGTTCTCAGGTTACCATCACCTGCCCTAGTGTTTATCTTAATAAAGATGATGAACACAGGTGTTTTATAACAAACTTCTGACCCCCAAAAACATCTATAAATAAATAAACATAACTTTTGCAGTTTTACCAAAAATTCAGCAAATTCACACTTAACACTCCCAAGGAATGATAAATTAATATAAAGAATGCATTTGTTTGTATATCTTCATGGAATTCTTTAAACAAAAAAAAATATCGTAATGAATAAATAAGCGTGATTTCACATTTTCAGCATAGTTTCAAATACATATTTGTTCTTTATACTTGAATCACTACTGACTATCTACATGTAGTAATCCTTCTACATGATATATACGCCAAAGAAAGAATATGTCTGTCAGTCTCTTTATTACAAGGGTGACTCCCTATTGCAATTCTTTGCAATAATGTCAACTGTACATTTAATAAAAAAACGGCATAATTTAATGATGAAAATGACATTGCAGATTTAGCAATTAATTGTTCTGCAGAAATAGTCGGGACTGAACATAAGGTTACAAACATTTAGAAATTTCAAGCTTGTTTATATCATGCTACACCACCTTGGTTTTAGACCGTGATTTTAAAGAGAAAAATAAAATACTTCTATAACCTTCAGAAGGTGAAAATAAGGTATTTTATAGATACTGTTAACAGCAGCCGATGTTCTAGATTGGCCATCAAGAAGCAAGGTGGCAAGTACTAGCATGCTGCATTGACTTCAACTACCCATATACATATGCAAGACACTCAAATGCCAAAAGTTAAAGTGACAAGCTTTTTTTGTACTCACCCACTTTGCCATTTGTGTGCCAGGAGGGGAAAAGTGCTGTGATAGCCTTGGTACCACGTTCTATAACCATTGTGTTTTCTGTATGTGTCATTTATAAACATTCAGTATCCATTTAATACATAATTATATAGCCAAAATGAAGTTAAAATTCTCTGTAAATATTTTCCTTATGTATAACTGTTCTTGAAACTGAAGCACAGTCTCTCTTTTCCAGTATTATTATTTGTAAACTTCTCAAGACACTAGCTGTCAGTGTTCTCTGGAGTTACACAAATGTACAAATAAATGGAGAACTGTAAACACTTGAATGTTGACCAGAGTTTACACAAACAACTAGATATATCTCCACCTGAATCAACAGTTAATTACATCACACCTGTAAGGTTTACCATCCATTACTGAAATATAATGTCTTTACTAAAATCACACATATTTCATTGTTCATTTTAATCCAAAATGCAAACTTTTTTATGGCCTACATTAAATTTGTACACACTTTTAATTCATATTTTCACCCCTGGGAAATTTTACACTAAGCAGAAAACTTTATGAATGAAACCAGATTAGCCAGCAGGGTTCCATAAATCACTAACTTCCAATCAAATTTTACCTTATTTACATAATTTATCTAAGCTCCACCTTTATTGAGATACTGTAAGTTTTATGAATGAAAAAGAGTGCTGCTTTAGTTTACATTTACCAGCGTGGCTGACCTAGTTAAAAGTTTCATTAACAAAATATAAAGAGGCACATCAAGGAAATTTCATATCATGAAATATAAATGAAAAACCATCTATCAACTGTAATTTTCTACTTTTATTTTAAGATGGAAAATTTACAATTAAACAAAAAAACTCAATAAACAATAATAAATTAATAAATAACTAGATTTGATAAAAATTTAAATGTATTAACCGAATAAAGTAACAAAATCATATATAAACAAAATCAATTGAAAGTTTGTATAAACAATGAATTTTTCATTTTTTTATTTTGCATAAAATGCATTCTTCACTTATTTATAAGGCTTTTTTTTCAAAAAACTGTCCATTATCCTCTTCATTATGAGGCACCCCACCAGCTCTTGGCCCATTTAATATTGAGCTGATAGTTGCCATTGACTAAACCCATTTTCTATGAAATCCAATTAAAACTGGACAATAACACACCTATACTGAGACAAATTCCCATATCACCCATTAACTCATCAGAAGATCTACACTAATTAGATAATCTAATCTTTGTAATGCCCCTGGGCACCTGATAATACATCTAGTTATCTACTCTTCAAAGCCTATGTTTATACTGTGGTCAAATTTGTTTAAATTTATACAAATTTGTTGAGAAATTTCTGCTACAAATTACACAGACAGTTTGATAGACAAGATTAAAGTCAGTCAATACTTCATCTCACTTGTGTCTTTTGTTTCACATTCACCAGTAGTCTTTTTTGCCCTTTGATAATCATTCATTATTGTTAAAAATATTAGCTATAAAGTAATTGACAACACCTATATCTTTCTACTAAAAAATATTAACCAAAAAGTCAATTGAGATTATCCTTCAGATTAGTTTCCATGGATAATATCCAATTCATACACATTTTAGCAAATAATATCAGAATATAGTTTTCTCTGCAGAATGGTTCATCATTTATAATTTAATGTATCATGGAATGCAAGATTAAACAAGGAAATAACAACCAGTCATGCAATAATTAGATATAAATATTTCAAATTAATATTCAAACAGTAGCATGCAGAAGCTCTACAACTGCCTAAAAGAATTTTCAGCTTTGTAAATTTTTAAACAAGGTCCATTCCTGTCACTTATGTCACACTACTTGACACGTTAACAAGCCTTCACACCACCAACCATTACCGAAAGTTATTATGCATTCAAAAAACTGTTTTCCCTTGTGGCGAATTTAAAAACAGGTGAGAGACATTTAAAATTTACTTTTTCATCCATTAACGATGTAATTATTTATTTTTAATTCTAACGGAAATTGTAATACAGAGTTAGCGGAGTAGAAACTCGGTCTTTGATACTATGTTTCTGCCTGGAGTATCACAGGGGACCTTAACTAATGCCGTAACATCTTCTATCATATTTACAGTGTCACTCCTCATTCAAACAGCTCTAATATGTCAAAAAGCATAACATCCAGCACAGATGTCAATTTCTAAATCAAAGTGGAAATTTGTTAACAATCCTTCTTTTTTACTTTGTAGAAGAAAACAAGTCACTTTTTTTGTCTAAAAAATTCATTATGTTTTTGTAAATGAAATAAATGACAAGATTTAAGGTAACTAATTACTGCATTAAATCTTCCACAAAAAGGATCAAGTTTTATTTATAAACCAGTGATAAATTATACCTTGACCTTATAAAAAGCATTGGCACAAATTCACAGCACTAAAGCTTGTAAAGGGATTAAAAAAAACAGTCCAAATGTTAAGCTATAAAGCAGTGCTCCAAATGTTGAGCAATAAAGCAATGGTCCAAATGTAGAGCATTAAAGCAATGATCAAAATGCTGAGAAATAAAGCAATGGTACAAATATACTTTCTAGTTTTTTTAAACCATAAAACTTAACAATTTTCATGGCAAAAACAGTGATGACATCATAGTTATAGTTCATGTGCCCAATGCAAGTTATTTTATTAAAACTATGTTGCTCCATATATAAAGGGCCAATCAGATTTATAGCTTACAAAACAAATTAAATAGTGATAAAACAATAGTATGGAAAGTAATAAGTAATGATGGAAATGTATAGAAAGGAAGCTATTTGTACAATACTCAACTGGCCATACTATAACCTATTGCTTCTATCTATGATCTGGATTAAGAGTGATTAAACAGTGAAATCAAGAACAAAACTGAGCCCAATCATTATAAAATTACAAACACAAATGTATCTGAAATGTTAAAATTATCTTTAATGTCCAAATCCACAACTTCCATAAAAACAGTTAAAAAAATTCCAAATTATTTGCAATTTAACATAGTTCAGTTATTTTTTATATGCACAGTAACAGCAAGATACACATCACAGCCTTAACCAAGTGCTCATGGCTTTGTATATTTATCTGTTCATTGTGTATCAGATTCATCTTTGTTAAAAAATCTTAGAAATATGCATATTTAGCAGGACTACCACTTTCATAAAGTTGTACCAGAAAACACACTGACCAAAATTTAATACACAGCATAGGATGTTTCATGAAGATCATGCCATTTGGCTTATATTAATACATACCTGTACAGCATTCTAGTAAGCTTTGAAACCTATAACAATCATTAAGGTCTATCATGGTACGCATGGACCAAATATCACACTCGGGATCAAACTGATAGCATAACATTTCTTATATTCTGCTAAAATTTGTGAGGACCAAGCTGTTTTATATGGAACATCAGCTGACCAACTCTTTCCAAGAAATTGGGAGAAATAACTTTTTGTTTACTTGAGGGGTTCTTAACTAAAACTGTCGACCTTCGCAAAGATTTATTTAAATCATGATCGTGATGCAAACAAGATAAATATAAACGGATATCCCGCATATTTATTATAAGAAGAGTAACAGTTATCTACCCATGAAATGTACACAACAAGTCAAGTGTTTTGAAGAGAAAATTAGTATACGCGTGACCAACAGTTTACCAATAACAAATGAAATCAAGGACATCAATTGAATAAAGTTGACAAGTTTTAAATAAATCTGTTTATAAAGGGGTACTTGTTTACTGTCGTTAGTTTGATTATTACAATATTATTCATCTTTAAAGTACTTGTATTAAATGAAGTAAGATTTAAATTATTTTTTCCGAAAACGGAGGTTAATTTTAATACTGTTATGACTTCAATCTATTTTTTAAAATCAATCTTGCATTACCAATAAACTTCATAATAAAAAATTTATATCACGATTCCTAGAAACTCAGTCTAGTTTAAAAGTTGTCATGAATATTTACTTAATGTTTTATTATTTAACTACTTTATTTTTAGTATTCAAGATTTCAAAAACAACTAAATTTGCATATATCAATGATCTTTGTGTGATTATTTCTAGATCTGTAACAACCTAATACCACAAAGAAAAACCAGTAAAATGACTCTAATATCATAAATATCAAATAACAAACTATATTAAGCCACATGTAGCTATCATTAACAAGAGGCCTACATGATGCCACAAGAAATCATTTTGCATCAAGCATGAATTTTTTTTTTGAAGATTATTTACTTTTACTTTTCAATGTTTACCAGTCCAACACTTTTGTATTCACTTTTAACTTTCTCTTCTTATATTTGAAACTTCAAAGACAGATTTATACCAGCATACACTTAAAGACACCAAATAACCCATAGGTAATGTTCTTTTGACAAAATCTCTGCAATAGTTTAGCAATTCTTGTTAGACAGCAATATCAAAGGCATTAGTCTTCATATAAAACATGAACACAGCTGTTGAACCACACTTACATCACAAAATCTCTCTTTTATCCTTCTAATATACCAAAATTTGAACTAGCAGAGATTATTAGATAAGTTGCAATTACAGGGGAAACTAGAGGTCAATGTTCATATGGACATACAGAGTATCTAAATAAAACTTGACTTCTGGGAAAACATTTTTACATAAACACTAATGTTTAATAAAGACAAGATGTTTAAATAATTATTTTTAAATCTTAGCACCCACAGGGCAATATTAAGTTGCAGAATTTTAAGACATATATGTAACCCAATATTTTTGTAAGTATTTAAAAAAAAACAGAAAATGCTCTTATTTCAAACTAATGCAAGGTACTACTTAAAAAGGAGATAAACTGGATTCCTTTACTTCATGGAAAACAATGGATAAGCAGTTCCATTAATACCTGCACTTGCCGAATATTGTTTATTTGACAATTTTAAAATACTGCCAGATACACTGTACTGTTACTTGCCTTTAATTTTCAGATGACCAATATACATTTTGTGTTCTTTTCCTGTTATCTTTTACACAAAAAAAATCTACCCAATATTTCTACAACTAAATATCTTAAAAAAATTAAACATATATATAAATTATTTAGACATTTACTTATTTATAACACTCACATAACAGGTCTGGGAGCATGCTGTTTTCCTTTAGAAATACATAAAATGGACAGTAATTTTAAGAAGTTTTTTTATATGGAGTCTTAAGTGTTTATTTTTGAAATCTTCTTATAACTTTTACTATTGTCCTTGTTGATCCTAAGTGATAATTAATCCTGATTTTATGTTAAATGTGTTATTATTAGAACAGATTCTGTCACCACACTTTACAAAAGGATTATCTCCCTTATTATAAGTTCCTAATCCTGTTTGTCAATAATCATAAGTGGTCCATTCACCCTGCTCTAAACATCTGTAAATTAATCATCATTTATGTGTTTATAAAAGTACTAGACATTATTCCAAGAAAAACAATCAAAAATTGTAAATAGAAAGACATGCAAACAATTGATGCAGTATAAAATTTAATTTAGGGAAAATATTGTTGGATTCAGTCTCAACATATCTGATCAAACAAGAGATTATGTGGTTACACTGTATTGTTTAATTATATTTTGTTCAATGCATAAAATAAGCAATAAAATAAAGTTCTGAACCAATTTAATATTAAGATTTCGTTAAATTATCCTACAATAAAAGGTTCTAGAAAAAAATAGCTCCCTACAAATATCATGAATAATAAAAATATACTAAATATGACCATAACAAAATTTGACAACACTAATATTGGGAAATGAAGTGAAATAACTACTTATAATCCATTAACTGTGACATTTGAACTTAACACCTTCTAGAAAACTTTAGTGTTAAAATAGCCATATTTACCCAAATCTATCCATTAGGTTGGACATCATCATCTGATAAAGGTCTATCAATGAATTTCCATTACAAATTCATAATAAATAGGAAATTTGATAAATAAATTTGACAAAATCTTGTGACTGGCACCATAGGCAATCATATGTAATTTATTTTTTATGAGGCCTTCCAGCAAATGAATAAATTTCTAAACTGGACAATTTGTCAACCAGCCTGATGACACTAACAAGGATGTCACAAGCCAGATGTCAAAGCTCTTTTGTTATATTTTTAATTTTTACTTCAACTTCCATTAATTGGTAAATTTGTTCGCAGTTTAAGATTTGCATCCATTTTATGTGACCAAGTTAAAAGTTCAAATGGCAGACAAATTTACAGTTTGATTTTTTTCCTGTAATTTACTTTCACTCAATTCACATGTTTAGTGGTATAATTGTAAACACATAAATTAAAGAAAAATAAGGATTATTTTGCAAATTAATCCTTATTTTTCTACACCAATATTATAACAGATCAGGCAACATACTGTTTTTTCCTTAAGAAATTAATAAAATGTACAGTAATTTATTTCTTTTAAATTAAGTTTTCAATATTGTTTAATTTAATATTTAATATTTTATTTATTTTACAAATTAGGTAATGGGTGTGGTGTAAAAGCTAGCTTGATTAAGTATTAAACCACAAAAACCTTAATAACAATGGACAAGATTACTTACAAAAGTCTATATATATCTAAACAAGCCTGCAAGGAAATAAACTGAATTTGACAACAGAATATATAGACAAGTTTTAAATTTTAAGTTTTAAATCGATCAACTTTCCAGGAGGATATTACACAATTTTGAAGTTTTGCCATTAGTTACTGTTGCTATGTTTTCATCTCATTTATTATTTTCTTTTATTCTGAAGGAGGATATCGTCCATCATTTTATTCCAATGAAACTCTTTCATGCTATTGTTAAAATGCTTCAACAGATTTATAGCCATCTGGAAGATGACAAAGTTATGGCTTACACATGGCTTACTGTTAGGTTTATACAATGACATATGCCAGTCTGATCCTTCCATTACTGCAACAATATAAACTTCATCATCAATAAAAAATATAACTAAACCGCAAGCAAGTTAAATCTCTACCATCACTTATATGTAACACTCAGACCACTGTTTATTAATATATATCATTGGAAGAAGAAATCATTATGGTATCATTCTATGTATACCGCAGGACATTAATATAACCATACAGCAGTAGTCTTATATAAAAACTTAACATTACATAGAGACCCCCTTGTTTAATGGCTACAATAAAGAAAATTATCAGTAGTTAAAAAAACAATCAAGAACAGGTAAAAATGATCGTACATTGATTTCTGTAAAGTTACAGTGATGTAAAGGTCTATTACAAGTTTTATCTACAAACTCAGCTAAAAACATGACACTATCTTGTAGTTTGGTAGAATATAAAATCAATCTTTGTTTTCAGCATCACTGAACTTGTTCTTAGCTACAAAATTATGTTATAATAAATACTTATAATTGTTTATCACCAATGTACTGCTAACAAAATTACTACATTATCAAGTTTTTCAACCCACCTTAAAATGGTACTTTTTAAACTACAGTTTTGTATATCACAATATGAAACATTCAACTGCTTTCTTCATATTAAATGTGTATGATAAAGATATTAACCTGCAGTTACAAATATTTGTAAACGAAATACATAACAATATGCCCCAGGACTATTTTCAATACAGCAGTGCCATACTGACATACATGTAGTGTTCTGTTTTGCATACAGCAGTGCCTGTTATTGAAACACGCAACAAACATTCAGTATACCATTCTCCATACATCAATGCCTGCTACAGGGTTCACACAAAGATTTTCATTTCAATAGGACTATTCAGGGACGTTCCAAGGTTTATTTATTCATTTTCAAGGTCTTTTTGAACGGCAGTTTCCATAGCCAAGATAAAATTGTATATAGAAATTAAAGTTTTCAAGTGATTTCACCTGAACCTGAAACCAACTGAAATGCATTTTTTTATATCTAGCTTTTCTTTCTTATAAAGGAATTTTCCAACACTACTGCAAAAATAATTTTGACATTTTAAGGGGAATAACTCCTATAAGTCAACACATATGCACCAATAATAATTTTTGCAGATCTTGATGAGCTGAATAGTTATTGAATGGAAATGATTTTCTCTTGCTCTTACAGTTTGCAAGATACTGAGGAAAAATGACAAAAATCGTAAATTTTGACAATTTTGGCAAGAACTCCTGTAAAGCATTGTCATACAACATCGACAACAACACAATGGAGTCTTGTAGAGTTGGTGCTGAGGAAGGATGTTCAGTTGTTCACTCTAGATTTCCTGTACGTTTGATACCTTTTGAACTGTAAGTCAAAAACTATATCTTGACCCTGCTGTTTTGTTTTTAGCTAAGGCAGCCATGTTTTTCATCAGCTGTCATGATTTGAGCAATTTTGGTAGAAGACATTTTAAAGATGATGTGAGCAGTGTTTTAAAGCAGTCTTTTTAGTGATTTCAGAGGAGAAGATTTTAAAAAATCAATTAGAATTTATAGTTAAATGTTAATAATTGTTGACCAGACATCTTGAGCCTGAAGTAATCTCTCATAGTGCTCAACAATTTAGAAATGCTAACTTTTTTTCTAGTTCTATTCATTTTCAAAATTGCAAGGAAAAAATGACAAAAATCATCAATTTAAGGATTAAGGGGCAATAACTCCTACATTGCATTATCGTACAACTTTGACTCAATGGAGAGTTTTGTAGAAATTTTGATGCTGAAGAAAGGCCTCTTCGGTGTACCTTTATCTGGTACACTTTTTAAATTATAAGCACAAAACTCTATTTTGACCTCCCCAACCCCACTTTCTATTTCTTAGCAGAGTTGGCCATGTTGTTTTGTCTGTGCCCATGATTTGCTCAAACTGGGTATGGGAGATTTTACTGATGATGTTTGCAAAGTTTTAAAAGCAATACCATCAGTTGTTTTGAAGCGAAGATTTTTAAAGAATTTCAGTTAACGATGACGACAGATGACATATGCCAAGAGATGGCAATAGCCAACATGACCCTTCTGGTCAGGTTAGGTAAAAATCAATATTTTTCTGACATTAAAATTTGTAATAAACCTAGGATTCAGATCAAAATATCTTACAATTGCATGGCTTATCTATTTCCACATTAAATATTCGTGTTTGTTTGAATGGTTTGATGCCACTTTTCAGCAATTGTTCAGGTATATTATGGTGTCCAGTGTAAGACTTGATAAAAGTTCGGACTTTCAGCAAGAAAACTGGCAATCCTTGTCAATCAAGGTTGCAGTCCAACACAACACAACCTACCCAGATGGCTAGAAACTTCAACATCAGTGTTGACAGGCTATATGACCCACTACCTTAAAACACTTGGCTACCAAAGCCTCCCTTTATTTATTGTTTGTAATCTATATATGACATATCTGCAAACCACATTTTAAAATTTTCATTACATAGCTACAGCTGTAATCACTCAGCCTTATTTTACCGTTGTTTAGAGCAGTACATACAAACCACATTATTATGACAACAAATGTGATAATTAACTAAAAATTAATGTTTTTTTCTATCATGTTCTGTACACAGCTATTAATAATTAATGTGCTCATATATACTGCAGGTGGGAGTCCCGACAACCCATGGGGAACCCCTGTAAGTTGCTAGGTACCTGTTCTCTATCAATATGAACCATTTACTGTTATCTTTTCTACATCTTTTTATGAATGAAGATAATTTGTAGGGACAATGTCAAAACAATTTTCTAAAACCACTGACATTGAAGTGTTAAAGTCAGTAGTTAACTTCAGAGTGAAAACAAAGCCAAAACAGATTTTATTTTTAAAGGATATGACTAATCAAGGTTTCTAATTAAAAGGGGCAAATTAGCAAAGAAAATTACCAGATTTTACAGTTTTCAAGGCTTTTTTCCCCCCTTCTTTTGTTAACAGGAAGTTAGGGACATTGAATCTAAGACTTTTTTCTTCACTCATTAATCTATTTTTTTTATTAAGATCTACTCTAAAACTGGAAATCATTATAAAAGTAACTCTTAGTATTGTAATCACTGCTTGACATAATTTTGCCAACGATAACAATTGATACAAAAAATGTTCATTGCAATCCACACATGTGATGCACGAACAGACTGCAATGTTGTTACTGGCAAAAAGAGCTGGCATCAAACTTGCAGATACCTGAGATTTATTTCCCTTGTTGACAAACAATCAACTCAACCATGTCCAACGGAAACTGTGCCCTTCAAGTATTAAGTATGTCAGTACTTCTTAAAAATTGGATTTATATAATGTACTCTTCACAAAATCAAATAACATTTGAACCTTTAGGGAAATTTATCAAACATAAAGTAACATGTAATCTAACAACGAAGTCTCACGATAATGGTCTGCTTAGAAATAATTATGGTTTACAAAGAATCTTGGCCCAAGAGATTGGTTCCATTCAACATCAAAGACGGCTTATATACTTTTTCTTAGAATTTAACATCAAACACAAAGTATTATAGAATTTGACAGAACTCGTCAAATTAACTTGGAAGGACAAAGTAAATAAAACAACTTAAAATATTTTAGTGACAAGGGCAATAAACAGGAGAACTCTAAGAAATACAACTCTCACATTTAGGAGAAAAAGTTATCAATTATTACACAAGTGTACACATTATAGCATTTTATATACTTGTTCTTCATTAATTATGTCATGTTGTTTGTGACAAAGTTGAACTTGGGTCATCTTTTATATTTAATATACATAGGTGATGTATGTGTATTAAAATTGTATAATTTTACCTGTTTTACTGCAATTTTATTTGAAACAAATCCAGTACATAAATGTAAAATACAATTTTAATTGTGTAAATTAAATACAACAGCATGTCAAAAGAAGTACCATGAGGCCCCCAAGGGATTACCTGTAAATTCTGCCAATTTGTTATAGTGTATTAGGCTTGAAGCTAAATGCACCATGTTGCTACAATTTACCTTTCAATTTACTGTAAATATATTATTTATTTTATTAACATATACATTTGGAACAACATTTTCTGATACAATTTTTCCCCGAATGGGGGAACTCTTCAGAACCCACATAAATGACTAAGATTCGTGATAGATTTATTATATTAATTAGACATTGACAAGTTTGATTGTCTTGGTATAAGGCATCACCTTGTTATACATCACCCCAAACAGGTAACAAAAATCATTAAACTGTTCCTACACACCAAAAAATAAACACTTGTTGTTCTTAGTTCTGTTTGAACTTCTAACATCATTTCTGCAGTTATACCATTGATTGTAATATCATAATTTACAAGAATACAGATAAGGCTGACGAACAAGTCATGCAGAACCTCATAAAGACAATTACCAATGGTAAACAGAACAATAAATAACAAGTCCATAACACTGAATTCTCTTTTTGTTATTAATTAATTGTCATACAAATATTATTCAATTGTTATTGCTGACCTTAAGTTCCAAGCTTTTATATATTGTTTGTTTGTTTGTTTGATGATGTTTTAACGCCACTTTCAGCAATTTTTCAGCTATATCATGGCGTCCAGTTTTTATTGGGGGAGGAAGCCGGAGTACCCGGAGAAAACCCCTGACCTGTGGTAGGAAAACTGGCAATCCTTGTCAATTAAGATTGGAGTCGAGTACACCCTGCCTGCAGTGAGAATCGAACCCGCAATCCTTTTATATATTAATATATACAGCAGATAATATTCTGTAGGCAAGGCAATCTATGCAGCAACATTCAATACTAACAACACCATACACTCTGCAGAAGTCTTGGCTAGTGCTGATAGAAAGTCTTCTGCAGCTAAGACATTAAAGTTTCAATGATAACAACAAAAAGTGTTCTGAAGGCAAGGCTGTCCAGGCTAAAGTTTCAATAACAACAAAAAATGATCTGAAGGCAAGGCTGTCTAGGCTTAAGTTAAAATAACAGAAAAAATTCCATTGGAAAAGTAGTCTGGTCTAAAGTTTCAATGGTAACAACAGAACTGCAAGCATGGCAGTGTATGGCTAACTGTCAGGGCAATAGATCGATGGAAAGTATTCTGTAGCCTAGATAGTGCTAACAACAGAAAGTATTCTGAAGTCAAGTGCAGTCTAAAAGTGTCTGTTAATTATAGAAAGTATTCTGTAGTCAAAGCTACTGGTAGGCTAGAAAGTCAAAGTGTTCTGAAGTGAAGTGAAATATAAAGTGTCAGTGCTAACAAAAAAGTGCTAGCAAGCAGTCTAGCCTAAATGTCAGTGCTAACAAGTGAAGTCTTAAGTGTCAGTTCCAATAAAAGAAAGTGTTTTTGCACACTAGCTTGGCTAAGGTGTCGGTGTTGACAACAAAAAGCAATGCATTCTATTCTTACTGTCAATGCTTTTACATCTGAACATTAAAAACAGGGTTGTTTCTAAGATTGTTCATTTGATCCTTAGTCCATCCAAATCTCATCCAAATTTTTGGGAATACATTGCTTTTTTCCGTACGTACTCATTGCTTGGTGTACAATCAATCAGTGCTTTACAAATATTACACTTTAGGTTAACTATGGCCTAAACTCAGTGACAACAGAGAATGCTCTAAATAAGTCTGTCAACAGTAATTATTTATCAACAAACAAGTATTCTTTATTAATAGAATGTAGCACAGTTTGTATATAACTAATCTTCCCAGAGGCCATAATTGAAGTTTCATGTAGAAAGATTATATAACATGGTAGATTGTTTTGGGATGGGATTCTAACAAACAGAACTAATATTTGACAGTCATTACTTACCATCATCTGAAATATCAGAACAAATAGATGGAACTTTGTCAAGGGAAGGAACTCTGTCTACGCTACTGCGAGAGGACAAACTATCAAAACTTCCCATTGAAGGAACTTGATGGTCATCCACACTGTCTTGGCGACATAGTCTCCCTCTGTAAACCTCTTCCAAACTGTCCTGCCTTGAGGAACCTTGGCTATAAGAATCTTCACTGCTGTCCTGTCTGCAGAGTCCATAATTATCTTCTATCATAACAGTAAGCTGGGGGTTGTAGGTCACCTACAACAAGGTCATCAAAACATGTTACCAGTAATTGTGTGACCAGTTCTCTTGCTCATATTCCTCATTTTAAAATGATGTAATACATGGAATTGTATACTATACCAAAAGAAAAGAAATACATGTATATGTAATGCCAGAATGTAACAGACGGCCATGTTTGGTTTACTATAAATGCCTTGACAATTGTGTTTATATTTGGAAGACATAGACTCATCTTCTGACATGGTAATATCATTTATACAGGCTATGAAAAAGTCTACTAATTATAACTCACTGTAGTCTTTTATTATTCTCCTATCACATTATAATTAAAACTATATAATGCAATGGGTAGTTGCAATCTAGGACCACATGGTAATGTCACATATAAAATTTCAAGTGGTTGTGATAAGTAGTTGCTGAGAAAACTGTTAGGAAAGTTATGTTGTGGACGGAAGGAAAGACAGAGGTAAACCAGTATACCCCCCTCTTCTTCGTAGCGGGGGTATAATAAGGATTTATTGATTGGATGTTTGCTTAACATCCATCGAGCAGTATTATTAGCTAATAGAATATTCAGGATGACAACAAGCTAACAAACAATAAATCAACGAAAAAAAAGGGTGTGATGTCACATAGGGAACAAAATTGTGGCCGCCACTGAAAAAGTATGGAGTATTGGGTAGGGGCAGAGAATTTAGCCTTTTGTAACATCTACAGTGAACGTACTCTTTTTCAAAATCTACAAAAGAGGTCTGTATCATGCAAGGAGCGTGGCACTCTCCAAACGAATTATCCACTACGGTCTCTGGCCACGCGTGCCAAATTATGACCTGACAACCCCCAACAAGATGGTCTCCCCTATCTACCGCCTGGAAATGTGCTGGGATGCTCTGTGGGTTGAGCACAAGGAACTCTCTCCGTATGATCCCAGCACAAATTAGGACATTCAAAATCAAAATTAGTAACTGTCCATGCAATTCCATTCACACATGACTTCACTAGAATTGTTGGAAATGATACTACAATAAGTATGAGAAAATGTATTGCCACGACAATATTGGTGCAAAAGGACGAAAAAATGATTCAGATACTAACAGTTAACAATGAATAAATGTGGTACGAGCTCGGCACATACAGACTGACATGATTCCTCGGGATCTAGTTGTTCTAGGTACTCTGTTAAGTGGACCAAGCCCATGATGCAGTTTATTTGAACCAATCAAAAATAACATAAAGAAAAGCTTTGTCATCTAAATATATTACAATCAATTTTTTCCAAAAGAAAATAGGTCATGATGACAAACAATTTTTAATCTCAGAAACAGAAACAAAATCAGGGGTAGACAACTATTGATTGGTGGAAGGTTAATTGATGTATAATTACTTAGACTACAAAGTTAATTGATGTTTTCCATTAAATTGCTATTTCTGTCAACTGATTGATTTTACTCTGGTATTTAAGATATTGTAGTTACACAAAAATCAATGCAAGTTTTATTAACTTTATTTCTATGTTTTAAAAATTACTTCAGCATATACACACTGTTTCAGATGTGACCAAGGATGTGCTCAGTCTGTTTTACAAACAACCATTAAATTATTTGACCGTTTCTTATAAACCATATTCCATATTACCTCAATTGACCTGCTTTTAGTAAACAGCTGATAATTTAAGAAATATTTTACAAATACAGAAACCTTTTTTTTTCTTTTTTTTCATCTTTTTTACTAGTAGATATAAAGATTATCATTAATGAATATGATGTCCTTTGCAGCTTATAATGTTAATTGTTTGTTTGAGTCATGTATTGAATCACAACTTGTGTACATATACTAGTATATACAAGTAGGGGGATTTCCCTTCTTCCAACAACTGGTTACATTACATGTACATGTAGTACTAAATAATACATGAAAATACTCTTAATACACAAAACAGTAAAGTATGACATCAGATATGGCCATCAATGAACAATATTGTTAGTTTTCCAACTAAGACATCTAATTTTATCCTTCCTTAAATGTTTAATAAGGTTAAAAAACTTTCTTCATACTATTTTTTGCAAGTTTTTGTTGCAACAATGTCCTTTATAAATTTTGGAAGAATAAAATTTATAACCAAAACAAATTCTAAAATAGAGGCTCAGGAAACAGCCAAGCAACTACTGTATTTGTATGAACAGTCTAGCTAGAGGATACAGTTTACAACTTTGCCAACATGGAAAATAATGAAAACAGTAACACAGAAACCGGAGAACAAGACTGACAGGTCCCTTTTGTCAACCGTAGTCACGTTGTCATTGAGACTGCAGAGTTCGTCAGATCTATAATTATAACTTATTCTTGTGGGGAGAAGAAAACCGATGACAAGAATAAGGACAGATGTGTACAGTGTTATAATTAATGGTCACATCACGTTCAGGTGTCAATGTACTACATACATTTATGCAAATTTCTAACCAAATAAAAATGACTTCTTAAATCAACCTGTTAATTTTTCTGGAAGTAATAATCACAACCTGCTGTTTTTATTAAAATAATATTAATAAGTTGTGACAATCTCTGTGATTATAACTACTGAATTCTCATGTACTCTAACTTCCCTTTAATATAAACTGACTTAATTTTTTTTTAATAAATATTATTCATATAAGAAAACAATGGTTTTCAAAAGATAATATTTCAGAATAACTGCCACTGCTTTGAATGTAAAGCCACTAGAAATATGGACAGGATTGCATTCTATATCACAGTATATTACCAGTCTACATGCCTGGGGACAGTTGACCTCAAATTATACAGTCAGGAGTATAACATGGTAAATCTTTTTATTGTTTGGTTTTTGTGGTTTAAGAATGAACTAGAAATAATAGTGAACCATTGTGTTTAACCAGTAGTAAAAATATAACATATAGATCCATAAAAAAAATGCTTGTCAATCATAGTCATCTTCAAACAGTTCATTATGACCTACTTTTTACAAATTTAGAACTGATGACTTAATATTTGTATACAAATTTTCAATAATTTATAGAAGTAAATCTGACAATTTAACAGAAAAACAAAACAAAAATTTTGTCAAAAATATAACATGAGCAAAATCAATACCTAGAGAAACATGTTTTGGAACAATTTAACCCTACTGCCTAACAAAACTAGCAAGCTATAAAGTGCGAGAATCCTGTGCTGTCCAATGCTTTTTAGACCTTGATGGGAGAGTCCACGCTCCTTGCACAATAAAGACCCCTTTTGTTGCTTTTGAAAAAGAGTAGGCTAATTGTAGTCGCTATAAAAGGCTAAATTCTCCGACCTTACCCAATACTCCATCATTTTCCAGTGGCAGTCAAAATTTTGTTCAGTGTGTCCCATCCCACCTTTCTTTCCATTGATTTATTGCGTGTTAACTTGTTCTTATCTTGAGTATAGCTGAAATACTGCTTGCTGGACATAAAGCAAACATCCAATCAATCAATCAATCAATCAATCAACCTATGTTCCCATCAAAGTCTAGAAAAGCACTGGATGGCAGAAAGCTGACGATTCCCAGGCTAGCTAATTTTATGATATGCCATCCATATCAAAATCCAAAGTTTTAACATTGTACATGGTACAAGTTTAACTGTTCAACGGCATATATTATAAAATGTTTCTCTTGATCTCTGTGATTACCTCAAATTTTGGTTCCAAGTTATTTTTGATTATAAGATCATTTGTTGACCTTTCCCAGTATAAAAAGTTATTTTAATTTGTATTTTAAAAAAATTAAGATCATAAATTCTTTGAATTTCCTCTGCAACATTTCACACTGGATCTATGTAACATTTATTTAATTCTCTAACTATTCATGACCCAACTTACTTTTGGAATCCTTGGTGGCCTCTTTTTCTGTTTGGCTGTTTCTCTTGGAAAAAATTCAATGTCCTCAATAATATAGTCATATGATGCCGATTGGAACTCCATCTCCCTGAAATACATAATTATTTAATTGAAATTATGCAAATGATGACCATTATTAGTCTAGACCTAATATTTCAATAATACACAAAACTTACCTGAGGCACTTTATCCACTTTGGAACAAGTTTCACGGGACCTAAGCTTCAACAAAAGACTTCAGACGCGTTTTAATATATGCAGAACTGAATTATTTCCACTGACAGAAACTTGTTGACAAGTAAAACCGTTAAATATAATGACTGTTATTCTGAGAGTTTTCTGACCTAGTTTCCAAGCTCACTCCAACGATTCATTAACAAATCACCTGTCAAAGAATTTTGTGTCGCTCACTTTGATTGGCTAGTTTACTAATGTTTTTGATGTAGGCCTCGTGTTGAAATTAGACATTAAATTCAATAATCACTACCTTTAAAACAATGTCACTTATTTTTATTAGTTGATCGATTCAAATAAAAAATAAAGTTTGATTTGACCGATGTTTTCCGTCTTAAAACCCCCATATATTGCATTGTCGACATTTTTAAAGTTTCGGTATAGATCATAGTAATTTTTGTACCCGAAAGAGCAAAATTTTTTAGAGATAGAGAATGTTTTTTCTGCATTTGTTGACTATCTAATGTCACCTAAAAATAATCGGATACTGTCGAATAGTTTGCAGTTTATACACTGGGTGTTTATGTATCATTCTTTTGTCTTGATATAAACACAGACCTGTGCCCGTATATAGCACCCCCTCCCCCCCCCACCACCATTTTGTATACACTTGTATTTACACGCCAGGTCTTAATTAAATTATGTTCTGATCTTTGTTCTTAAACTTTGATGGGAACTCACGCACAAACTTAGTAGTAGGATTCACGGATAATGTACACATTGTCAGAACCTTTTTATTTTGTGGAAGCTTGAGAAATTAATAGAACAGTAAATAGTCCTTTAAAAGATTTTTTTACTCTAACAAATTTATAATGCGTAGGTAACTGTGGGCTAAAAATATTTTTTGGTTTCTCTCAAAGCCTTGATTTTAAAATTCATAAAATGTGTAAGCATCTGGACTAACATATTTCTGAATAAATTACTTTTCTATGCCACCTATTCATTTCTTTATGCGTTTATTCCTTCGTGGTATACACAATATATATTTCGCTTGCATAGAAAAGGTTTAAAAGTTGTAAAAAAATGTTCGTTTCCACAGTTATCGTTGGGTCTCCCGGTAAGTTATTTCTACTGGTCCTAGCCTATTAAGTTTGGTAGAAATGTGTTAGCCGTAAATTCATTCCAGTAATATAAATTAAACAACCTAATATTTCCAAAAGTGAACATATAATATTATTATGTACCATTTTTCGTTACCATTCGGTCATTTGTGACTTTCTCAAAAGAGAGTGAGTCCCCGTATATTGTGGCCAGAAATCATCCCCTACCTCCGCTTCTGTCCGATAAACTATCATTGTTCCGTAAATTTAATATTACAATAATACGAATACGAAAGGCCAGCGTTTTATTTTAACATGAATACCAAGTTAGCCTTTTTAAAATTTTTAACCGGTAAACAAAAACGCTGTTTGATCTAGCTAATTATACAATAATTACATTCAGATATTGATTAAAAAAACACTGACAAAACCGTACTTCTTAAGTCACTTGACATTTGCTAGGATATCTAGTTTACCGAGAGATTTGAACGTGAGTGTTATTTACGGAAGACGTTATACCACATGGCTTATAAATACCCGCCTAAGATTTTATTCAATAGAACGACAGATTATCTACATAATAAAGTCCCTCCCAGAGATTATATAGTGTAGGATACTGCATTATCTGAGTGTCAACAAGAAAGCGGGATTTTATGGATGCAAGGACTAACGAGTTGATGAACTGCCAGGGGCGTAGCTAGACTATTTTTGGATTCACAAAATAACTAGGGGGTACGGGCACACACCCCCTTCCCCACAAAACAAAGGTCAATTTGAAGAGTTTTCATGTGCTTTATTTAGTACTGAAAAAATAGACGGTTTATTTATTGCAGGGACCTCTGTAGGCCGAATTTTACTGCCGTTATAATCCGAAGTGATTTGTCGGATTAACCCTCGCCAAAAAACGCAAGGGTACGATTATTAGTTCTAGGACCTCTGCAGGGATAGATTGCATTTTTGGGGGTCAAAATCGTGTGGATTTAGTGCACTCACTAGCGAATAGGCAGCTACGCCATTGGTTGCCCTTATCAATTATTAGTTGTAAGAAAGTTCGATTGAAGAATATGTTAAATTAAATTAGGTTCACGAGATTGTGTTATAAGTGACATTTACGAGACATGTCAATCTTTTGGGGACATCTCTGTAGAAATATAAACTATAGTTCCGGGGTCTTCTTCCCAGCGGCAAATACCAGTAGTATACCGTATGTAAAAAAAAATCTGTGAATGGTGAACCGTGTAACGTATCGCCTTGACAGTATCTTTGTTTAAATTGTAAAAACTTATTACAAGCCCTATCGGCTGCTCTTCTGTTAGAATAAATTTGAATAATTCCGTTTTTGATTTGATTGATTGATTGTATGTTTGCTTTAAGCCCCAGTCACATTAGAGCTTACGACCACTTGCGACCACCGGCGACGCGTAAAACCGACGATCATCGGCGATTGTCTGCGACCAAACCCTCTTTGCGCAGAAAAATTTACTACCGCGATTATCGTACGACCAGTTATTGACAATCGTACGACAACTTGTCGTAAGACCATCGCACGATTACTAAATACTACTCAAGACTATCAGTGACTAATAATGTCACGTGGTCGTGTCTTGTCACAGGAAATCTTTAACTAGTCTCTGACGATCGTACGATGGTTGCAATTTATCGTAGAGAAGTCGCTAATTGTCATTTGTAATCGTGGGTGGTCGTAAGACAAGTCACTACTAATCGCACGATGATCTTAAGACTTTGGAAAGACTACCTGCGACCGAGGGACAAGGACATCGGCGCCGACCAGTTGAAGATTATTACAGACTTTCGAACGACGATCGTGCGACAGCCTAAGACCTTATAAGATCACTAGCGACCTGTTTGATCGCAAGGAGGTTTTTGTGCAAGCTCAAAAACCTCTCTGCGACTGAAATTGGTCGTGGGACCTTAATAAGATAACCTGCGACTGTCGAAGATCACCGATGACCGTCGTAAGACTTTTTAAAGATTCTTCGCGACCAGAGGTCACTGGTGATCGTCAACTGGTCTTAAGTGGTCGTAAGCTCTAATGTGACTGGGGCTTTACCGTTCACCGAGTAGTGACCCCAGCAATATTTCAGTTATATTCAGGACAACAAGTTAGCAATGTGGACATTGCATGGTACACAGTAATTTGTAAGAAATGTAATTGTTGTTTGTTAGGTTGTTCTCGCCCTGAATATAGCTCCAGTACTGCTCGTTCAATCCATAAATCAATTGAGTGTCGAATGTGATATTTAAAGAATTGAACGCGTGGTTATCGTATTTATTGGCGGCAACCATCTAAGCGGTATTTAAGCCTATATAACAAGTTGGACAGACTATTGACAAACGGAAGCAACATAGATTCTAGAATTAAAATTCGTATTAAAGAGAGCGTAATCTAATATATTCAACAATATTCACAGCAATGTCTGTTGCGCTCTTAAACTGAATATATAAGCACAACAAAATTTTGTAGTACATATCCGCATTAGGCCAGGATAATGTGAAAATATATAGTTATTCTCCAAATCACAGCCAGAAAATTGAACATATTTTTTAAAGCTGTTTTGTGTGTACGCATCTTATATATATAGTTGTGTTTTTGTTTGTTTGAATGGTGTTTTAACGCCACTTTCAGCAAATTTTCAGCTATTTCATGGCGTCCAGTTTTTATTGGGGGAGGAAGCCGGAGTACCCGGAGAGAACCCCCGACCTGCGGTAGGAAAACTGGCAATCCTTGTCAATTAAGATTGGAGTCGAGTACACCCTGCCTGCAATGAGAATCGAACCCGCAATCTCAGTGTTGACAGACCACGTGATAAATAGTAGACGAACTACCTTGACCACTCGGCCACCGAGGCCCCTATAGTTGTGTTATGATCTACCCAATATAGATCATCAAAAGAATACACTGGCTTCGTACATCGGTCAGGCGCTTTTTCTTTGAATCAACTATAAATCTTTATAGAGGACCATCTAAGGTGCATTTCTGCAATATTTCAAATAAATCAGCCATCCAGAATAAATGGCCTTTGCAGACATGTTAAATTTTCAATTTGCTAGAAAAAAACTCAAAATAATAAGATAACCATCATACCTTCATTTCTGCATAATCTGAGTTAATTGTGTGAAACAGTTTCAGAGAAGCTGTTTGTATGCTTTTTCCATATGGTCCTATTTTAAGCTGTGCCCCTCGGTGGCTGCCATCTTGGATTTTGGATCTCACAAAAAAACACAAACTTTGTAGAGGAACATCTAAGGTACATTTCTGCAATATTTCAAATCAAGCGGTTTCTAAGATTATTTTTTAAATTTAGCCAATCATAGCGCATTTTTAGCTCTTTGGCAGCCATGTTGAACGTATTTGAGCAGCACCAAAACTCAAATTGTTAAGAACCCCCCAATAAACATTCCTGCAAAGTTTGGTTCCAATTGGCCAAGTCGTTTTGGAGAAGATTGAAATAAGAAATTTCGGTCAGGAGAGCTAGTAAAGGAAAATGAAACCCGTTTCCGCAATATTTCAGCTTGATCATGACGACGTTATTATTGGAGGGGGAAGCTGGTGTACCAGGTGAAAATCTCCGATCTTACACTGTCAAGAAACCCATTTCAGCAATACTAGTATTTCAGCTTTATCATGACGACGTTATTATTGGAGGGGGAAGCTGGAGTACCAGGTGAAAATCTCCGATCTTTAACTGTCAAGAAACCCATTTCAGCAATATTTCAGCTTTATCACGACGACGTTATTATTGGAGGGGGAAGCTGGTATACCAGGTGAAAATCTCCGATCTTAAACTGTCAAGAAACCCATTTCAGCAATATTTCAGCTTTATCATGACGACGTTATTATTGGAGGGGGCAGCTGGAGTACCAGATGAAAATCTCCGATCTTAAACTGTCAAACTGCCAATCTTCCTCATTTAAAGTTACAGTCAAGGACACTATGTCCGACGTCAGGCTCGAACTCGCAAAATCGGTGTTGACCCGATGATCATCAGTAGTATATCACCCATGGTCCTATTATTTAAATCAAAACAGTTGACGACATAGCCGATAATGTTGCTCGGTGAAATGAACAGAATAGTGTGTTTTTCCTGATTGTCTGCCTCTCCCCACAAACGTTTTTTCAGCACGAACAACACTAAATTTTGATGAAACTTTCCAAAATGGCTCATGCCATGTGCTGTTGCTTGAGATATATATTTGTTCAAGTTCACAATATTATTCCTTAGTTTTTGGACGATCAGCTTGTTGAAATGGGAGTTTAATGCCACTTTTAGCAAATGTTCAGCTTTATCAAAGTTCGTTTTTTACCGGAGAAGCCGCAACTCATACCGTAGCAAAAAATGTGAGACCTTGTCAATTAAGGTTGGAATCGAGCTCACTTTGCTCACTATGCTTGTGAGATCAGAACTCACACCAGTGTTGACATGCCGTTAATCATTAGTATATTACAAATATACAAAATCACCAGCCCCTCCCCACCACTTGGATCGATGCTACTTATATAAAAAGATGAGAACACCTCATTAAATTAATCACCAACGGCGCAGCGGTCATATCACCAAAACGGAACGCGAAATATAGGATAGAAAAAATACAAGGGCATAAATTACTGATTTGTAATGGTCATTTAAAAGTTTCAGTGTCAACATGCCACCAATGAGGGGTGTTTCAGTAAATCTATAGGTACAAGCCCTCAGGGCAAATAAGGAATTAGCCCTGGAGATATTCAGAAATGTGATAAATAGATTATTACATGCATTGCTATTTCCATATTGGCCTTGGTATCAGCCATCAGCCTAAAGCCAAAATGGCTGATAAGGGAGTTGCGGAGCTGATACCAGGGCCAATATGTAAATGACCATGTACATTATTGATATTATAATCTATACCATAAGCTTTGAGATTTCAATCATTTTATACAATGAAATTTACCAGAGATTGTAGCATAGGCTTTGAGATAACATACAAACATATCAAGACAGCATAGTGTTTAAAAACATATTTCTGCTGAATATTGACTTCTATGCTTTATGTACGACTATAATACAATATTTATTGTTTGTTGAGATTAGTAGTCTCCCTTATCAACCTTTTCCGATCAAGTAAGATGCATCTACTATTAATTACCCTTACAATGCTAAATACTTCAGTGTATGGTCAGATCCCAGTAAAAAAATATCACACTAAAGATAAAATAAAAAGCCAAATTACAATTATGAATAGGAAACAGCCTAAAACCCAGAGCATCTATGGGCTTCCGAAATAAGGATATTTTATGCTCTATAGGGCCATGCCTAAAAGAAAACACATGTCAGCCGATTGTTATTATTCATGTGTTTGATCATCATAAAGTATCAGTCAATGAAAAACACATATGTAAAACATTAACTATTTTATTTACAAATATAAACTGGACGGGATTCTTCTAAATCTCATAAATGATGCATAAAAATATGTGACGCAACAAAATCAAATCATTAACAATTTAAAATATAAATAAAAATATATAATAACTGTACATAATAATGAGTGATGCAAGAACTAAACTGGTCACAACTGGATACAGAACAATTCATATTACAGTCATATTCTCTGCATACAGATATCTACGAAAATATTAGTAATCCAGCATTTAATAGTTCCACAAGTTTTCATGTTAAAATTAAAAAAAAACATGGAAAATAGTTATTTAAGGGCAATAGCTTCTATAAGGAGGTGGACAATTGAATAAATGATAGAGAATGATGTGCTTATCAATTTGAATTTTTTTCTATACAATATTATATTTTTTGTAGATAAATGCAAAATACATTGTTAGACTGCTATGTTTTAATTGTAGTCACTTTAAGGTTGGTCTATGGTGACAAAAAATCACAAGGAAAGGTCATTCTCCTTAACATAGCTTACTTTCAATTGTCTTAATGATTTCATAGCTGTTATGCACTATGGGTGCTTACTGTTTGAAAAAGCTCACCTTTGGTCCAGGAGAGCTAATAAGAAAATTTAATGGTGTGAAAAAATGTTATTAGAAACAGAACGATTCTTTAAATGATGTAATCAAGGCCTTAATATACACTAGCATTATGGATATCTTAGGAAGCACACTGATTGACTGATCTGTGATATTAACACATAATCCATGTTACATCTAGATAATGCATTACATATGACTACTAAGTAACCTGCTTTCCCTGACCAGCATGACCAGCATGATAATAATAATCGTGTTTATTATTAGTATAGTTGAGTAAATAATATTAATTCTAATTTCATTTTCAGTAATTCAGACTACTATAATGAGAGGTAGACAGAAACAAACTATAAAATGTACAAATGTGTAAGAAAGTACAATGAAAATCTGTATTAATCTCCTTTTGATTTGCTCAAAAAGAAATTATCCTATGTTAAAATTATTAATAAACCATGACCCACAAATATAAACATCATAGCTTACTAAATGTTTAAAGCAAGATTACTTAATAACAATTTTGGGCAAATTAAAATATTAAAATGTGCATAGATATCTTACAATCACATATAATATTTTGTATAATAACAGATATTAAAATAACAACTCAGTACATCTAACAAATTATGAACAAAGCATGCTTGAATGTGAAAAGATGTAAATTCAATGCAGGACTGAATTTAACATTTTTATGTGTCATTTACAAATTTTGAAACAATTATCACAATACAAGTATAAATGAATTTACAAATATACTGCATAGAAAATTGCCTTCAAATTTTATTAAAAAACATGAAAATAAACTGATAATTTTCTTTACATTAAAAATACCACAAAAATGCAAGTAGTGTATGGTGGTCTAAGGGTAAAACAAAATAAAAATTATATAACCAACAAATTGACAGTTGCTTATTAAGACAAAGTAAGTTCAAATTCAAAAACGACGAAGCCTGATTTCATTGTTTTCATCAAGTTCAAAACGAACATTTTCTGTAATTGATGGTCGTCTTTGTGGTGTTGACGTTGATAAGTGTCCTTCAGTCAATTTACCACCATCATTCCTGTATCCTTCCCCAAAGCTTTGTCTAAATTAAATGTCAAGGTCAAAACAAAACAAAAACACCTTGCTACATTTGTACATGATTTTTGATTTGATATTGTATATCAAATTAAACAACACTGACTGCAGTCTGAAATGTCAAATTACAATGAGACAGTTTTATGTCTCATAAAGAAACATTGAAAGTCAGAATAGCTTTCCTTGTACTGATTAAAAAACAAACTTCTTTCTATACGTCATAAAACCGATTTAAAGAAAACGGTCAGCTTTCTAACTTTAATTACCATGAACAAGTGTAGCAATTTAACACAAGTTATAAACAGGTGACAGTAAGGTAATACTTACACTGTGTGGTGAATAATGTGCATGAGTTAATAAACTTTATAGAGAGTCTAGAAAGTTTGTATCGCTTACATGGTATAAAAAACATAACCTGTTCATGCCAGCAAACTTAGAATCTGATTGGCAAGAAATAAGTACATTTTAAGTGGCTTTCCCATGCATAACTTGAATTCTCCAAAATCACAATCAATTAGGGTTAATAGTTAAAAAACAAGTGTGGACTGTTAGCACACTCACAAAGGGATAACCCGCTTCGCTTTCAGGTCCAATTATCTCCCCTTATTGATATCAGGTAAAAAAATGCACATCTACATATAATGTACTTCCTTTATGCTAAGTTTCATTAAGTTTCATCAAGCAGTTTAGGAGGAGTTGCACTTACAAGGGATGTGGACAGACGGACAGACAGCAAGGGTGATTCCTATATACCCCCAAACAAGTCTGCAGGGGTATAAAAATTGTAAATGTCATCTGATAGGAAAGAAGGACTGCCCATGGCAGTCCTATATTCTGTCTGTCATCTAATAGGAAAGAAGAACTGCCCATGTAGGCATATAATCTGTCCTCTCGTGACAAACTAAGGAATCTTTGAACAAAACCCTACAAATGTCATTTCAGCCAATTGGAAGCATGAAATGCCTATGGCAGCCAAATTTGATCCCAATCATGACTAAAATAAGAATCTGTGTAGAGGTCCTAACTTAACAGCGTTTGTGACAAAACATTCAGACCAGTTCTTCACAGATTTTTAAATTTTAGGGAAGCCTAAAAAAGTTACTGCTCATGGAGGTAATGTTTTTCATTTGATTAGGAGGAAATGAAAAATCTTACAGAGAACATTGTATGTATCATTTGTACCATGTTACAAAACATTTGGACCTGTACTGTCAAACAAGAAGAGACATGGGAGCTTTGGTTGTTTGAATGGGGTTTGACAAAAACTTGTGGCACATTTTCAGCTATACTATGGCTTCTAGTTTTTACTAGCAAAAGAAACAAATTGACAATTGAAATCTCTTGAAATTCAGCAGCCATGTTTTTGAGCAATCAAGGTCATATGTAAAGTGCTTACAGAGAACCCCAAAAACATAATTCCTATTAAGTTTGGCTTTATATGGTAAAGTACATTTGGAATAAAAAATATAATTTAAAGGTTAAAGAAGTTTACTGACGACAGATGAAAAGTGATCGCAATTGCTCACTCTGACGATTAGTTAGATGAGCTTAAATTACCAGAAACCAGAAAAAATAACATGAGTATTCCTTAGGACCCCACATTAAATAAAAATGCATATTACCCCCTCTTTTCTACTGCATAATACCAGAGCAAAAGCAAAATGTTACTCAATATCACACCCAACACCACAATAAAAATAAGGGGTAAGCATTCTGAGTAAGGTTATACAATGGGACAATTTAGTAATATTGTTTTAATAAAAATGTAATAAATTTATTAGACAGAAAAAGCAGACAGAGAATTAAATTAACTAATAATTAGTAAAAAACATATCAAAGATGGAATTAATCAGTTAGAAACTATGCTGATGTTAATTAACTAAAGCATTAGTAAACAAAGATGAATGACCATTGTTTGTCCAGGTCGAAATTTTGATTTGGTCAAATAAAACAGCGATCAATGAAAATGGTATCTATAGCCGCTCTAACATTAAATAAAATAACTGTCAATGAAAATATCAACTATGGTCGATCTGACATTAAAACTTCATTAAAATGGCCATCAATAAAAATGTCAGCTGGCTCCTGATCTGACATTAAAACTACATATATAAACATGCTGCTAATGTTTTAAAAAGTCAACTTGATGCTAACATGGTTAATCAGAATCTGTAAAATAAAGTCAGCTGGTATCTGCTACCACAAAGCAATGTCACACAAAACAATGAAATCGGCTTACTACCACAACCAACACGGCAATATCTAGCTTGTGACTAGCTTAGCTTTCAGTTATGTTCCACATAAATAAAAAATCCCTTCTGATGCATCCTGTATATTATTACATAAAATTAGTAAAAACAGTTACAACCTTAACTTGGTCAATGTATATGCAGTAAAACTTCATAATTTGTACTTTAATTAAGTAAATTGTTTGCAAGTTTTATATATTGTAAAAAATATTTGCAATTACATGGGTAAAGAACAAACAGATATTAAAAATCTTCAATATAATGTTATATACATAATATAATTTTACTTTACTTTAATTTATATCCATAGATGTTTATAAAATAATATGTCAAATAAATATATTGTATTTCATTAAAATATTTACTGCATAACATATTCGTTGCAAAGTACAATTTAGTAAAAACTAATGCATTATTCTAAGCACCATACTCCATGTTATGTACTACAAAGCACTACAAGTTAAATTCTACATTACATTAGTACTGTCTGTAAAACTGACCCCATAATACTGACGTCAAACTCAATGATGTTAGGAATCAGTGTAAAAATACTAGTCCTAAAAAGAAACTAGTCTGGAGTATTCCAGGCAGATATTTTAGGTATGCAATTAGTTACAGAAGTATTTTACAGACAGTATTACAATACTAAAGCACCATATTATGGTATGACTAAACCAGCACACTTCAAACAATGTAGTGTAGGACTATCTCCCAAGCATGTTCAATATTTCTACTATACTAGTTCTAGTTACCAACACCGTTAAAATTTTGTTATGATTGTTATTGCAATTTATTACTCAAACTATCAAACAAGGTCATATCTTGTTTAGAAAAAAAAACAAATGTATGAGAGTATGAAAAATCTAATTGTTTTAAGCATTCACTGGACAGTAACAAAATGTAACAAATATTTCTCTTAAAAAATTATATGAGATTGTCTGTTTTAAAGATATGGACGGATTATGTATCAGATCTTTCAAGTCTTTTATGAAGGATACATTGACCCAGCTTCCGACCCAGGCCCCTTCATTGAGCCCCCAAAACTAATATCTTGTCCAAACTTTCTCAACCACTGTCGTTGTTCAGCCAATTTATCCTGTGTTGAGCTTGTATTGGAAGGAAAATGGTCATGTAAACTCAATCTAAACTGTCGTAACTGCTCTCTGTATTCAAAACACAGCATTTCAAACCAATTAAAACAACCATTGCATACAAGAGACTAAAATAGTAAATCTTCAGAGAAATATTATCAAAAGAATTATGCTGATAGCAAATGTGGATTTACAATATTAAAGTATAGGTTAATTCACAATATAGATACATGGATCACAAGACTGTTGTTTATCTGTATTCACAGTGTTGTGGGTAATATGGAGTAGGCATTGCCAAAATGCGAGCACAGACAATATAGTCCTTTATTATTAATATACATGTATAATGTGCATTCATAATTGACGTTATTCCTATCACCCTAAAAGTGTCTCTAAATTCCAGTAGTCACGTGACGTCTTTCTTTATATCTGTGACGTCACATGAAGTGTAATTTGATTGTCAGTTTTTAAAGATCGATTTAGAGATTGCAAAAAAATAGTATGAAATGTTTGTTGTTAATTTTAAATATAACATTTATTTTTTATAGATGTCAACTGTATTTTCAAGTCTTTCTTAACATTATTTTTAGTACTTTTCTTCATTCACTTTGTTCCAGTTTTTTGACGATTTCAACTTCAGGACGAAATAAAATCAATATCATCATTAAACAGATTTTGATATCGTGATTTCATTTTGATCACATGACACGTAATTGCCGTAGAGTTCACCGCTCTTCACGGGCAGCTTTGCCGTGTTCACAATACTGTAGGATATGTGGATCACCAGACTGTAGTAAAGGTATGTTCTGACTGCAGTACGTATTTACAATGTTGTAATTTATATATATTCACAGAGTTATGGATAAAAGTTGTGTTCACAATGCTGTAGTATATCTGGATCACCAGACTGTTGTATATCTGTGTTCACAGTGTTGTGGGTATAAAGTGTGTTCACAATACTGTAGAATATGTGGATCACCAGACTGATCTGTGTTCACAGTGTTGTGGCTATAAGGTGTGTTCACAATAGTGTAGTTTATGTGTGTTAAAATACTGTAGATGTCATTACATTACTACTGAATAATAAAGATGTGGTCACAAAACAGTAATATACATGTAGTTGCAATACTGTAGCATATGTGTGTTCACTTCTGCTTTCTCCCCCAATAAAAACTGGATGTCATGATAAAGCTGAAAAATTGCTGAAAGAACCCTGTTTAAACAAATAATAAGTATTTGGCCATTATTTACCTGACATTAGCATGTCCTGTTGTACTGTGCATAGGTAATGTTGTAGGAATACTGGTTATAGGAGGTCTTCGATCTATAAATAAATCATTATTACTATAAATAGGTAATGTTGTAGGAATACTGGTAATAGGAGGTCTTTGATCTATAAATAAATCATTATTACTATAAATAGGTAATGTTGTGTAGGAATACTGGTAATAGGAGGTCTTCGATCTATAAATAAATCATTATTACTATAAATAGGTAATGTTGTAGGAATACTGGTAATAGGAGGTCTTCGATCTATAAATAAATCATTATTACTATAAATAGGTAATGTTGTAGGAATACTGGTAATAGGAGGTCTTCGATCTATAAGTAAATCATTATTACTATAAATAGGTAATGTTGTAGGAATACTGGTAATAGGAGGTCTTAGATCTATAAATAAATCATTATTACTATAAATAGGTAATGTTGTAGGAATACTGGTTATAGGAGGTCTTCGATCTATAAATAAATCATTATTAATATAAATAGGTAATGTTGTAGGAATACTGGTTATACGAGGTCTTCGATCTATAAATAAATCATTATTACTATAGATAGGTAATATTTGTAGGAATACTGGTAATAGGTCTTCGATCTATAAATAAATCATTATTACTATAAATAGGTAATGTTGTGCAGGAATACTGGTAATAGGAGGTCTTTGATCTATAAATAAATCATTATTACTATAAATAGGTAATGTTGTAGGAATACTGGTAATAGGAGGTCTTCGATTTATAAATAAATCATTAATACTATAAATAGGTAATGTTGTAGGAATACTGGTAATAGGAGGTCTTCGATCTATAAATAAATCATTATTACTATAAATAGGTAATGTTGTAGGAATACTGGTAATAGGAGGTCTTCGATCTATTAATAAAACATTAATACTATAAATAGGTAATGTTGTAGGAATACTGGTAATAGGAGGTCTTCGATCTATAAATAAATCATTATTACTATAAATAGGTAATGTTGTAGGAATACTGGTAATAGGAGGTCTTCGATCAATAAATAAATCATTATTACTATAAACAGGTCATGTTGTAGGAATACTGGTAATAGGAGGTCTTCGATCTATAAATAAATCATTATTACTATAAATAGGTAATGTTGTAGGAATAATGGCAATAGGAGGTCTTCGATCTATAAATAAATCATTAATACTATAAATAGGTAATGTTGTAGGAATACTGGTAATAGGAGGTCTTCGATCTATAAATAATTCATTATTACTATAAATAGGTAATGTTATAGGAATACTGGTAAAAGGAGGTCTTCGATCTATAAATAAATCATTAATACTATAAATAGGTAATGTTGTAGGAATACTGGTTATAGGAGGTCTTCGATCTATAAATAAATCATTATTACTATAAAGAGGTAATGTTGTGTAGGAATACTGGTTATAGGAGGTCTTTGATCTATAAATAAATCATTATTACTATAAATAGGTAATGCTGTAGGAATAATGGTAATAGGAGGTCTTCGATCTATAAATAAATCATTATTACTATAAATAGGTAATGTTGTAGGAATACTGGTTATAGGAGGTCTTCGATCTATAAATAAATCATTATTAGTATAAAGAGGTAATGTTGTGTAGGAATACTGGTAATAGGAGGCCTTTGATCTATAAATAAATCATTATTACTATAAATAGGTAATGTTGTAGGAATATTGGTTATAGGAGGTCTTTGATCTATAAATAAATCATTATTGCTATAAATAGGTAATATTGTAGGAATACTGGTTATAGGAGGTCTTCGATCTATAAATAAATCATTATTACTATAAATAGGTAATGTTGTGTAGGAATACTGGTAATAGGAGGTCTTCGATCTGTAAATAAATCATTACTACTGTAAAAAGAATCACAAAATAATTATTGCAACAAATTGTGTTATGCACAATATTAATTTCATGAACAGAAATCTAACATTCCGACAAAAACTAATGCTTTGAATCTGATGCTTGATAACACTCTCCTTTTATATGAAGTCAATACCAAACCAGTTGTTGTTTACCTTAGATAATCACTATATTGAAATTTACCACCAAACTAATGGAAGAAAATCTTCAGTCCTGGTACTCACCTCCAAAATATTTTCTCCACTTTCTTTCCAATGACTGCTCAGCCGATAGTACCAGACTAGAATAGTCTATTTTGTGATTAGGGTCCCTCCTATCAAGAAAAGTTATTTGACATAAATAACTTGCAAAATGAGAATAATAATAATACCTACATATTTAGTTTATGACTGCAATATACAAGCAGAAAATGTGTCCCTGCAACACTGTTGTCCTGTATCTTTATGTACACCAACTTTTGAACATATAAAATCTTTCCAACATGAGTACTGTTACAAAAAGCACTGTATAATGTGAGCCTACTACAAGTAAACGTGTTTTTTTGGAAGTTTGTCGCATGAGAAATAAAACTACTTACTGTATTTGGTTGAGCTTATGCTCCTTTAAAGATCCGAAAAGTTTCAACAATTAATCAGCATTTTAAACATTTTAACAGGGTGATTTTCCATAGTAAATTTTGACCTAAATTATTATGGAAATGTAAACCTGGAGCAGGAGACAAATGTCTGTTCGAAACCCTTCATGTAATGTCATATGCAGTTTACACTGGAAAAGTCTTGTGATTTGTTCGAATACCATAGAACGTTATGTAAGAAGACAAACCTTTGTAACGTTAGATCTCCATAGAAACAAAAATGGCTGACTTACAATGTTAAATTCCCACATCAAGAGTCAACGACAATTTGTTACATGCAAACAACAGAGGCATTGTATAACATATAGAAAGATAATTATGGAATAATTTTTCTACTTGGATTTTTGTTATACATAGGTACAATATGGAATAAAAAAAAATTGCAAGCAAAACACATTACACAGGGTGTGATTTTTTGCACAAGAGATTTTTATATAGTAGATGAAAACAACTACTTTTATTGTTTATCTGCTATATCTCGGGATCATGAAACTAATTCTTAAAAAAACCTCACAGAGCATGTCAGTAAATATGTTCTATTGGGTCAGTGATAACAGGTAATGATGTATAAAATGGATAGAAAACAGACAAACTTACATGTAAGGATTAATTTCTGTAATCGGTGGGGGTTCCACCCATGCTGATGATGGGGGCTTTGGTAAATATATAGGTATATATGTACTTGGCTTGTCTCCTATTCCTGCTAAATAAACAAACAAAAACAGAAAAATTAGTTGCTGTAAATACATATAAATAACAACATATAACACATGTATTATGTTAGAGTGGCCTATAATACAATAGTAAAAACTTAATTTCAAATTTCTCATCAAACCTGTTATTACAGTTAATTTGTTTTTGTTCAGTTTATAGCAATTATAGTAAATATATCAGGAAAAGAGAACAAGAAGAAGAGCTGCGTTCCAGCTGCAGACTTCATCTGTGCACTCCACAATAGGACTGTTTTCTTGTTAGTGAACAGACACATCTGACTCTCTACTAGAATAAACAGCTACAGCACAACTACATAGTTTTCTGAGACTTGAGAATGTCTACTAGTAAATATGTACTATACTTGAAATGATAAATTGAACAAACACACACTATGGAGAGTACATACAGCATAGTAAAGACACTATAGTGACCATATTAAAACCAAATTTACATGTACTTTTTAAGAATAATGGACTGCTTTTAATAAATCATAATTTTGGTTATAGTCAAGGTTTTTGATAATGCAAAAACTACTTCGTCATCATATATACAAGTATAGTTAAATGTATAGTACCTTGAACAGGAGAGTTTGGCACATTATTAAGGCCTACAACAGATATAATTCTGGCCAGTTCTGAGTTGACTTTCTGTAGAGACTGAGCTATGGGGTTAGTACTGTTGCCTTGTAATGTGGATAATGTCTCCTGGTTATTCTGTCTACTCAATGCTGAAATCACAAAATGGTAGCAATTATTATTTTGACAGCTCATGTGGTATAAAAATGTAGCCATAATGTCAGCTGTATAGCTCTGACTGGAAGATAAAGATAAAAGATTATTTAATAATTGTGTAAGCCAGTATTCATCAGGTATCATATCAATGTGACAAACATTGGGGGTTGTATCAATACTCTGTATCCTGTGAAAAACATTGGGGTTGTATCAATACTCTGTATCCTGTGAAAAACATTGGGTGTTGTATCAATACTCTGTATCTTGTGAAAAACATTGGGTGTTGTATCAATACTCTGTATCCTGTGAAAAACATTGGGTGTTGTATCAATACTCTGTATCCTGTGAAAAACATTGGGTGTTGTATCAATACTCTGTATCTTGTGACAAACATTGGGGTTGTATCAATACTCTGTATCCTGTGAAAAACATTGGGTGTTGTATCAATACTCTGTATCCTGTGAAAAACATTGGGGTTGTATCAATACACTGTATCCTGTGAAAAACATTGGGTGTTGTATCAATACTCTGTATCCTGTGAAAAACATTGGGGGTTGTATCAATACTCTGTATCCTGTGAAAAACATTGGGGGTTGTATCAATACTCTGTATCCTGTGAAAAACTTTGGGGTTGTATCAATACTCTGTATCCTATCACCCTTAGTCTGTATCAATGTAGAACTATTAAATAACATATTCTTCTGTCAATAGCAGTGTTTCATTTATTTGGGTTTTATAAAATTGAATTAAAATCTTACAATTTTCTGAAACATCAACTTGTTGTTTAGTAATTTTTTAATATATTGAGATGAAATAACATGATACTTCTGATTACCTTTTATGACATTGTCAAGGTCATTGTCATTACTGCTAATTCCACTGCTTTCTTCGTCACTAAGGTCAGCAGAAACCATCTTAGGAGATTGGTATTTATATTCAAAGGGAGAATACTCTATCTCGCTGTCACTAGCAGACTGAAAAAAACAATGGTTCATTCTGTTAACCGAGACAATAATGTATTAAGATTTTAAAAAACCAATGTATTTATTACAAACATAATAGTTAATTTTATGCTTGTTTTTGGAACATGCAACCTATTGCCACAATGTGTTTGGGATAACATGAGAACTTGCCCAAGATCACAGGTACAGGAATGAACTACATTGTTTTTAACTGTTGCATATAACATGTACCCACTTGTAGTTCCATGTAGTTCTATACATGAAACTTAATCATGTCATGTATGCAGAACTCATAATTATGTCTGCTTTGCATTCTTCTTCATAAAGAAATTTGCACTTGAAATGGAAAAATACTAAGCACAATTGATATTCCAATCATAAAATGATTAAGTGTTCCCTCAATTTTCCATTTGTCAAAATAAACACATATAAAACCAAATAAATAAAAAACCAGCTCATGGCTTATATTGAATTTAATATTATATAGTATTAACTAATGAGTGTTTCCATAATGGCCCCCATTATATGTCCAAGGCCATTACTACAGACCAAGGATGTATAACAGGGCCATTTTGAAAACACCTAGAAAGTTTTAGTTTTTTTACAGCAAGTGAAAAAAGTGTAACGTAGTCAAAACCAGGCCAATAAATGAAAAGCATTGATTTTTTTTTTGCTGTTTGTTAGAAAAAACAAACATTATATACAGTAATTATTTGTATACTGTTACTAAACAAAGCAAAATAAAAACAAATACAACATTAAATTTTCATCATTAATCAATAAAATTTGCCAGATCCCAAGGAAGAGATAATAGCATGTCAGCCATCTTGATTTCTTACTTTTATAATGGTCCTGTAATGATGCCCTGATTTCCAGTAATAGCCATGTGAGGACATTTATAATTCACATGCATATTTACTATAGTAGCATTTAGTTGGTTAATAATACAAGATAATAACAGTACGTATTCTTTTAGGCTTATATTTACTTGCATTGATTGATTATTTGTCATAAAAACATGAAAGTATAGTTACAGACTTACATCAGTATAAAATCTGTTTCGTAGATGTCTAAGTTTGCGTTCCTTTTCTCTGACAAGTTTAGATCCAGTCTTCATATGATTGGCTAAATCATCCAGCTCTGCTGTTTCTCTGTCTAATGACTGCTGGACTGTCTCAAGCATGCTTGCTGACATTGACTAAATATATAACCATAAGTAATTGTATGAAAATGCAATGAACATCTTAAAGGCCACTAAAACTGTAAACAAGGCAAGAGGGATGAAAATGCTTATTATGCCAGAGCAACAAATCCCCAGTCATCTGAAAGACAGACATTATGAGGCCCAATATTTCAATCATGTGAAAATATGTGTTTTAAACTTGATAAAAACAATATATATTATTAATAAAAACTGATATCCTGGACTATATAGAAAAACATATGGTGTTTTTGGAAAAACAATAACATACTAGCATGGATGGCCGAGGTAGATTTATTTTATAATTCTGCAACCAACTTTGTATTTCTGTTTTAATACAGTTAATAAAACAGCATTTATAACACACATCTTGTACTTGTTTTTTATACCATACCCCTTGTATTTACTTTATTCCATACCCCTAGTTCTTGCTTGTATCCTGCAAATCATCCTATTCAAGCAGTTAACATGCATTGATAGTATATTTATTTGTGATGTACAGTCAGTGACCATGTATCACTAAAATCTTATATCAAAATTGATTCTTCTTGCTAAAATTGATATCAACAACAACATGTAGAGGCGCAATATAGGTTCAAATTTTTAAGGCATTTCAAAATAAAAAGAAATTATGGACCATGTGTGTAGATATTGTACAACAGATTGCAAGAACAATATATTATATATATTATTAGTGTACTGACATGATGGAAATAATATAAAGAAATGGAGAAAATATATATATATAATACACCACATTGTTTTATACCATCTAGCATACCCCCTATCCTTGTTTGATACCATACCCCTTGTCCTTGTTTGATACCATACCCCTTGTCCTTGTTTTATACCATCTAGCATACCCCTTATCCTTGTTTTATACATACCCCTTATCCTTGTTTTATACCATCTAGCATACCCCTTGTCCTTGTTTTATACCATCTAGCATACCCCTTATCCTTGTTTGATACCATACCCCTTGTCCTTGTTTTATACCATCTAGCATACCCCTTGTCCTTGTTTGATACCATACCCCTTGTCCTTGTTTTATACCATCTAGCATACCCCTTATCCTTGTTTTATACCATACCCCTTATCCTTGTTTTATACCATACCCCTTATCCTTGTTTTATACCATACCCCTTATCCTTGTTTGATACCATACCCCTTGTCCTTGTTTTATACCATCTGCCATACCCTTATCCTTGTTTCACACCATCTGCCATACCCCCTAGCCTTGTTTCATACCATACCCCTTGTCCTTGTTTTATACCATCTAGCATACCCTTTATCCTTGTTTTATACCATCTGCGATACCCCTTATCCTTATTTTATACCATACCCCTTATCCTTGTTTGATACCACACCCATTGTCCTTGTTTTATACCATCTGCCATACCCCCTATCCTTGTTTTATACCATCTGCCATACCCCTTATCCTTGTTTTATACCATCTGCCATACCCTTTATCCTTGTTTTATACCATCTGCGATACCCCTTATCCTTATTTTATACCATACCCCTTATCCTTGTTTGATACCACACCCATTGTCCTTGTTTTATACCATCTGCCATACCCCCTATCCTTGTTTTATACCATCTGCCATACCCCTTATCCTTGTTTTATACCATCTGCCATACCCCTTATCCTTGTTTTATACCACACCCATTGTCCTTGTTTTATACCATCTGTCATACCCCTTATCCTTGTTTTATACCATCTGCCATACCCCCTATCCTTGTTTTATACCATCTGCCATACCCCTTATCCTTGTTTGATACCACACCCATTGTCCTTGTTTTATACCATCTGTCATACCCCTTATCCTTGTTTTATACCATCTGCCATACCCTTATCCTTGTTTTATACCATCTGCCATACCCCTTATCCTTGTTTTATACCACACCCATTGTCCTTGTTTTATACCATCTGTCATACCCCTTATCCTTGTTTTATACCATCTGCCATACCCTTATCCTTGTTTTATACCATCTGCCATACCCTTATCCTTGTTTTATACCATCTGCCATACCCCTTATTCTTGTTTTATACCATCTGCCATACCCCCTATCCTTGTTTTATACCATCTGCCATACCCCTTATCCTTGTTTGATACCACACCCATTGTCCTTGTTTTATACCATCTGTCATACCCCTTATCCTTGTTTTATACCATCTGCCATACCCTTATCCTTGTTTTATACCATCTGCCATACCCCCTATCCTTGTTTTATACCATACCCCTTGTCCTTGTTTTATACCATCTGCCATACCCTTATCCTTGTTTTATACCATCTGCCATACCCCTTATCCTTGTTTTATACCATCTGCCATACCCCCTATCCTTGTTTTATACCATCTGCCATACCCCTTATCCTTGTTTGATTCCACACCCATTGTCCTTGTTTTATACCATCTGTCATACCCTTTATCCTTGTTTTATACCATCTGCCATACCCTTATCCTTGTTTTATACCATCTGCCATACCCCCTATCCTTGTTTTATACCATACCCCTTGTCCTTGTTTTATACCATCTGCCATACCCTTATCCTTGTTTTATACCATCTGCCATAACCTTTATCCTTGTTTTATACCATCTGCCATAACCATTATCCTTGTTTTATACCATCCGCCATACCCTTATCCTTGTTTTATACCATACCCCTTATCCTTGTTCCTAGTTTTATACCAAACCCCTTGTCCTTGTTTTATACCATACCCCTTGTCCTTGCTTTAACATGTCTTTCATCAACTCTTGTCTTGCTGCTGACAAAGAAGATTGACGACGCTTTAAGGAATGTCGTTGTTTACGCAGGAATTCCTTTGCCATGGAGATAGAATTAGCTTCTTTTGCAAACTGTTGACGAACACCACTGAAAAAACAATAAAAATTTTTAATTTGTAGTAGATCTAATACTGACCGTTTTTTATGTATTAAGAGATCTGACAGGCAGTTTGTTTTCTTAATTTGTTTTGGAAAGTAAATAACAAGATATATGACAAAAAATGTGATGTGTAAAAGTAAACATTCTGAGCTTTTATAACTGTAAACAATAACTGATAGCTATGGTTAGCCATTATTATCTTAATGTACCAGTTCAATATCTTTGCACAGTGATCTTTATCTTACAAATTACCTCCTTTTGTGTTTGATTGGGGTTAAACACTACTTTTAAAAATTTTAACATCTATATCATGGCATCCAGCTTTTTTTGGGGAGGAAGCCAGAGCAGTGGGGAAAACCAAGACCTTTAGCAGGAAAACAGGTTACCTCCTGTACTGGTGGCTTTATGAATAAAGTGGCATCTGGAGACGGGAATATGTTGGTAAAAAACACCATAAAAATGTGGTGGCCTTTGATACGAGGGTGGCCTATTGGAGAAGGGTGTTATGGACCTGAATTACTGCATATCACCATCAATGGTAACTATGGATACTTAAAGGTTACCTACCTTGAGCGATGCATGGGTAAATCATCATACTGACTGTCATCTGTAAGTAGATCCTGCCATATATTGTTGTAAGCTGATGATGGATCCTGTTAAACAAAGAAATCCTCTACTATATTAAATATACAATAGATTTTACTGATGCTGACAAAAATAGATTTTTTTTTAAAATAGCTTTTAAATATATACTTTTACCAAGATAAATGCTACTTGTTTGTGTGTTTATTTTTGTTTGTTTGTTTGTTTGAATGGTGTTTTAATGCCACTTTCAGCAATTTTTCAGCTATTTCATGGCGTCCAGTTTTTATTGGGGCAGGAAGCCGGAGTACCTGGAGAGAACCCCGACCTGCGGTAGGAAAAGTGTGTTTATTTAAATGGAGTTTTCAGTTTACAGATTTATCATGGCATATACCATTTATTTGGGGAGGAAGCTAGAGAACCAGATGAAAATTCCTACATCCTGTAAGAAAACTGGCAACCCATGTAAATTAAGGATTGAGCCCTCAACCTTAACCACTCTGCCAACTGAAATAAATGTCTTCCATATTATTAAAACATCATCATGCCGCAATGATTTCCAATTAAATTGATCGAGATTTCAAATAAAATATAGTATAACTAAAATTTAGTGTTTCAGTTAGTTTTTTTTTCTATCAATATCTACAGAACCTAGATTCATTTGGTACTATGTTTTGCATATCCCTACGCTTTCCGGCCTAGGTAGGTTTTGAGGTCTAGATGGGTTTCGGTAATTGTTTTTGCTGTTTTAAAAAAATCGCAACGATTATTTCACAGAATTATAAGGATTAAACACTGGGTTTAAGGAAATTATCTATGTGTAAAGTCCAGCGACTACCTCAAAAACATGACATAAAGTCCTTCGGACTTCATTTAGTTTGTGAGTGAGTGGTCGGAGTTTACACATTGTTAATTTCCTAAAACCCAGTGTTTAATCCTATAATATACCATTTACAAAAGTACTATTGTGTTAACTTACATCGTAGTCCTCCACTTTATCTTGATGCTTTCTTCTAATAACTGAAAATAGCAAAAATAATTACATGTTAATGTCAAGATATAAAATTACAAGAAAACGTGTCTATGTGACAATTATATTCTGCTTGGCACATATTAATAAACACCCAACTTTTTCTTACTTCATTCTGCCATGAAATGGTTAGCACAGCCCTACATGCACAGCAAAGAGAGCTCATCATGTTGTAACTGTGTACCAAGTTCATGAAGATGTGAAGTCATTTTCCTTAAAAAAAAAAAAAAGCTTGAACCCACAGGTAAACCTGAGGTGGGTCAGAGGAAAAAAAAGGCCATACAAAGCATTATAAATAGTAAATTATATGTTCTTGTAACCTCTGGTATATCACCACTCTAAACAATAACAAAATAGGATTCTAGTTTGATTAGATCAGAACTGATCACTTATCAAATGTAAATTTAAAGACGAGTTGCCAATGGAAACATTCAACCTACATACAACATTAATAGCAGGATTGGTCATACATATTAACTGATGATCAGTATCCAGCAATAATATTGTGATTTATCAGTAAACTGTACATTTTTTTCTTTCATCTTGTTGACAGATTTTTTTTCAATCACTTGTTCTAGACAAGATATTGGAAACACATTGTCACTGAAGGACTTTACTTTACTCCAATGGCTTTAATAAAAATGAATTACCATTCAGGTTACAACCGCTTTAAATGTCATTTACGTGACAAAAAGTAGTCTATAAAATCAATTAGAACTAAAATGGCATAAAATCTGCTGAAATAAATCATACCAAATTTCAAGAGAATGTGATTAGTAGTTGCTGAGGAAACTGTTACAAAAATATTTTCCCATCCTGCCCGACCAAAATTCACCATTTTAATACCCGGATTTTCACTCCGTGAAATATGGCCAATACTAAGTACTTCTTATTTTCAGACTGACAAGCTCCTCAAGATATTCCATATGATACTGTCATTCACAAAATAAAATACTGTAAATTTTGAAATTATTGTGTGCATTTATTATTGCGATTCTGGGACTCCCTAAAAAGTGAGTTCATATTTTTGCTATCGGCTGAGGTAGCTAAAAATGCAATGACAACAAATTAATACTCAGCAATTGTCAGTATACACATTTCATTTTCTATAGTGATTTACCTCTGTAGAAGATCAGAAAAACGTTCAGCATGGGTACTAAAACCGTTATTTGTTTACATCACAGAAAAATCCAATATGTTGTGTACAATTAATTATCCTATTTAAATTAAATGGCTATGGTAGGGCTGTACAGATGGTTTATGTATGAACGCTAGGTAGGGTAATTTTGACAATAGATAAACCAAAGTAGAATTGCTAGGTTTAATTATTGCGATCACAGAATGGTTGCATTATTCGTAATAATAAAAACATAGCAAAAATTTCTGAATTTACAGTATATATAAAAAAACAATGCAAATTTCTACATACAGGTTTGAAAAAAACAAAAACAGATTACACTGACAAAACAAAATTTAAAATGAATTTACCTTCCTCTTCACTGAAGTCAGTATCATCAACACGTGTCTTTTTGCGTCGTTTGTCTGCTTTACTGGCACGTAATCGCTCATCCATAAATGATTTTTCTTCTTCTGCTGCATCAATGATTTTCTGATTAAGTGAAGTAAAGTCCTTACTTTTCTTGTCAAGTTTATTCTGCATTTCACTGAAAACACAAAGTAATGTACTTTTATCATCTATTACACATGTATCAAATATTGGAGGACGTTGATGGCATTATGTTGTGAATTGAAGGATAAATACTGATAAATTCATAAACTGCAATGAATAAAATATGATGAAATTAAAACACTCAAGTAATTTGCATGAAAAAATTTAAAAGAATATATATATTCAATATGATATCAAACAAAAACTCATGAGTTCTTTTAATATCTGTATAGGCATAGAACAGGTATCCATGTCCAAAATACCAAAAATAATTCCATACAATTTGCAGAATAGGTAAAGTTATACTGAATATATTACAGCACATTTACAAAAGTGTGGTACTCCGAATGTTTACTTTTACACATCATATTGACCAGCCAGTAAACACAGAATGACACAGAAGATAACACTGACATAGACAGCTGACAAGACAATATTATTGGTTGCTACTGAGGCTACTTGTGAACATGTATAGTTGTCTTGTATCATACAAGCTATAAGCCACTTCTTGTTTATGCTGTAGTTCTGGACAAAAAAGAAAGTTGTTATTTAAGCTTAGAATAATGAAGACTATTTACACTAAATTAAAGCTGAAGCTATGTATGACCCGGCAGAATGTTTAGCTCTTTCTGCAAGATAATTGTTATATAGGACAATATAGTGTATATATATAATACTTCTCTTCAATCTGGGTAGATATATTTTGTTATAAATTACTGTTATCAGTTGACATATAAAATAGAATTTGTAATGTATTATCATGCTAGTGCCATGAACTAAGGGGACAGTTTATTTTCTCTACATCAGTACAACAATCACTACCTGTGTATGTGTAGTCATTATTCAATATTTTTTGTTTTCTTTTATATTTTATATCTGTAAGGAAAACAATAAAACTGACCAATTATTGCCACATAAAATCTTTATCTAAAAGCCAAAAAAACTGGTGTCATGGAAACTAATTATTCTGTATCAGGTCTAAGTTTTCCTGTTATACTAAGGTAGAGAAAATATATAAGCCATGTCGTGGAGTGACATATTATTGTATTCTTGTATTCTTTATTATCACAGGCTAGTCTTGAATGTATGCAGACAACAAGAATTAACTCAATGCTCATTATTTTACATGCAAAATTAAAACTAACAATGAAATGTTTCAGCAAATTATAAAATATATATATTAAACAAAAGAAATTAATACTTCAAAGTATAATATACAAAGGCAGGATGTGTATTATTTTCTCCAGAGTATACCTTATGTCTGCAAGTAAGATTATCAGTCAGGCAGATAACAATTGGTTATGAAGCTAAATATTTTGTGAAGTGGACAACATAAACATGAAATATGATATATAACATGTACAACGACAAGGCCCTAGTACCAGGGCATACTTACTATCCTACAGAACTGGAAAAAAAAGTATCAGTACATATGGATATGTATGAAAAAATGTTGAATTTATGAAGACATTCTGGGTGAATACAAAAAACACTGAAAATAAAATAAATTTAAAACTAACAGCAAAAAGCATGGTAAATCTACACTAAACGTGTACATGAACTAAATAAATGATTTCTGAACACTAAAGATATTAACTAAATACAGAACAAATATTTATCAGTCTAACTCTAATACTTCTCTAGCATTATAACTTAATTTATGACATCTGAGTGTGCATTGTGCTATATATATACAAATACTAGTACATACTTGATTTTTCTATTCAACTGTTCCTTATTAAACTTCAATTTAGTTATGTCCCCTTCCAATTCTCGTTTTTCTGTCTTTAGAGCATCTAATGAATCTTGCAATGATCTGGATTCATCTCTCAGTTGATTTCTTTCTTCTCTCATTCTTGCTAGTTCTTTCTCTCCAAGATGTGTTGTCTTACCACCGAAAGCCTCCTAAATTAAAATTAACGCATCTTTTAAAAATAAAAAATAGTTACATGGTTAGAAATGTTTCATTAAATTACTCAACTTTAAAAAAAATAAATATATAAAATGATACTGATGTTATAACACTGTAGCTTGTAATAGATAATATTCTGACAAATTATTGTAAATATGAGATAAAATATCAACCTCCAACTTTGTTGTGGGTCAAAATGTTCTCATGTGCATATTTTTTCATATTGACCTAATTTAAAGGCTATAATTGTATAACTGTGAACTTTGTAAAAAAAAATCAACTTCCATTTTACAGTATGGAAGTCAAGAACATAGGTCTAATATTTTTATTTAAGTTGTCATTAACCAAATTTACCTTTTTTAGTCATCTAAACAGGTAAAATAAAACACCACCTGTAATGCAAATACAAATATTACCTCTTGTTCTTTGTCAAATCCATCACTTTCCTCTCTGAATTTCTTTTTCCTCTCAGCAAGTTTCCTTTCCTGTCCCTCTAGATTCTTCAGTGATTTCTCTATGTCAGTTTTCTTCCTTTCAAATTCTGTTAATTTTTCTTGATAATCTTCATCCTTTAAAGACAACCCTCATTTAAATCAAATATGCAAAGCAGACAGTCACACAGAAATCATGTATAAAGGTACTGATATAATCTTGTAAGTAATAATAAGTCCCCAACCAGCAAATATTGTTGGTCCAATACTGTTACAAAGCATTGAAATGGAATGATATTCAAACTTGATCTGTAACTCATGATGGTTGAATTCTGTATCAAAAATCAGTTCAATATCTGCAACTGTTTGGAAAAAGTCTGGAAAACTATTATTTTTAATTAATTTTCTAATTCAAGGACTATAATTTCATTTTAAAAAAAACATGAAACCAAAACATGATTTAAACTTGATCTGCAATTATTTAAATTATTTTCATTACTTCATTTAAAAGACAATTAACATCATTTATCTCCCTATACCTCATCCTCCAACTGTTCTTTAAGGGCATCTTTCTTCCTTTCATACTCCCGTTGAATTTCTTCGGTGTCTTTTTCATACTGTTTCTGTAGTCTTCTGGTCTCTACTTTTAATTTATCATCTATTAACGTTCGTTCATTCTTCTCCTGTGGACAATAGATGAGGCTTTACTTCACAATAAATATGACTAAGTATTAATGTTAAACAAGTGTGGACACAGAAATACGTCTCGCCTGCATTCCGCATCAGTAACGAAAATAAATTTCGTCATAAGCATTACATAAATATCATTAAATATTAGCAGCGGCCTGTATACGAAATATTGTCACCATACTATGCATAGTTACAGGGGAACAGCCGTAACCCAAAAACTTTAACGTAGTCGCTGGACCGTGAAATTGAGGTCAAGGTCAGGCGGAACCTACCAGACAGTCATGTACTATTCATCAGCAACCTATATACCAAATATTGTCATCCTACCATGCGTAGTTACAGACAAACTATCGTAACCCAAAAACTTTAACGTAGTCGCTGGACCGTGAAATTGAGGTCAAGGTCAGGTGACACCTACCAGACAGTCATGTACTAGTCTTCAGCAACCTATACACCAAATATTGTCATCCTACCATGCGTAGTTACAGAGGAACTGTCGTAACCCAAAAACTTTAACGTAGTCACTCGACCGTGAAATTGAGGTCAAGGTCAGGTGACACCTACCAAACAGTCATGTACTAGTCATCAGCAACCTATACACCAAATATTGTCATCCTACCATGCGTAGTTACAGAGGAACTGTCGTAACCCAAAAACTTTAACGTAGTCACTGGACCGTGAAATTGAGGTCAAGGTCAGGTGACACCTACCAGACAGTCAAGTACTAGTCATTAGCAACCTGTATACCAAATATTGTCATCCTACCATGCGTGGTTACAGAGGAACTATCGTAACCCAAAAACTTTAACGTAGTCGCTGGACCCTGAAATTGAGGTCAAGGTCAGGTGACACCTACCAGACAGTCATGTACTAGTCATCAGCAACCTATACACCAAATATTGTCATCCTACCATGCGTAGTTACAGAGGAACTGTAGTAACCCAAAAACTTTAACGTAGTCGCTGGACCGTGAAATTGAGGTCAAGGTCAGGTGACAGGTGACTGACTGGCAAGTACTCATCATAAGCTACCTCTGGACCAAATTTGATGGACCTAGGGCTTGGGCTTACAAATATATGACGCAAGATGTCAAGTGTTTACGCTGCCGCCGCCGCTGCCGGATTCCCATACATATGTCTCGCCTCCAGCGACTAATGTCGCAGGCGAGACAAAAAACTAATAAAGTTAAGATCGCTTAATTTAAATTTTGAAAGAACCTATACATTCTACTGTATTTTATGCTATCATTCTACATAAATTCAGTAATTAGGGTCAATATTTGCTTCTATAGTAGTTTGTGTTTTTGTTTAAGGCTGTTTGCAGCTTCCAGTAATTTGTCAGCTATATCATATTGTCCAGAATTTATGTGGGAATACCCTGTGAGAAACTCAACTTTTGGCAGGCAACTGGCAATCCTTGTCAATTATGTAAAACTGGCTGCCTTGATATAAAAGCAATACGGAAAATGATATAAAGAATCCATTTTGTTCTTAAAAGTAATTCTGCATGAATGTTTTTTTTTTAAATAAAACATATTATATACTATTTTTTATAACAGTCTTTTAGTTTATCTGTTTATTTCTAACAATTATCTCTATTGTGTTCTGTCCAGCTGACAGGTAATGATCACCTTTTTATTATAATCATCTTTCATTTTCTTCAGTTCATTTTCATGGTCCTCTTTTAATCTCTGTATTTCTTTCTCTTGTCTGTCTTTAATTTCTTTTCGTCTATCATCCAAAACTTCATTCAACTGGAAAACACATAAAATCTTGTAAACCAACTATGTACAACTGTTCAATTACAGTTTCCAAGATACTGAATAAGGTTAAAGAAAATTATATATCTGCAAAGATGCAAGAAGGTACTAGTGGAACCATCATGAACATTTATTTTAAAGCCTGATAATTTTTATATCATAAGTATTTTGGCCCTTTTTTTATACATTCATGGTATCTGCTGTTTTACTTATAACCCTTATATATCTTTTACATCACAAGAAATATGCTTGACCAGAATCCACTTCAATTTACCACTGTTGTAGTATCTATATCACATGGTCTTTCAATCTAACATTATCTTTTGAAATAACCATGGATATCAGACTCATTGTGTTTAGTTGTTTCCTTTGTAGGCATTTATTAAAGAAAAACATAATTTGTCTGTAATGTTTGATTTCAGGTTGAGATGACTGTTTGAGATAAGTTCTCATGTACATCTCTGAAACAGGAACTTTACCATGTCAATATAGTTGTCTTCAGTGTTCTAAATGGACATAAATATAAATTAATGAAGGGTTGATAGGAGAACATGTCAAAATTGATTTATGGAAGAAATATGTATTTCCTGAATTTTTCACTCAAGATAGAAATTGTATCTTTTCACTACACTCCACTGTTGAAGAGGAAGTTGGAGTAGACGATGAAAACCTTTGACATTCTGCAACTGACAATCCTAGAAAGGTCAAGCTACCCGAGTTAGGCTTGAACCCACAACCCCAGAGTTGACACTACAGGAATCAACAGTAATGTACTCCACTACCTGGGTCAGACAGCTTACCCCTTTGTCCAGATCATCAATAGCCCTTTGTCTTTGTTTAGCCATCTCTAGCTGTTGTTCCTTATGTTGCTTTTCTTCCTCTTGAAGCCTTTTCAGTTCACTCGTAATTCTCCTTAGATTCTACAATCAGAATTCAACTAGAATGTTTGGAGCAAATTTAAAGATTGGACAAAGAGATATAAATACTATGGTACTAAAAATCATACATAAGAAGTACATATTATTGTGCTACAATGCATAATGAAAATCAACTTACTAAGAGAACATCAATAACTTTCTACTTTCATTTTTTTAAGATTACAGTATAAACACAAGACATGCATGCCTGACTAAAATATAACATACATCATCATGCTGATCAGACATTTCTGTTTTCATCTGTTCTATTTTATTTTTATGTTTTCTTTCCATTTCTTCTTTGACCTTCTCTACTTCCAGATCATATTTACGTTGAAGTGAATCAATCTTTGTGTTCTTTTCATCTTCTAACCTTTTTTGTTCATTTTCAGTAGAAGTTTCCACCTAAACAAAACATAACATACAAAACATGATTAAAATCATGGGTTTTTTTTGTTTTGCTGTCTTTTCAATTTACTTAATAATGTCTAAATTGGCTATATTCTTATAAATTTTATGTTATAAGATGTGTATATCACATTCCTTATTTAATTCAAATTTCAATTTTGTGGTATTTCTAGCTTTCTGTATTTTTATAGTTATTTTAAGACAGGAAAATCATATCTCTTTGGGTCTTTGGGAGGCCATTTTTGATCTGTCTCTTTTTTTGTTAATGGTTTTTGAAGAAAAGTTTACTTTGGATTGAATTTATTCTAATCTTCAGTTTTCTTTCCTAGGTAAAAATTTTTTAACATTTCTAATTCTAACTTTTCCAGTATGAATGATATTTATGAGTTTTGGAAAGAGTACAAGGATGCATGATTATCTGCAAGGAGTATGAATGAGTAAAGTAATGAAACTTTAAATAATAAATTTATTGAATATTTGATAAAGTAATTTAAGAACAACATAAATGTAACGTTTGTAGAATAATTTTATTATATTGTGTGAGTGATATTAAAGGACATTATTCAATTTGATTAAATAAATGATTTGTGTAAAATATACATGAGAGAACTATTTGTTTTATATACTATGGGTAAAACACATATTTATTACAAAAATTTCTACTTTAGGAATATGATGTACTGTTATCAAGTCACAGTTTATAAGTGTAGCCTTCAGACCACAATAAGGTAGGCTGTATTATCATGTTTGCACTTAAATTTGTGTTTTGTTTGCTTTATTGTATTGTGTGTTTTATTTGTAAATCTAGCAGCATTATGTTTTGTCTGCTTGAGCCTAGTTATATTTATCATTATTATTAACTGAATCTTAGCACAGCATATTATCTGTGTCATCTCATAAACTAGATGTGTATAAGATGTAAGTGCATGTTAATGGGAACTTTTTCGTAGAGAACAATCAGTTTAATTAAAACTAGAAGTAGTATAACACTTTCAATGTAAACATAATATGCAATTAATTTAAAAACATATATTTAGAATTTGTTTTTGTTATTACAGGATATTTGTCTACTTATACAAAATGTCAACATCTGAAAATAAAGAACTCTTGTTTGGATTATTCATTTTGTGTGTTTTATTAGCAAGTGAACCAGTACTACAATTTAACTGTTTTCCATCTTCTAAAGTGATGTTTGTTTGTTTGAATGGTGTTTGTGTTTAATGCCACTTTCAGCAATTTTTTTAGCTATATCATGGCATCCAGTTTTTATTGGGAAAGAAAGCTGGAGTACCTGGGGAAAACCCCCTACCTGCGGTAGGACAACTGGCAATCTTTGTCAGTTAAGATTGGAGCCAAGTGCATCCTGCCCATAGTGAGGCTCATACCAGCAATCTCAGTGTTGACAGACCACGTGATCAATAGTAGAAGACTAACTACCTCAACCACTCTGCCACCAAGGCCCCTAAATTGATTAGTATCAATATCCCTGACAGAAAGGTTTAAGAGTCTCTCATTCCCTATTCTTTCATTAAAAACCTTTTTCTTCAATGTATTAATGGTAATCTCTAGTCCCACATGCACTTAATTTACTTAATCCAGAGTCAAATATTCTCAATTACTGCATACCTGATTTTTAATTCTATCCAATATTTCCCTCTTCTGTGACTCTAACTTGGACTGTTCTTCTCTCTGTAGAACATTGACTTCTGCTCTAAGTTTATCTAAAGCTGCATCCATCTGCTTCCTACAAACCAAATAATACACTATTTAGAGCACATCAGTCTGTTACAAAACCAGTCTGTATACTGGTATTACATAAAACACTTAGTACTTATAAACCTGTTCAGAGAAAGTAACCATAAATTAATCTTACATTGTCTAAAGTGTTATTACAAAATAAGGATACAATAAGACATAAAACAATTATAATCAACAATTTGGCATAAATGATAAAATGGAGGTTTGTTGTCAGTCATGTGATAATAACAGAAAAGTGGGTTGACAACATGTGTCACGTCAGTTTAAGTAACGGTTTATTTCTGGATACTTAATAGAGTAAAGAATTTAAATGTCCAATGGAGACTTCTTAGTTTCTCTAGAAAAGTGGGTTGACAACATGTGTCTCGTCAGTTTAAGTAACGGTTTATTTCTGGATACTTAATAGAGTAAAGAATTTAAATGTCCAATGGAGACTTCTTAGTTTCTCTAGAAAAGTGGGTTGACAACATGTTTCTCGTCAGTTTAAGTAACGGTTTATTTCTGGATACTTAATAGAGTAAAGAATTTAAATGTCCAATGGAGACTTCTTAGTTTCTCTAGAAAAGTGGGTTGACAACATGTTTCTTGTCAGTTTAAGTAACGGTTTATTTCTGGATACTTAATATAGTAAAGAATTTAAATGTCCAATGGAGACTTCTTAGTTTCTCTAGAAAAAATTCAAGTCAACCATGTAACAATACATTTCTTTGTCTATGCATTTTTCAACCATTAGTGTGGCTTACGCCACCTAATATTATCTATGTATCACAGGTACAAAAATAAACAAAATTATTTGGTTACTGCAAAATGACCTGCATAAACTCTCTGTATACAACAATTGGTGAATAGTGGTCTTCCTTAAATTGAAACTCATCAACATATACATGCATCAGTAATTATATATTGTGACAAATTTTAGGATAGATTAATATCAGTCCTATTATCAGCCAATTCTACAGAAGCCCTTGTTGGTGATGTTTTCTGTGACTTACATGTAGTGATAACAAAGACAATAACATGTAATAAACTGTAACACAAATAAATACTTTGCTACCAACAGTTTTAGTCAAGAAGATGGAGGTTTACATTTTTAACACATTTATAGTACAACTTTATCTTCAAGAACAATTTAATGGGTTGAATTTATAAAACATTCCAATGACTAAGAAGATATGTGTGCTGCCTCCCCAAAACCTTCTGCAGTCATGCAATGTTTAGCAGCCAGCTATATGGTTCTTTATTTTAATAGAAGCAGAGGTATCATTTGCTGGATGCTTTAACGCTAAGGTATTTATTGCTATTTCTTAGTATTATCCTTTGATCGTTATGTGCAGAATCATCCCATGTCACTCTACTTGAATGAGATGGGCCCATCACACCTCGCTGCCAAGACATTGTTATGCAGTTACATCAAAATGTTACAAAACAGCAATAAACAGATTATTTACGTTTTTTGAAACTCAATGCATTTTCTGTCATCTCATCATAAGGCAGGTGACCTTTGATGGGATAAGGACTAGAAAATGCATCTCATTTAAAAACAATGTAAATATCTATAAGTATCATCCTATGGGCAGATATCATGGCTAACACAAAATGCTTTTGCATAATCTCTTTATGTGATCTTAACTGATCTGAGGCCAAAAACAGTACCATAAAATACAATAAAAAATTGTTTATCCTTATCTGCGCCCAATGGTTTTGTACAGGTTTTTTCCTATTCATTTTAGTATATATATAAATGTCAATTATATTATTATTGAATCTTATATCAGTGAAATTTTATTACTATGAACTCAATCTCATATCTAGATATTTAATATATTTTCTACATAAAACCCTTTATTTCATGCAGCAACAATCTACTGAGACATGCAACAACAAATAAACAGACAGAACAATCCAATTGAATCCATAATACAACTGTTAACATGCTGAACATGTAAACAATAACTTTTACCGAATTTCTACTTCCTCCTCATACAATTTCTTATCTATTTCCTCCTGTATTTTACTCAAAGATTTTTCATTTTCTTGTCTTAGTTCTGATGATTTTTCTTCTACCTCAGTTTGAAACTGATTTTTCAAGTTTCTATATTTAAAACATATTATTAAATCTTTAATAAATGCTGACAAATATGTTTGAAATTGTAAAATACAACAAGCACCTTTCAATAAATAAAAATGTCTAAATTATCATTTCTATTACAGTGAATATTATGTTATAAAACAATAGAAACATACAATATAAATAACACTATGTCTAAATCTACAGTAGCTGACACTGTATAAAGCTCAAAAGCTATTACATTATAATAATATATATTTTATTTAATAGAACAACTTAAACATAATATACAATATTTATGTATACATATGATATACAGAAAAAAAATGTATGATACATAGAAAAAAAGTAATTTTTAAACAGCAATAACCATGATAAAAAAAGGCATGAATTCTTTAACATACCTGATATATTCTTCATTTTCTTCTTTAAGTTTCCTCTCTTCTTCCTCCTGCTCACGTCTGATATCTTCTCTCATTCTTTTTATTTTTCGGTCCTTTTCCTGCAATGACAACATTGGAGATATGTTATAGTAAAGAATGTTAGTAACTAAGATTTTATACTGCATACCTGGTTATATAAACAACTAAATAAGAATACATAAACAACTAAATAAGAATACACCATTCTATTTAACCAGAATTCAACAAATTAAAACACATAACATGATGACATTTTATTTTATAACATAGGAGTATTTCTATCCAAAGGATGTGACTATTGATTATCTGTTTACTTGGCTATATCTGTCCTTTATACAAACTTTGCAATTAGTATTACCATAATAGCATTTATAATTGTTATATGTGTTTTGTAAAGTGTTTGTTCTATGTGTGTCAAGGTTTTAAAACTCCCATGAATAAAATTGAACATTTGGTCCTTGTTAACTTTATGCAATATAGTCAAATTGGGTGAAGGAACTGTGTGTAAAGCCATAACCCATTAATAGTCCTGGGAGTGTTCTGGTATAAGCAGACAAAGATCTATATACATATATATATTTATTATTTATTGTAAAATATATGAATATTTGGCCCTAGGGAAACACTCAGCTTTCAATAACAAATTTTTATTTCCTGCCAGAGCAAGTCAAGTTACAGTCCTTCAGTGAGAGGAAGAACCCACCTTGCCAGACAATACGCCAGTAAGAGGGGATATGGAGCGAGGGTTCTCCATCAGGGGATGAGACAAGAGATAGTCTCATCTGCAGCCAGAGTGTGCAAGGTCTGCAAGGGATCTCCTGGGAATGGGACCAAGGGTGGTCTCCATCAGAGGATGAGACCATGGAGTCTCATCAGTATCCGTGGACCGGCACTGGCGCTGGAATGAAATTTTTTAGTTATATCCCCAAAATACTTGGGGGATGAATGAAATTTAAGAAATGTCAGTGATAAAATTTCATAAAGGTCCAAACTGAAATATATTTATCACTGAGATGCTGAGATGCTCCCCTTGTCATGACAGTATTGAAGGTGTTTGGATGGGGTTGGTGGGTGGTAAAATTTTAAACAGCAACTTTGTTTTGAGTATAGCAATTTCTATGACTGCTATAAACCAGAACACTGAATACACAAGGCCTGGTTAATGGCTTAAGAACACACAGTTATTTGAATGGAATACCCCAGAAAAGGGAGGAGACCTACTGTTTACATTGTGTCCTGTAATTAATCTCATAACTTCAGATGTTTTCATCAACAAACACTGCATGTGTGCTGACAAATTTATGTATTAGATAATGAATAAGAAGCTCCCTGGTGAGATTCCAGTTGTAACTACCGGCAATTAATGTCAATTGCAGGAAACCTAACCTATAGATGTCAAATGTGGGGATTAATCCCTGTGGGATAATTTCACTATCTAGATGTTATATGATCTGGAAAATTAGTACTGATTTGACCACAAGTGCATTAATTGCTGTTTGTATAAACATAACATATATTTCATATAAGTAACTATTATATAAATTTCTATCATTAATTATACATTCTAATATGATGTGCTTTAAAGCCTCTGAGACCCCAACTGTGGTAAAAAAAAGATTTATACATGAGCAACACATGCTGAGGAGGGCGTGTTTTAAAGGGCTGTTCCAATTAAAAAACTGTAACTCCCACCGGAAAGCTATTGCGTATGACGTATTTATTTTATAAATAGCGACATGCGCTATAATTATCCGTTGCCATATATTGTGTGTTACATTGACGAAACAGCCATTTATGGTGGAAACGATGTTTTCTATAGGTACGAAAATATTATAAATGTACCGTAATTGTCTTATTAGAATAGAAATAATTCACGGAGGCTGTGATTTATCATTGTTTTACAACTGAATGCCCATTTATGTCGTTATAATATGACATAAATGGTCACCCCGTTGTAAAACAATGATAAACCACAGCCTGCGTGAATTATTTCTTTATTATCTGTATGTTTGTATGCTGTTTAATGCCCCTTTCAGCAATCTATTTAGCTATATCATGGCATCCATTTTTTATTGATGTGGAAGACTGATTACCCAGACAAAACCCAGGATCTTTGACAAAAACTGGCAATTCTTAAAAATTAAGATTGGATTCGAGCACACCCTTCATGAAGTGAGACTCAAAGCGCACCCTCAGTGTTGACAGACCATATGATCAATAATAGTTGACTAACTACCTAAACCACTCTGCCAATAAAGCCCCCATATAAAAAATAGACATAATGCACACAAGTCTTGACTTTAATGTCATACCTCCAGCATTTCTAATCTTTTGTCCTCAAACTCTCTGTCAAGTTTTAATTTCAGATCTTCATATTTCATTTCACTAGATGCTCTCAGGTTCATTTCATCTTCATATCCACTAACAGAAATAAATTTATATGTATTCAAAAAACTTGTTGAACCACAAGCTCCACAAAGCATATAATTACCCTCTATGGCTACATGTGATAAATATAATACAATTTCTTTTTTCTAGTTATTATATTAACATTTGTCATGATTGGAGTGTGGTGCTCTTTGATGAAATTATGGGAGATTTAGAAGACTTATCCATATGATGGTAGATTAAAGGTGGCAAGTGATATCAAACAAAAAGATTTTTTTTTAATTGTTTTTTTAAATAAACCAGTTGTGATATTCAGCAAAATCTGCTAAATTATAAAAGAACACAAATATATCTTCACTTAATTCTATGCATTTTACCCTGTTGAACATTGTTGGTTGTGTCAGGCTCATCAGATCATTTTTATAAAGTAGATGTCTTAACAATTTTTTAAGCTAATTTAGTTTTAGAGAAAACCTTATGGACAAGTGTTCGAACAAGGATGGAAATAGATAATAAGCATTTGAGCTAAAAAGTGGCTGCGGCTGCAAATTTAGGCAAATCTATTTCTATTTTAAAAAACAATTTAAAAATTAAGGTTATAAGGTACCTCCAAAATATAACGACTGCAAATTTGTGTCTGGTCTTTTCTATTTTATGTAAGCAAAAAATTATGTGGAAGCTTGTTTTTTAGCAATTTTTTTTGTTATGAAAGCTAAAAAAAAAGTCATTTCATTGAAAGCTGTTTTTGATTGTTGCAGTATTAATTAGTGTCCATTAAAACATAAAGTGCTGTTCACTATAAACACTTACATTTTATCATCATAACTGTCTTGTCTCATTGATGTCAATCGCCTAAAAATAAAATAGAATTTTACAAATATGTTGCAATTCTAACATGACGTCCATAAAACACTTTGAGTCCACAACTGTGGTAAAATGAGTATATACTCATAAACTATCAACATTTTTTATGGTGATGTCATAACAAGATTTTTCCCATATATGCACAATGTCACAATCAACCTCCCTAAATTTAGGGGTAAAATATTTGGCATAAAGGGTCAAAGTTTGGTAAAATCAGTATATATTCATGCCCCAATGAATTATTTCTTAACATAGTTATTAATATATAATTTTTCAAACTAAAAATGAGCTAATGCTTACTAATGATACCCCCACTTTCACAAAAAGTATTCAGTAAACAGGAAGTAGATGACCAAGGAGCATAAAATCGCTATTCACCATATGGTACAATAGGATAAAACAATATGCAAAATATATCAGGCTTTTGCATCCTATAGTTGCTTAGAAAACTGTGACAGAAATTTTTGTTATGGACAGACAAATGAACAAACGGACAAAAGGACAGACAAGGGTAAAACAGTATACCCCCTATTCTTTGAAGCGGGCATATAATTATATTGTAAAAATTAACAGAAAAACGAAGATCGAGTTCAGTTTTCACAGTTTAGGTTAAAATTATATGAATCTGCAAAACTTACATCGATGTCAACATTTTTATAAGAATAGTTTTTAGGCAAACAATGATACACAAAAACAACATACTTTTCTGCTGCACTAGCAGCTATTTCTGCTCTGCGTTTTCTCTCCTCTTCAAACCTGTCATGTGGACTCATTTTACCACCAGGAGAATCTCCACGGGCTGTAGACATGGCAGACATTGTTCCTTCGAAGTCTTGTAACTAAAATATACGTATTGATACTATTCTTCAGTAACTGTAACTCAGACATTTAAGATTCTAAATATAACAAAACACTTTGTAGCAACAATCAATTTACAATACTATTTTCTAACAGCTAGTGATATAGTCATTCAGCCATTTTCTTTCTTTTCTGTGATAACAGCATATTAGTAGATCTAGCACTACAAATATTGAAAAAATCTGCAGACTATTTCACCAAATGTAGCAAGTGTAAAATGTATCATAAGTGTTGGAAGATCAAAGGGAAATCCATTGTGACATCAGTACTTACAATGTATTTTACACTTACGGCTTAATGTGAAAAACATTTCAGGACACTTATATTTATAATTTATAGTACAGTCATATATCATACCTTTTCTAGTGAGCCACGGACTGGTTCTAAAGTTCCTATATCCATGTCCATTATTCTCTCTGATAAATTCTTGTCAATTCCAAAATCCTGAAAGAAAACCACTGTGTATAATAATCCATTTTAGTAAAAGATGTAAACACATTTTTTTCTTAAGATCCCCTTGAGTGATTAAAGGTATATTCTTGCTTAAATGTTTGTTAAGATCCAATATCAATCAACACCTTACAAAAGGTGCATTTTCTTTACAATTACTCTATTTATGAATGCATTTATTAAAACTACATGTACCAATACAGCTGGTGGTTGTGGTAAGACAAAGGGACAATCATCAGACATTTTATGTTCTGCAGTCCTAATGGTACAGATTACATATCCCTCTCATTATAACTAAATATAACTTACAATTTCTTTACCAAAGTCCTCACTGTCCGTTTCTGATTCACCTTTTGGTTGATTCTGATCACTTTCTCCAGATTCCTACACAAAAAGAAACATTCCAAAAAATTGTCTGATGGCCATCATTTCTATTGATGTGTTCATTATGCAGTAATAATGTTTTATATTTCTTAACTACAGTCATCCTTGGAAACTCAGGGTTGATTATGTCAAGTTTTACAATTAAGATTCTCGTTTTAAAATGTATCAAAAAAGAAATTTCATATGTTCAATACTTATAGAAATATTCCACAAATTATAAAGAACTTTGTTTACAAAAATGAAGAAGCTGATAATACAAAATTCGTACCCTACAGATCCATCCAATAACCACACAATATGCCAACTGCAATACGTGCAACTGCCAAAAATGATTTAATATTTGATGTTTAATTAAACTGCATATCTGTATTATTATTACATAGTATAATTATTTTAAATATTTTGCACAAGGTCTTGAGCAGAAACTTGTTACAGCTACATAATTTAGTGATTTTTTCTCTTTAAATAAATTTTGTGAAAATAAAATATTAACCTGATATTCCATATCTTGAGGCTGCAGATTTATACTCTGATGTGGTCTTTCTTCTTCTGGGCCCTGAAATATGCATCATTACCAATATTAGGAATATAAAATATCAATCTGGTAGTTTGGTTTATATCATTTACAATAAAAACTAAACTACTACACATTTATGTCATATTATCCCAGACAGTATGAGAATTATAGCATAATCAAATGGGCACAGTGAATATTAAAAATATTATCACGAGTGCTGCAGAATAATAAGATTAAACAAGTCTGCTGAACTTGTTCTGCACACTAGCTAAATCTGAATGTGTTGTGGCTGGAATGATCATGTTTTCAACATTCATGATGCTGGATTGATTGTCCTGTTTATTACGCTGACAAATATTTAATATGTTGTTGAAAACTAAGGGAAACTTGGTTATGAATGTTTTTGTGCATCTATGTTGATAGCAACATCATTAAGAAACATACATTGTGACATTACTTCCAGGGAGTGAGAGAACTGAATTTATTTCACACATGATTTACCAGAATTTATTTCACTGGGAATTCTGGGTATTTTATCGCTGCTTTTGTCTCAGTAAAATTTACATTTGCTAACAACTATATTCAGTAATGTATAACATACTGAGACAGAGCACTTGACAAACTAATAACGAAACCAACAACAACAAGTGTGGACACAGAAAAATGTCTCGCCTGCATTCCGCATCATTAACGGAAAAAAATAACATCATAAGCATTATGTTAATAGTATTAAATTGTTATCATTTAAAATATACAATCCATGGTTACAGAGAAACTGACCTAACCCAAAAACTTTAACTAAGTCACTGAACCGTGAAATTGAGGTCATGGTCAGTTGAAACCTATGAGACACTCATGTACTAATCATTATTCTAATATGACGTGCTTTAAAGGCTTTGAGACCACAACTGTGGTAAAAAATGATTTATCTATGAGCAACACACGCTGAGAAGGGCCTGTTTTAAATGGCTGTTCCAATTACAAAACTGTAACTCCCACTGGGAAGCTATTGCATATGAGGTATAAATCTTATAAATAGCGACACACGCTATAATTATCCGTTGCAATATATTGTGTGTTACATTTATCCATTGCAATATATTGTGTGTTACATTGACGGAACAGCCAGTTTATGGCGGAAATGATGTTTTTTATAGGTACGAAAATATTATACATGTACTCTAATTGTCTTATTAGAATAGAAATAATTCATGGAGGCTGTGATTTATCATTGTTTTACCACTGGATGACCATTTATGTAGTTATTTAATCACTCACTATCGCTCGGGATCAAATAATACGACATAAATGGTCACCCCGTGGTAAAACAATGATAAACCACAGCCTCTGTGAATTATTTCTTAAGCAACCTATATACCAAATACTGTCATCCTATCATGCATGGTTACAGAGGAACTGCCCAAATTCAAAAACTTTAACATAAGCGCTGGATCATGAAATTGAGGTCATGGTCAGTTGAACCTATGAGACACTCATGTACTAATCATTAGCAACCTATATACCAAATATTGTCACCCCACCATGCATAGTTACAGAGGAACTGCCCTAATACAAAAACTTTAATGTAGTCCCTGAACTGTGAAATTGAGGTCAAGGTCAGGTGACACCTATCAGACAGTCATGTACTATTCATCAGCAACCTATGTACCAAATATTGTCATCCTACCATGTGTGGTTGCAGAAGAACTGCCATAACCCAAAAACTTTAACATAGTGGCTGGACCATGAAATTGAGGTCAGGGTCAGGTGACAGGTGACTGACTGGCAAGTTCTCATCATAAGCTACCACTGGACCAAATTTGATGGACCTAGGACTTAGGCTTACAAAGATACAAAGCAAGATGTCAAAGTGTTTACGCACCCTCCGCCGGATTCCCATACACCAGTTGTCACCACACTCTAAAAAAGTGACTTCTCTCTGGCAGCCAAACAGGAAGAAGTCAGGCCCTGATAGGGAGACTTCAGGAAACTCTAGGGAGAAGTAAGGGGGACCGTACAAATAATAAATTTCGCAGTAGTTACATACATTTTTCATTATTTACATCAATTTCCAGGATTATTTCTCTTGTGTTTTAAAACCATAACACACTTAGATTCAATTTTTTTTCTTTCTTTTTCATTATTATTCATGGTATGCAATATCAAAAAGCACATAACCTTTATCATTAATCAAAGTTGTACTCATCCAAATTGCTTCATGGGACACCCATCTACAGAACTTATCATGATGTAAATGATTACTATACATCTTTATTCTTTCAAGTGAAGCTCAAATACTTATCAAAGAAAATTGTTAAAGTACAATACTCTTTGAAAGAACTGAAGTTTGAAACCAATTAAAAGTGTTTGTTTATCAAAAATATTACGATTTTTCATTATGGGCCGTTGTACATTACTTTTCTTCGTTGTTCACTTCCGGTAATTAGTCACATCCGGTAAATAAACAAATGGCGCGTAATACATTTGAAAGACGTAAATCGTTTGAAAATATGTTAAATACGCATATTGTTTGCCGTTTTTTATTGGAATTACACATTTACTGATAAATTGGTAGTCAGGGTGAAGTATATGGACCAGATTTACAAGTATCTTAATTGAACCATCGGGTGACTTCGACTTCGCTTTTGAGGCGCCTTAGGGCGACATCAGGTCCTAGTAGGGCGACTTTGTCGCCCACTTCGCCCAGTGTGGTGAGCCCTGATACACATTCTCACCTCCAGAAAGTCTGAAAGAGTTAAACTTCCAACAACTGACAAGTAGTGTAAAATTTACAACAAAAGGGATTATTTCAATTTTCCTATTACAGTGGTGGAAAAATTTTCTCCTTAAGGTCAAGCCCAGGGCTTTTAAAGATTTTAAATGCCCAAGCCCAGCTGTTTTCATTCAAAGCCCAATTCATACCAAGATATTTTGTAACTGGTATATAACAATAAAATGTATGCATATTATTTTTAGGTGTGTGGGATGCCAATGGACTAATTCTATTAATTTAAAATGTTATTGATATTTGACATTGTTGTATTAGCAATTTCGTCTGTAATAAAAACAGTTTATGTTATCAAGATTTTTTGCATGTAATAAAGTATTGGTTCAGAGTTAGTAGATTTTAGTCTTTAAGATGGTTTGAAAGTTCAGACTCGTTTTTCACGATCATACTTTTTATCTTTAGATTCACAATAATCGTCATCGTCATCAGTGTCCATTCTTTTATTCTGTTCCGATCCCGTGGTTACGTTCTGTTTACTTGAAGTAAACTTGAAATTGAACAGCGACATTTATCATTCGCTACCCTATCAACTACATTTAATAAAGCAACAACAAGTGAGCGCTTGAATCGAAACCCCAAAACCGGTTACTTTCAAATGCCGAAATGATTCGGATTCTAATTAGAATATTCATTTATTTATTTCCGATATCATAAATAGACTAAACTAGGAAGTAATCTCTCGATGTTGTTATGCTAAAATTAATACAAAATTAAAGGCAAACTATCAATCAAGATGTAAAATGAAATTAAAGAAACATTTTTTTATTTGAAAAGAAAGGCCCGACAGACTTTTTTCTATGGAAAAAGCGTGCCCGTAGATACAACTGCACTGCCCCGGGCATCGGACTAACACATTTTTCCACCCCTGTATTATGAATCTTCCATTTGTGTGTGGAACACTCCAGCAGCACCTACATATGAGCAGGTACTCAAGAGTCTGTATTTCCTATCCTGATTCCTTTCAAATGAATAGTCCTCAGTATCTTTGATACTTTTTTTTAATGCAAGGAGATAAAGGCACATAGAAATGATATCATAATTGATATGAAAATGGCCTTTTATGTAGTCGAAGGGTAATTCTAAGTTGAAAAAAAACATAAGCTGCAAAGCTATGAACAAATAATTATGCCCACTGCTTAGAAAAAAAAGTTGACTCAACATGTTAAATGTTCAACCTTAATTTTAAAAGTAAAAAAACATTTCAGCCACTTCAATAATAGTACATTGTTTCATATATTTTATACCATGTTTAGCACACCAACCCTGTTCCTTAGACAATATCTACTTACATCATCATCAAACTCAGAAGAGTACATAGGAATACTCATACTGCTGGTTAAGTTTCCACTTTTACTCATTTTTAAGGAACCTGTTGTTGTGTTAAAACTTGATTTTACCTGAAAGCAGAAGAAATATTTCCTTGAAGATAAAAAAATGATTTATTATTATTCTGAAACATGTTAAGATTTAGAAAAAAATATATTAGAATGGTATTTTTTCTGCCTCAAATATTCTGGAAAGAAATTTAGAAAGTTTATTCAAGTAATCTTTTACAATTAAAAGCACATGTATTACACAGTACATAAGATTTAATAAATTAGATAAATATTTTCTATTAATAGCCATTGTAAACTTTTAAGCATATATACAAGAGTTTATTTAACCACACACCTATAAACACATGCAATGGTTTTTTGGTATCAGATGACAATGAAACACACACTTATTCTACAAATGATTTGATTATGAAATCTGTTCTAGAAATTGTAAAATGACTTTCTAGCATGCAATAGACTTACATTTGGAGAAAGCTAAATAAAACAAAAAATAAGCTATACCTTATGGTGCTTAAAAAAGGGAAAACTGATTGAAAATTTGAAAATAATTTAAATGTAAAATAAAGATTTTTAGTTTACAAAAGCCTGTTATGATATAACTACTTACTGTTCAAAACAGTTTTACATGTATTATATTCATTAATTCCAATACATTTAAACAGTTTCATTAAGAAATTTCCCAAAATTGAGTCAAGTGCAAAGAAAAATTATACCTGACATTTAAAAATTATAGAAAATGTGTAAAAACAAAGAAAACTTTCAAGTGTTTATTAGCATAGACCACAATTATTCGGAAAATACATAGAGTTTATACTTCACAATAGCAGCTCTATTTAAAAATTTCCTGTTTACCGTGCAAACTAATAATTGAATTATAGTATTGTTTGGAATAAATGCCATAGAAATTGAAGATAAAGAACTAACTGGTTGACTGTTTCCTGCTGATCCCCTCAAGGGTGCTAACTGTCCTGCAGAGGATTTCATTGGTTCCAGTCCACCATGAAGTGTTGGAGTACCCATACTCTGTTCTGCTTTTAAGGGTCCAAGTTGTAACTATACATAAAATTATAGTAAACATCCAACAATAATTACATGAACTTCAGTGATCTGGTGGTCGAACAATGACTAAGAACATTGTTAGTTTAACATTGTATCAATAGTATAAAGATATTTGTGAGTTTTCAGTGTGTTTTAATATTTGTAATGTAGCCTTATTCCTTTATGTATCCTTTTCATTGTTTTATTTTTAAATAATTCATTGTTTTAGTGTTATTGTATCAAGCAAATATGTCTTTATATAAGTCCATTACATAAAAGGAACAGTTGAAAAATAACAGCAGACATCAAACAATAATAACATGCATTTCAGTAAAAAAATCTAGCAGGAAACTATCTGACTATTGTGCTTGCAAGAATATTTTTAACTTTTGACCATTTTCAAGGACCACAACTTAAATTCTTGACAAAAAAAATTCTGTTTTTCAAACTTATCAAAGATGCTGTCAACATATAGCTTGTATATATATTTGGTTTGAATTTTTTTATAAAAAAAGATGCTAGTGTTAATGACATATGTCTGTTGCCAATTTGACAACTTGAAATTCACCACAAAGTTTTTATTGAACAAACTGTTAATACATAGGGACTATATCCTGTGTATCTGTATTATTCATAATAATTACCTTAGCTTTTCCCGCTTTCTCTTTTTTCTTCTTTCCATCATCTTTTCCTGGTTTTCCTTTCTTACCTATTTATATATAAATACTAAAAATGTTTGTCTGAATGATGTTTAATGCCACTTTGAGCCATTTTTCAGCTATATCATGATGTCCACTTTTTAATAATGACATACAGTCAAACCTAATTGTACTGGTTTTGTCATATCCCAAACCTTGTTGACTTTGACCTTGAATCCCTTGATATTTATGGCCCAATGAAACACTTTTCGAGGTTAAAACAGATCTTTCAAACAACATCTTTAAATCTTCAAACATGATAACTCCAAAAAATTCATTTTCCATAATCTAAATCATACTGTTACCACTTTTATGTTGATGTAAACATCTACACATGGCAATTACTGTAACCTTACCTGGAGTATTTCCTGGGCTAGGACCTGACCCCCCACTTCTGTTGGGTCCTACAAAAAATAAATAAAATAATAAAATAAAGTATAATGAAATGTAAACAAGGACAGTGTAAACAAATATAAGGTAGGAGGTATTATAGTGTTAGGCTTTCCAAAACATGTACAATAAGAGCTAGGATGATGTTATGACTTTTCTTCAACTAAATATTAAGACCTACCATGGACTCATTCCTACTTTTATGGTAGATTTCATGTAAACCTTAGTACCTAAAAAAAATTCAATTTTTGTGTGCTATCTACAATATTAAACCACTTCTACATGTATAATAATTTGTTAAGCTTATGTATGAATTATAAACCAAGTTCTATTTCAACAATAATTTAAGGAGGAATCTGTCATTAGTTTTTTATTTGCATTGTATTTTAAAATTTATAAGAGTCTGACCTGAGCCTTTGTTCATGTTGTATTTCATTCTCTCCTCTATTACCATCTGTCTGTAGAATTCATCACAAGGATGGTCCCAAATACTTGTCCCAGATGCAAAGTTAAAGTAGTACAAGTCTCCGTTGGTGTCTTGACTGTGGAAGAAATGTCACAAACTCTAGTATTATATCGTTATTCATTGTACCCTACAGTTTCAATGTAGTAATATGTTTAAATCTTTCAGAATTATTACCAATGGCATAACAATAATGATAGCACAAAAATCCCGGGCCCACACATAATTATCAGCTCTGCCCTGGACCTGCAGTGGACCTTAAGCAGTCCCCAAACCTCTTTTCAATAAGGGCTTACATATTAAACCATATATCATTATGCTTCTGATTACTTTCATATTCCCTTTATATGACAATGTGTACAAATATTTACATTTAAGATAAATAAATACAGAAAATATTAAAATTTAACTCTATAAGACAACTTATATAATACTATAGACACAGGTTTTTTTGTGGGAAATTAATTTTCATAATTTTATTGTCAAAACTTTTCATGCTAGGTAATATTTAGATCATGCAGACACAAATTTCGTTTGCATTATTAATCTTAAAATTGTGTTCATGTGTGTATTATATGGTGATCCAGCATTAAGTATAAATTACCTCTCATATGAAAATGTCCATGTTACAGTATAATAAAAAATAATCATTTTGTTATTTGATAAATTCATAACAATCAGTGATACTTGTAGGATTTTTTTATGGTGAGTCCTGGACTCATCACTTTTGAAAGTGGTGAGTCCCAAAAAATTTTCATGAGTCCCACATATCGCAGATGAGTCCAGCTAAGTGCTTGCATACAACCGTTTTCTTTGATGACTGACCCATTAAATGTCTTTTTATAAAAAGATATAAATATGGCTTGCAGAATGTTTATCCAATGCTTTTTAATATTAGTAGTAGCTGAGTTTGGAAGTCTTTTGGAGTATGATTGAACTGCTCTCATTACTTGAAACATGCTGATGTTTGCCCATTAAAGAGAGACTTTTGTCTTACCTTGATACAGATGCTGACATTAATATTTCTTCCAAACAATTCATTACTCATCCCCCCCCCCCTTTTCAGATTAGTCAATAGCAGATTATTTTTTTGATATATACAAAAATTAAAAGTTTATAAGATAACTAATTAATGTTCATATTGAAGATATCTTTGTACCGGTCAAGAATTCTTACTTAATCGTAAGGAGTGCACAACTGCAATGCAAGGTTCGAACGTGTATTAAAATTTGAAATGAGTGTATTATCAACGCTTAATTTTAACCATAAAGAGTGTCCATCAACACTGCACGTTTATTGTTTAATAAACATCTTAATTAAAGCATATTTGCCGCCGAGTGATTGCTACCTGCTGAGAATCGGACGACAGGTAAATATCGATCGCCATTTGTAAGGATACGTAATCACGCATCGGAGACGGAATTGACATGACGGAAATTCGTACGCATCTGACAACTGACACGGACGCGTACTGGGACGCGTTAGATGTTAAAAAGGCGCGTCCAGAACTGAAAAGACGCGTACAATACGCATCTAGACGCATTGCGAGGATCCCTGACAATAGGCTTGAATGGTGTTTTAAAGTTATAACGTCTCATAAATATTAATAAATTGCAACTTCGATTTATACCATGGTCTCCAGTGTTCTGGTAATGGTGCCACAATCCCTTCCTTGGCGATCCACATTAAGTGTTCTTCTTTGTAAGGGTCTATTCCAATGATCTGGGCATATTCAAATATCTCTGTTATAAACAAACAAATTTAATAATATAAATTTTAACAAAAAACTACATTACAGTGTAAATAGTGTCAAGTCCTCATGGTTTTAATTTTCCATAACTTCTACATTTCACATAGGTAATAGCAGAGACTTGAGTACCTTTCATTTTTATGAATGGATCATGGACATACATGTAACAAAAAATCGAATACATTTTTGTAAAGTACATGTAAAAGCCCAGTATAATGAGAAATACATTTGGATTTATGTGTATATTTGAAAATTATTAAACTAATTATGAATATTAAGAGATTTCTTACTAATTGTTAAAGTACTAGTATTGTCTACATCAATGGCAACAAAATGGAAAATTGAGATAATAATTTCTAATAAAAACACTTACATTTATAGAAAGTGCCTGAAAACTATACATGAAATCTTGTAAACAAAAATATAGCACCCCCTTCATGCCACTTCTCTCTAAAAATCATCATTTCCTTACCTTCCTCGGTTGGTTTATAGTTTTCATCATAGTCCTCTTCAAGGACAAGCTGCTCTCCCATCATCATCTTGGCAGATTTTTGTATGTAGCCAGCACCAAAATACAGAAAACAGTCTTTGTTTTACCTATTTCATATGGAAAAATACAGATTATTTTGAATGTCTAGAGTCCAATCTGGCATTATTTTTTTAGAAAAACATGTAATAGAGATCTTTTCTTCTCAAAACACTGGGACTATCTACCATCTGGTGAAATATAAAGTGATGGCATTGTCAGGTTATAATATAAAAGGCAAAACTATAAAGCATAGTGGGAAACATGTTTTGGGGTTACCACGCTCCTTGTACATTAAAGACTACATTTGTAAGAGTAGGTTCATGGCTACTGCTACAAAAGGTTAAATTCTCTCTCTTTACCCGACACTCCGTACTTTTCCAATGGCAGTCATATTTTTGTTCCTGTTGGTGTACCCCTCTTCATTTATTGTTTGTTAACTTTTGAAGACATTAAAAACCAGAGAATGGCAACTTCTTAAACATGTTAAATTGCCATTTAAGTTCTGCAACAAACCATCAGTAAGGATAAAAAGTTACAATTAACATCCATGTAGGAAAATCTTCACAAATTACAAGTTTGTAAAAATCATGTGCTGCATATTTTTATTGATATTCTGTTTTATTTTCTGAATTAGATAAAACAGATGTTTTTGAATAACCCACATACATAATTAAAAGAATTAATTATCATATTATTGTATTAAAACCAATTAAGATAAATATACAATTCAAAGTACATTGTGTTGTTAATTCCCTAGGGAAATATTAGGCAATAAACTTAACAATATAATTAGTGTAATATAAAGATAGAAATCAGCATAAAGGATTGATGATTACTTCAATTAAGATAAGGATTTAGTATTTGTGTATAAAATCAACACTTTACAATGAATAGGCACAACAGACAGCACTTTCATTACTAATGGGAATACACATTTGAAAGTAACAACGTTTTTTCATCAATTTCATTTCTGTTTAGTGTCATAAACACATTCAAGTTGTTCATTGTGCAAGATCTCAATATCAATAGAAAAAACAAGGCTTGATTAAACAATGAAAATCAGACTTCATTATCTATGTACACAACATTCCTATAGCAGTTTCTCTGGTCCATTTGCTGTCTCGAGGTCATTATTCGTTGAATTCTTAATTTCATGGTGTATCCTCGGTACTCCTCACCCACAAAAACAAAGAAAAAAAACATCAGTTTTCATTAATACTGAAGTATGTTAGTTGTACTGGTCCCAGCTAGTTGAAAACAAAGCCTCCTTATATGGGTTTCTTTCATGTTTATGGCTTTGAGCAATTAGACAACTAATGAGATGACACAGGTACAAGCTACCAAGAGATGTATCCTCAGACAACTTAAGACTTAGTTAGTTATTGAACCATTTGTTCACCACACGCTTATGATTACATAACGATTGCACCAAATTAAAAGACAGTGGGTAGTTTTTTGTATTTAAATTTGTAATAAATATTAAATTTTTATTAAAATATTAAAAGTTTGTTTGTATGAAGGAAATACATTAAATTAAATACAATGTAATCAGGTTAATTACTTCAGTATAAAAATTTGGTAAAATAGCCACATTTTTAATCAGAGTTACCAAGATCAAGAGAAATTAATTAGGTTATAAAACAAACAAATTAATTTCATGACACTATGAACTATTCAGCTACAACTAGCAACACAAGAATCATGTTTCAATATTTTATGAAGGTTTTCTTCTGATGTTTATTATTCATTGAGGTACAGTTCAGAAAACCTTAGAAAAAATATAAAGCTGTGCATGATTTTTTTTTTTTTTTTCCTAAGTTGTAAAAGGCCTACGGAGAATTTAGAGCATATACTGGGATAAGGATATTGCTTTATAGACGCCTAGTATCACATGGTACATAATTACTGGTATAACTAGGATCAATATAGGTTCCTTTAATAAAAATGTAGCCTCAACATGGAGACATTCTTTGAAACAAATCCAACACTCCTCGATGTTTTACTCTCAAACTAATTTTTCCTTATTTAGTTTCTTGTAAAATAGAAGCTGAAAATATGTTACAGGATGGAGATGTCCCCTTGTAAAAAATGTGTTAGAAAAAGGGTCAATAAGTATGCTTTTTCATTGTGTTCTCTATTAAGAACTTTTTCCTTTCTGTCTCAAACATTTTTCTTTCAAAATATGACAGAAAAGGAATACTAGGCGTACTAGTAGATTGCTGACATTTAAGGGACTGTTAAAATATTTGCACCATCTTTCCAAAAACCTGTTAGTATTTCAAGCTATTAATACAGAAGTATCTGGGAATTCACAACAAAAATTATATATTCTGCAATGAGACAATAAATATGAGTGGTTTGTCTATACTTATGTACCTTTCAAATGTTTAATATTGCATTGAGAATTTATGCCAACAAAGGTATAAAGTTCATCAAAATAACATAATTATAAAGAGCAAGTGTCCAATTTGTTAGTTATAATAGCCCCAGTACCCAACTAATTAAATTGAAACCAGTTTAAAAAAAATGAATAAGAGTTCACATAATTAGCTGGCCTCCAATTCAGTTTTAGTTACAATCTTGAAGGGCAAAACAGGTCTAGGCACAATGTTGCTTCGTCCGGCAAAGTTTGATGTCTGGCAAACAATTGTTTTTTAAGCCTCAATAAAATTGCATTAATGTAGAGCAAAAATGTGTCGGCCAGACATAATTTTTGATATGTCTAACTGAATGTCTTGCAGAGATTGTTAACTGCAGTCAGTGCATATTGAGTTAACTTTAAAAAAAAGTTATTATCTGACCCATTTCCCCTTTATGAGTTCATTGCCAAAAAAACAAAACTGCAGTTTTCAAGCAACATTATTTTTAAGACGAAAAAGGTGCTGCTGCACATCAACACGTAAAGCTGTTTAAAGGGCTTCAAAATCTCCTGCTTTGTCCAGACATGTTATGGGGTCGACAGAAAATGACTATCGACACAGAAAACGACAACTTAATATAAATATCCCACAAAATGTGAAACATTTACAATAAAGTCACATTGTTTATTATGCATGAGTTATTTTTGTCATGTATGTTTTTACAAACTAGAGTGTTTACCTTTCCAACGAAGGCATTCTTTCATTCACTTGTTGAATTCTGGGTAATTCAGGTAAAAACAAAGTTATAAAATCCAAAACCTATCCGGTTTAAATTTCCGGACACATCGAAGGTGATATGTACATTTAATTTCCTCTGACGGTTTTCTCTATACATTGCCAGAAATAAGCCAAGACGATTTGAGCTAAGTATCGGTTGCAGTTACTAACATAAATTCTTATTTTAATAAATAACTATATATTTTTTTTTAAATAACTTTATTCAACTACATCAGGGACAGTCTATACTATAGTATAGACTGTCCCTGACTACATTAAGTTAATCAAAGAACTTTTTTCAGTTCAAAATTCAGTTTTGCTTGTTGTTAACTTAGATTTGTATAAATCGAACAAATTATTAGAAAGATTGATAAAATTATACAATGAAAGACAATACTAACTATTTTAGATAAGGCTAGAGGGGGTCCATTAAGAGGTTAACAATTTTTTATTTTTCTCCAAAAATTTCAATTAAAGACAAGAGAAGATATGGTTTAAGCATATCGGGGAAACTCAATTAAAGTAAATGGAGGATTAAAACAGGAACCCATTTTGTATTGTAATATGAGAGATTAATACAATACAAATACAAATATAAATAATTGTATTGGCTCAAACTCATCTACAATAAATAGTGTAATGGAAAATAATATATAACATCACATGTAATGTAACGTTTGTACATTAACATTACGTACATTATATGTTACGTACAATAAAGGCACTGCATTTTAAATTATTTTGTCTTTAGGTGCTAAATATAAGTAATATATTAATGATGTTCTTAAGTGCTTAATTAGCAGTTATGACACATTATTTAAATGTCTTTAGTGTTTCAGCGCTCACAAACGGTGTTACGGACCTTAATTTCTTAAACTTGACACAATAAATTTCGCTGTTTTATTCGTTGCTGACAACAATTTAAATGAAACATAGATAAGCATTTGTTATGATGATAATTGGATTCAACTTGATCTAAAACCAATAAAAGAACGTCAATAAACGTGTATTGGTCATGCTTTATAGAGAAAATAGATTGATTGTTTGGATGTATGTTTTCTTTATGTCCAGCGAGCAGTATTTCAGTTATGTTCAGGAGTTTTGTTACATACATTAATGGGTTTTTGGCGACATGCAATCAAGGCCACATATTTTGTAACAAATAACAACTTTTATCGAGACTATATTTCTGTCTTCATACAATACAAAAATTTATTAATAAGAAAAATCATCAAAAAGAATATTTTCCGGGTGTGTTTAATGATTATTTATAAACTCAAAAGTACTTGATGCAAGAAAGCGACATGGTAAATTTGAGCAGTACTGTACACAACTATTAAAAGTAATGTATGCAAGGTCAAAACTCAAATGTCAAGATTGGGTGAACCTTCCGTCTCCAAAACATCGACATTGATACATTTTCTTTACAAGAAATAATTTATTGAGACTTTCAGTGTTCACTGAATCAAATAGTCGACTTGAAAGTTTGACGACATGTTTTTCTTTAATATGCAACATTTACGATGGACTGAGACCTCATCAACGCCATCTTTGTCCCAAATTATTTACATTTGTACCGTTTGTTAAATCTGCAATCCGAATTGGGATAAAGGACTGGTTTTCGTTTGTTTTAAAAATATTCGAAATTCCGAATACATTGATTTATGTATTATTTTATTTTGCAAAGATGTACATGTGTAAATCGTGTTTACTGTTAGGACATCATGATGATCAGCTGCAGCAGCACAGGCAGCCATGGAATATTAACTGTTTACATCACGAAAATTATTTAATACACCATTAAAACAGTAGCAAGAAGTTCATTATTGTTGGACATACTTACAATGCGTTAATTATACAATTAACAATTCAGATGAAAGCAGATTTAATGTGCATTTATGATAATAGTACGAAATGTTTATTTGTTCAACACATTTACAATAAATGGTTATGACACATAATCACGTGCACACAATGTAATGAATACAACAATATGATCGTTCACCTAGCCAGCTTGATTGCGTAAGAATATATGAACAGAATTATATTTTTATTCAAATGCAAAGAACAAAATTATTACATTTCGCAATACAAAACATACTGTTTTTCACCTGAAAAATAATCAAAACAATATTACAGATAGAAAGTACTTACTTCGGTAAATGCAAACATCGAACTATATTATCGCGCAATAGCTCAGTAAACCGTACCTGAAATTAGTTATAACCCCACGTGTGATACAATGCAATGATTTGAGTTATGATAACAGAAAACAGCAATTTACATGAGAAAACAGAAAACAGTGAGTTCAAAAATAGACAAGAAAAGATATGGTTGTAACCATATCGGGAAAACTCAATTAAAGTAATTGGAGGATTAAAACAGGAAGTCATTTTGTATTGTAATATCTGATAAATGTCCTATAATAAAAATAGAAATTGTGTAATTAATACTATAACCAACAATAACAGTAAAGAATAAAAAGCTTCGCCGAGCGCAGCATGATACGACCGCAACATGTTGAACCCTGTACGTTTGAGGCCTAATATGGAAAGTCAATTGCTTTGGACATATGCAGCCCATAGTGGACTTAAAAAGTTTTTTGACACATGCATACCTTGGTGGACTATCGACCCATATTTTCATAAGGAATCCATTATATTTTTTGTTCAAAAGTAGACAATAAATAAAATTCATGTTTATCTATTATTTGATTTTTTTTTAAATCCCCCCTTTTGCCCCTCATTTCTAACCGGAATAGGCAGAAAAAGTGGCTAAAAATACTCTTCATTATTTATCCATTATGTGACAAGAATAAATTAGAAAAAAAATTCAAAATCGGACAAGAAATGCAAAAGTTACATTTTTGCCCCCTTTGGCCCCTAATTTCTACAGGGGTAAAAAAAGAGGTGGTCTGGAAAAATTCATTCTTCATTTGGTATCACTATTTGACAAAAATTAACTTCCAAATTTTTTTTTCAAAATCGGACTAGAAATAAAAAAGTTTCATGTTTGCCCCTTTTGGGCCCCTAATTCCTAAACGAAAAAAAGAAGGAACCCACAAAATCAATCTCTTTCATCCTTTTATGATAAGAAAAATTATTGTAAAATTTCAAAGCAATCTGTAAACCAGAACCAAAGTTATTGTGGAAACAAATAAAAAAGTAGCATTTTTTGCCCTTTTTGGGCCCCTAATTTTTAAACTAGAAAAGGGGGGACAACAAAAATCAATCCCATCCATCTATTAATGGTAAGGAACAACATTGTAAAAGTTTCAAAGCTATAGGATAACTAGAACAAAAGTTATTGTGAGAACACTTAAGTTAACAGACAACGACGCAGACGACAGCATCATACCATTATACGTCCGCAATTTTTTTGCGGTCGTATAAAAATAGTAGGCATGCATAGTAAATAAACCAGTTAACATTTTTGGACATTTGAATTATTTAAAGCAAAAGAAAGATACAGGAAAATGCAATTGAGTCCTGTATTAAAAAATTTAATTAAATAATTTATTTCTATATGATGCGACAACAACAAAATAACTGGAAAATTAAAAAGTGCATAAAACCAATAATAAGACAATGCTAAAGTAGAAACGTTTTCATCATTTAAATTTTCGACAGGAATTACAGATTCGTAATACTCCCCCATCAAGTCGGTGTGCAATCTTTGTCCCAAATTATTAACATTCATGACATTTGTACCGTTTGTTGAATCTGCAATCCCAATTGAGATAAAAGACTGGTTATCGTTTGTTTTAAAAATATTCGAAATTCTTAATACATTGATTTATGTGTTATTTTTATTTTGCAAAGATGTACATGTGAAAATCTTGTTTACTGTTATTCATCATGATGATCAGCTGCAGCAGCACAGGCAGCCATGAAATATTAACGGTTTATATCACGAAAATTGTTTAATACACCATTAACAAGAAAAGATATGGGTTAAACCCATATCCAGAGATGTTCGATTTATATGTTATAGGTGTATCCCATTTGGTTTAATAGTTTTTTTTTCAATTTGTTTTATTTAAAATTTCATCATATGCTGTAAAGGGATGCAAATATAGACGATTGTGAAAGGCAAGAAATAATCCTCTTGATTATAATATCTCAACTTTGAGAAGAGTACTGTAATAAAAAAAGCAAAGTTTTGGAAGGACAAATGTTTACCAATAAAAATACATTGACCATAGTCAAGTGGTTCTGTGGGGGGAAAATGTGAATGTAAGATCGGCAGTTATCGCGTCCTCGGAAAATCAAAGAAAACATACCGACAAGTTACAATTTCTATTGATTTAATTTTACTGTAATTAAAATTGTTTCAAAAGATCTGCAATTAAATGTATTTCAAACGTCAAACTAGCATTCATGTGCATAAACATTGCTAAGAACTTTATAAAATTTTCAGAATTTAAAATATAAAAAAAAACAATTAGAAGAAGAGTCTTATTTTGCAAAACAATTGATGAGATTATTAACTTCTACAATTATTTTCAACAATATAAACTGTTGATGACCTTTATTCGAACGTAACTGAATTTTTTCTGTTGTATTATTATATATATAACTTGCTTCGTTATAATATCTTAACATCAACATTTTTAAATCTTGAATTAAATAAAAAATCTATATCTTTTGTGCTTTTTTATTATTGAGAAATTTCTTTTCCCTACTAATTTCTACCACATTTTTCACTGATTCAGACATCATTTTTTTAAATAACACGCCTGTTTGAAAATCTAATTTTGTATATATAGTTTATTCTCACACAGCCAATAATACAATTGGTACAGAGAAAGTAACAAATAAACAAAACAACAGGCTATATACAATATATATCAAAAGCATAATCTAATTTAGCCATTTTAGCGGCTTATTATGCGAGTCTAATTGGTCTTTCATTTTTACCTTTCATCAAAGTTCAGTGTCAGGTAATAAATAATCAATCAGCAAATAAACAAGGCACATCTAATATACTATTACATCATAGAAATGTCTCTGCCCCCTCCCTAAAACCACCACAACCACACACGAATCGTTCACGAGAGTTTGGGATTTCGAAACCGTCAATAAACAAAACCCAGGGAAATTAAATTTAATGTTCAAGATGACTAATTTTCTGCGTTAAGGTTCCATTTTCTACCTTATAAATTATGAAATAATTCAGAAATAAGTTTTCTGGATGAGTGGTCACAAGCGCGTTAAACAAAATTTAAAAATGCACTTTTATTGTCAAATTATCTAAGTAACTAATAAAAGAAACCGAAAAATATACTTTATCATGTTAAAATAAGAATGCATAAAAAATTACGAAGCTTGACATATAAATCACGAAATAATCCAAGAAATACAATTGAAGCGATGAAAAACATTACGTAATATAACATTTTTTTAAATGCCTTTTTCTTATCAAATTAAATAACTAATTAATAAAAGAAACTCAAGTATATACATTTTATTATGTCAAGAATAGAATGCATTAATAAAAATACTAGGCTTACCCTATAGATAGTAAAATAATCCAACAAGTGTGGACACAGAAAAACGTCTCGCCTGCATTCAGCATCAGTAACGAAAACAAATTTCGTCATAAGCATTACGAAAAAAGCATTAAATATCAGCAGCGGCCTGTATACCAAATATTGTCACCATACCATGCATAGTTACAGAGGAACTGTCGACAAAAAAAAAAAACGACAAAAAGCTTTATTTAAAGTCGGTGTATCAAAACAGTAAACACAAGCTCTACAGAGCTTTTAAAACAAAAACTTTAATGTAGTCGCTGGACCGTGAAATTGAGGTCAAGGTCAGGTGACACCTACCAGACAGTCATGTACTAGTCATCAGCAACTTATATACCAAATATTGTCATCCTACCATGCATGGTTACTGAGGAACTGTCGTAACCCAAAAACTTTAACGTAGTCGCTGGACCCCGAAATTGAGGTCAAGGTCAGGTGACACCTACCAGACAGTCATGTACTAGTCATCAGCAACCTATACACCAAATATTGTCATCATACTATGCGTAGTTACAGAGGAACTGCCGTAACCCAAAAACTTTAACGTAGTCGCTGGACCGTGAAATTGAGGTCAAGGTCAGGTGACAGGTGACTGACTGGCAAGTACTCATCATAAGCTACCTCTGTACCAAATTTGATGGACCTAGAGCTTGGGCTTACAAATATATGAAGCAAGATGTCAAGTGTTTACGCCGCCGCCGCCGCCGCCGGATTCCCATACATATGTCTCGCCTCCAGCGACTTTCGTCGCAGGCGAGACAAAAATAAAAATTGAAGCGGATCTACCGAGATAATGGTAAAGCGCGCATTAATATGCAATTATGTACATCTTTACTTCTTCTTATTAGATCAGGACAAAAAAAAAACGTATTTTAAAGCTTGAAGGATTTAGCAAATACGAAAAACTGTAATTGAAATATTTTCTTTAATATTAAATTTGCCATTTTATCACTTACAACATGAACTATATTGTAGAGTATGGTTTTTAACCTTTTTGCTCAATTTACCCGAAAACAATTATATATCATTAAGGGATAATAAGAAGAGATCGAACATATGAAAACAGTAGCAAGAAATTTATTATTGTTGGACATATTTACAATGCGTTAATTATATAATTAAATTCAGATGAGAGCAGATTTAATGTGCATTTATGATAATAGTACGAAATAGTACGAAATATTTATTTGTTCAACACATTTACAATAAATGGTTATGACACATAATCACGTGCACATAATGTAATGAATACACCAATATGATCGTTCACCTAGCCAGCTTGATCGCGTAAGAATATATGAACAGAATTATATTTTAATTCAAATGCAAAGAACAAAAGTATGACATTTCGAAATACAAAACATACTGTTTTTCACCTGAAAAATAATCAAAACAATATTACAGATAGAAATTACTTACTTCGGTAAATGTAAACATCGAACTATATTTTCGCGCAATACTTCAGTAAACCGTACCCGAAATTAGTTATACCCCATGTGTGATACAATGCAATGATTTGAGTTATGAAAAAAAAACAGATAACAGCAGAATCTCATCGAAGGGCATTACCGTTAACAGCAAACAGGTTTTTTATTTTCATTATGACAGTTAACAACAATGTCAATTTTCAAGAAACATTTAAGGGATGACCTTGGTGTTCTTGTGTGTGTTGTTGTGTGTGTGTGGTTTTTTTTTTTGGCTTTTTTAGATAGATACACTGCAGCATACAGTATATAGAGATTAAATAGATTTAATTGCTAGCATGGCTCTGTAAGGTTTTTTTGTACCTTAATTTAAGTTTTAACTTCAGTTTGTATTAGTACCAGCTGCCTTCACATATGTAGTTCTTATTCTATAGTGTATTGACTTTAAATATCTGCTTCCGATAAATCATGGAAAGACATTAATTATATTACAGTGACATGATAACCTGGAGTGCCCTCTGACCGCACGTGTAGACTTATCATATTGTGAAAACAAATTTTATCCTGGGGAAACTCCACATCTGCTTTCTATCTTCTTTCTTCAGCATGCATTGTAAAATATCATGAGAAAGTTTCAGTTCAGTAAATGTAGTAGTTGAACACAGTCGTTATTTATTTATCTCTGTTGATGTATACCACTATATAGAACCCGATGCACTTTTAAGCAAATACACAACATATTCTTTCTACACAGTGTGTGCTGCCTACATGCTTACCCAATGTTTATTTAGTATGTCAGTCTGCCTTTGCTAATAGTCGTTTAATTTATGAAATGCTTTATGTATCGATGTCTGTTCAGTTTAAAAAATATTGTATTATATTGTATTGTATGATTAATTAACTTGTTTGGTTTGATGGTCTGTTTTAAAAGCTCTACAGAGCTTATATGTTTATTGCTATATGCCACAGACTATAAATAACATTTCTACTTGTCAAACCGAATTTGAAAACCGCTTGCCTGACAAAATAAAATCATTAGACAAGTAAGGAATTTCACACATAAATAGAAAATCGTTTTAATTATATTTCATTTTATCATAAAATAATTATAATTATTTGGGTTTTTATGTAAAAACATGGAGCTCACATGGTTCTAATCTTAATTCAGACACTCCCCCACTAAAAACTTGACGCAACGATATGCCTCACATATTGTTGAAAGTGGCGTTAAACCATCCTCACTAGTCAGGGTTCCTGCGTCCACATGTGTTTACAAAAAACACTTACTCGTGAGGACAGCGTTAAACATCATTCAACCAAAGAACACAAAAATTATGTTATACAAGGAAAAAAAACGTAATCTTAAAGGCATCTTGACTATTACCAATATTGAGACTTAGAGGTCGTTGAGAGCAATTTATAACATTAGAATTTAATGTAATCAGTTAAGATCGTACATAGACCCTTGCTTCTGTCGGAGAATAAATGTATTATTCTCTTATTCTAGCCAGCAAGGATCTGTTATATATATCAGAAGTGAAAAGAAAATATACCATTTATCAGAACTTATCATAATGACTTTTCTTTTTATTCAGTTGATATGAAGTCTATGCTTGCCAATCAATTGTATAAATTAGAAAAACATTAGATATACACGGGAAAGACATAAGGCGACTGTCAAACGGACAACTAACTACATACAGTATTATGACAGGCACATACATGACCAGATGCTCCCTGGAATCAAGTTCAACAAAATGGTGCAGTTTCTACTATACACCTCGCCATAAGTTAAGCAACACCTACAATTTTTTTTTTTTAATTTAACAAATCTGAATGAATATTAACTTTGTGTTATTTATGTACTAAAGCCATCATTCGAGCACGGGAAAGTTACTTTAACTCCTCAGGTAAATCTTTAAAAAGCAAAACCAGTTTGTCATACGGTAGTCGAGCACGCCTTAAAGCCTGTAGTGTTCATCTGGTCTTTTTCGACTTCATCTTTGAATCTCTACAATGCCTAGACGGAAATTAAGTGAAGCTAAGAAGTGGCAGATCTTTGAAATGCGTAATATTGGACAGAGCTTGCGTCAAATAGCACAAACCTTTATTATTGTATCCCGGCTACTGAAACGTCATCGAGATGATGGAACTATCCTGGAACGTCCTAGGTGAGGTCGACCACTAAAAACATCTGAAAGGGAGGATAGAGCACTCGTTCGTGTAGCCAAACGCAAACCGTTTGCCACTACAAGATATCTTCTTGACGATTTGAATATTGCAACCAGAGTCGCCGTTTGAAGTTAACATGCGTCTAAACAATGCAAGGTTGAGAGCTCGTCGTCCCTTGAAACGTCCACTTTCGACACAGAGACATCTCCAAGCACGTTTAGAGACGAGGCACTGCTTACAACTACAAAAACATCGTTTGGCTGTGGTGGTGTTACAGTGAGGGAAGGCTTTTCATACGACTGTAAACTGAATCTGTATGTGGTTGATGGGACAATGACAGGGCAGAAGTACCCGGTATCGAGATGACGTTATTAACGCTATTATTGTGCCACATTTTGACAATCATGAACTTGGTAACAGACCCATCTTTATGGATGACAACGCAAGTCCTCACCGAGCTGCAATTGTACGTGATGTTATCGAAAGGCAAGCCAATGAGCATCTTCCATGGCCATTTATGTCACCCCATATGAATCCAATTGAACATTTGTACGATATAATTGGCCGTAAAATCAAGAACAGAGCACATGCTTGTCAAAATGTTCAAGAACTACGTGTTGCCATTCAAAATGAATGGCAGAATTTACCACATACTACACTTCGTCGTTTAGTCAACAACATGAGGAGTAGAGTAATGAACCGTACCGGAAGCGTGGTGGTTACACGACTTAACTGAGTATTGTTGCGTCTACCACATTTCAAAGTGACTTTTCTTTCCCTGAACGTTGACCTGTGATGAGGTGTTTAAGTTCATGAAATTGAAGTATGCAATCAAACTTTTTTTTTGACTAATGAAAGTTATATTTGCACTGTTTTTTATATCTTTGCTTTGAACATTTTTTCATCAAACAATAAGTTAGACTGTAAACATGTTGTTTGTATGTTTCATTTCTCATTAATGGTCAATAAATTGTTATTTCTTTAAAAAATAATAAAATCTTGAATGAATCCCTGGACAATAATAGGGTATTGCTTAACTTATGGCGAGGTGTATATTAGTATCGACTGGGTTTGATGTTGTGGCTATTAGATATAATTTTGATTACGAGAGTATCCCCTATATTGAAATACTAGTATGTTGAGATTGTCTAACGGCGTTTCCACTAAAAATTTCTGAAATAGCGTTACTCGAGTTTAATTTTGACGTGCTATGCTAAAAATGACGTAGAAAATTGAAAAGTTCTTTTTTGAACGATTTATTGGTTCTATGAGTTGTCATATAAATCTTCAGTACAGAAATTTACCAACGACCATCCATACCAAGTCTGGTTCAAGTAGGCTAAGTGGTTTGGAAGATTTGGAAAATTTGACGTGCTCTAAATTCAAATTAGCAGAAATAGATTTTTTCGGTAGTAAACTGTAAGATATACTGTCTTAACTTAACTTTTTGTTGATTGGATGTTTGCTTTACGTCCAGCGATCAGTGTTAAAGCTATATACAGGACGACAAGTTAACCGACAATAAATCAACGGAAAAGGAGGATGGGTTGGGACATTGGGAACACAATTTTGATTGACACTAAAAAAGTATCGAATATGGTTTAGGGAAGAGAATTTAGCATCTGGTATCTGCTACAAAGAACCTAATCTTTTTCGAAATCACTACACAAGGGGTCTTCATCGTGCAAGGGGCGTTGCACTCTTCAAACTCGTTACCCACTACGGTCCCTCAACTTTTTTATCCTCTTGAAAATCGGAAATTGCTCTCACTATTTTTTCATATTTAGTGGTTCAAAATCGCGATTACCAGTCGTGAAACAACCTGAATTATTTGAATTATCTAACAGGATGACAACATAAATGTGAACACATAACGGGAATTCAACGACTAGATGCAGACAAAACAAAATTATTCTTCAACTCTCCCTTAATTTTAATTCTAGTTTTTGCCAAAAACTGAACCAGATATTTTCTACTTCTGGTTACAGCGACCATCTTAGTTGGAGGTAAGGAACTTGTAACTTGGGTAATCTATAGGAATTTAAATGGGCAAAGTTTTAAGCTTATGGATGACAGGAAACTGATGTAGCACACCCTGTCCTCACCAAAATGGTAACCAGACAACTCGGACCGCGGTCAACTCGAATCATGACAACTCGGACCGTAGTAAGGACCACTCGGCCCGTAGAAAATAGGACAACACGGACCGTATATATGTCCTGTATATGTGATAGTCTTGTTTGCAATATTTATAAATTTGTCGTAGTTGCAGATTATTTCATTATGTGAATGTTAAATGTTTATAACATATTATGAGAAATACAACACAATTAACGACATTAAATCTTAAGAATTAAGAAAACACTCATAATTATCTTAAATAATCGTGGCTTCAATTGATGTGATCGGCAATCATGTACTTTAATAATAATAACGTAACTAATTTTAAGATCTGATGTGCGTTTTCAAATTAGTGAAACTTAGATAAGAAGTTTCTGCGATTTCAAATGAGTAGCTTGGCCAAGCTGTGAAAGAATAATAAAAACCCTGACACGGCATTCGGTCATCAACAACCATGTCAGTGTAGCCAAACCATTCGACCACGACAGGAGTCCGTACTTTGTTACTGTTGTAACAAATATTACCACAGAACATGTACCAACACGACCAAAGCCAACTTTAAACAACAGAAGGCTGTTAATCCTCGGGTCCAGTTCTGCTGCAATGCATGTAAATTACTCATACCACCAGCTGTAGAAAGTACACGTCTTTCAGTTGGTGACAACACAATACCATACTCGGATATTACCATTCCTTATGGAGAAGTCACTCATTTTCTTATACATGGACAATTTCACGGAAACAACAAACTTCAGTATGGTCAACTAAACATCAGTTAACAAAAAAAAAATAAATTGTATGACAATAAAGATTTCTCGGACCGTAAATTAAAAATATAGGACAACTCGGACTGTATATGAATAATACGGTCCGACTTGTCGTGGTCCGCGGTCAGAGTTGTCTCGCATTCACCAAGATGTACTACGAACTCAGAACTTTGCTTCAATGAGACTGAACGATTGCTTACACTCCTTCACTGTAATCGGTAGCAGTATACTGGACACAAGTTTTATACTACTGTTTATTTAAGCCTTATGTAGAATAACACAAGAATGTCACCCTCTTTGTGGGTTCAGTTTGCCAAGTTTAGACATTCATTATCACAAGATGAACAACATTCAGTCAAGCTTCAACATGGTTTATAAACATAATCTAAACTATGCATCCACTTTTCATGAAACTATGATGCATGATGCCAGTTGGGAAAGATACCCATTGATCATTAAGCAGAATCCAAGACCTGTGACATAATAAGGAGTGTCTTTACTGTAACTTCAGTTCAAAAGTCAAGGCATATATAAATACAGTGTACATGGACAATCAGGAACAAGCTGGTTTTCAGAAATAATCTATTAAATAATAAATCCTCTTTGATAGAGGAATCCCATTAAATTTAGGCAATTTTATTTACATCGCAGATTGTTAGTTACAGCTAATGCATCATGTATTTGTACACAATATGTAACTAATAACAAGTGTGGACACAGAAAAACGTCTCGCCTGCATTCCGCATCAGTAACGAAAATAAATTTCGTCATAAGCATTACGTAAATAGCATTAAATATCAGCAGCGGCCTGTATACAAAATATTGTCACCATACCCTGCATAGTTACAGGGGAACAGCCGTAACCCAAAAACTTTAACGTAGTCGCTGGACCATGAAATTGAGGTCAAGGTCAGGTGGAACCTACCAGACAGTCATGTACTATTCATCAGCAACCTATATACCAAATATTGTCATCCTACCATGCGTAGTTACAGAGGAACTGTCGTAACCCAAAAACTTTAACGTAGTCGCTGGACCGTGAAATTGAGGTCAAGGTCAGGTGACACCTACCAGACACTCATGTACTAGTCATCAGCAACCTATACACCAAATATTGTCATCCTACCATGCGTAGTTACAGAGGAACTGTCGTAACCCAAAAACTTTAACGTAGTCGCTGGACCATGAAATTGAGGTCAAGGTCAGGTGACACCTACCAGACAGTCATGTACTAGTCATCAGCAACCTATACACCAAATATTGTCATCCTACCATGCGTAGTTACAGAGGAACTGTCGTAACCCAAAAACTTTAACGTAGTCGCTGGACCGTGAAATTGAGGTCAAGGTCAGGTGACACCTACCAGGCACTCATGTACTAGTCATCAGCAACCTATACACCAAATATTGTCATCCTACCATGCATAGTTACAGAGGAACTGTCATAACCCAAAAACTTTAACGTAGTCGCTTGACCGTGAAATTGAGGTCAAGGTCAGGTGACACCTACCAGACAGTCATGTACTAGTCATCAGCAATCTATACACCAAATATTGTCATCCTACCATGCGTAGTTACAGAGGAACTGTCATAACCCCAAAACTTTAACGTAGTCGCTGGACCGTGAAATTGAGGTCAAGGTCAGGTGACACCTACCAGACAGTCATGTACTAGTCATCAGCAACCTATACACCAAATATTGTCATCCTACCATGCGTAGTTACAGAGGAACTGTCGTAACCCAAAAACTTTAACGTAGTCGCTGGACTGTGAAATTGAGGTCAAGGTCAGGTGACACCTACCAGACAGTCATGTACTAGTCATCAGCAACCTATACACCAAATATTGTCATCCTACCATGCGTAGTTACAGAGGAACTGTCGTAACCCAAAAACTTTAACGTAGTCACTGGACCGTGAAATTGAGGTCAAGGTCAGGTGACAGGTGACTGACTGGCAAGTACTCATCATAAGCTACCTCTGGACCAAATTTGATGGACCTAGGGCTTGGGCTTACAAAGATATGAAGCAAGATGTCAAGTGTTTACGCCGCCGCCGCCGGATTCCCATACATATGTCTCGCCTCCAGCGACTTTCGTCGCAGGCGAGACAAAAAATAACGTCCAGTTTTGTTGCAATTTGTATGATTAAATGTCCAGAGCAAATTCAACTTAGCTCAACTGTTCTCTATGTGTGTTTAAATACATGTAATACTTTTCCCTTCCTGCTGCCTTTTATAGTGAAAGTTTTGTAGCATACTTTTTAGTCTTGCTGAATAGAAAATACTGCAAATGCACATTTCCAAGAAAATTGAAAAACAAGAACTTGACAATAAAACAAGCTTTTGACTGGGAAGCATTGCAATTCATTGCTATAAATGAAACATTCATACAAAATGTCATAAAATATAATAAAAGCATACAAAATATGTACATTCCAAGAAGGATTAGAATTAACTTAAAATAGACCAAAAGCAATAAGGAATAAAATAAACTTTCGATAGACCATACACTTTCAACAGGCTGTATTGATAATTGGATACTTCAAGGCTATGACAAAGGAAATTTAAACAAAGTCTTGTTGTACAGTAGTCCCCCTCTTATAAGACCACCCCATCTGAGTCATGAAAGTGGTCTTATAATGGGGGTGGTCTTTCTTGAGGGGATACAATTTATACAGGTCAATAGAGCTTGGTCGGTTGATTAGCAGCAAAAGCTGTGAAGTGATTAAGAATCACACAAAATAAGTATTTGTATTTTATTATTCAGTATAAATAAAAATAAAAAGAATTCATGCAGTTTTTATCTGTTTAAAATGTGTAATGATAATATAACAATTCCAAGTCTTCTTAACAGTGAACGTTTCTGTTCCTGTTTCATCTGCATTATCGTTGTTTTTATCACTTTTATTGTCTGCCCAGGTTCCACTTCGTAGTTTATTAAGGTTCCGTCTAATTTGGAAAAATCCAGGTTTTTCTCTGTTCCAGTTTCCCAAGTTTTTGACATCGTTTGTAGTAAATTTTGATTTATGATTGTGTTGGTACATTGTATTATTATCTCCTTGTTGAATATTTCAGTCTTCTTGTAATAAACCCTATTTCCGTAATGCCGAAATCAAACTGATCTACAATAATTACTTGTTTTCCCCTTTAATCCAGCTTAAAAACCTTTCTTTTGCACGATTTCGACATTTTGTTTACCGGTTGTTGAACTGTTTCCGAACTGGTTTACGATAATAAAACCAAATCTCGTTCTATTCGAGACTTTCAAAATAAACATCCGGTCAGTGAAAATGGTCGTTCGTGATGGAAATTGACGTTGTTGTGTAAAAAAAACGTGGTCGCTGGTCGCGTTTGAGGGGTGGTCGTTCGCGACAGGTAATTTTACGTTAGAAACACTTAATGCATCAGGGTTTTGGCCGGATAAAGCGGGTGGTCGCTGGCGAAGGGATCGTATAAGAGGGGGACTACTGTAATAGCAATTTTTAATTTCCAACTTGCTTACAAAATACAACTTTAGAGAGCACAATTAATGAAATTCACTGCAAGGTTTTAAATGGTTCATATTTTTAAATAAGACTTATTTTAAAAGTTTTTTGTTACAGTTTTAACCTAAATCTTGCAGCCATCTTAGATTTCTGATTGGAAAACTTGTAAAAAAAATTATACAATAAACATTTATATTCATTAGGGCTTTAATCAGCTATGAATGTTCTAGAGGCATTTGAACAGTTGCCCATACAGTACTATGTTAAATCAAGTCTTGCTGTAGTGGCTACATTTGGTTTCAATCGGCACAGTGGTTAAAAGAAGAATGAAATATGTGTCAAGACAACAATGATGGTCACAAAGTCACGACAATAGATAAAAAGACACTAATGAAAACAAACATTTTTACTGTATGCTATGTTCAAAAATCAAATAAAACTTTGAACAGTCATTACTGTTGTTAGATCTCAAGGTGTCAATGTAAACCGTGATTAATAAACATTACAATGATAACAATTTTAGTTCCTATTTGCAGTTACTATAGATATATTGCAATAATTTCCTGTCAAATGAGCTGTTCATTAAACTAGTGTCACTGTATGTATTGTTAAAAATAATATTTCAAGTGTTTACACATGTAACCAAAATACATTATGTAAGAAGGAAGTCAAATTAATAATGAATTATAAAATATTTATTTGACCAAATCTGACATGATCAACACAGAACAATCTACATGTACATCTTTCATTTTTATAAGATAAATAACAATGTCAACAATTCACTTTGCAAGTGTTACAAATTTAAAACACCTTTCGTAAAAGCACAAGTTCCCCAAATAAAAGTAATCACTGTATAAAATCATCGAATCATGGCCTGTTGCATGTTATTGAAAATTCCTGAATATCCTGCCTGTAAAGCTTGTGTTGATGGCAACAACAGCTGATTAGCTCTGACTGCATCAGGGAACAGCGAGTGATAGTTTGGTAGAGGTACATAGGCTGCCGTTATCATTTTGCCTAAAAAAAAACCAAACAAATTGAATGAAGTTTAAAGCTTCTGAGATGTCATTTACATAGCAAGTTCAAATGAAATAACTTTTTGCTTTATCTCATACCAATATTTCTACATTTGGGCCACACTTAAAAGAAATAGCTGCAACAAAAAATTAAAAACCTATATTTTTAAGTCAATGTTGCATTTTGTCTAAAGGATTAAAATTCCAGATTTTACATTTAAGTCACCACCAGACTGATTAATACTCTGTAAGATTTTGTTGTGCTTCTTTTTACTTCATGCCAGAAAAAAATCAACTGGAAGAAAAATAACATTTCTTTAAAAAAAACCCTTGTACACAATGGAATGAATTGACCAATTCAAGTATGCAAATAATAACTCAAATCTTACCAGCAAAATATCTTCCATGAAGAGCATTAACAGATGCCACTGCTGCTGATATTGTTGGGCATTTAACATACACATTTCCTTGTGGTGAAGCTTTGTCAACAAACAGATGAAGAACACCTCCATGTTTATTACATTCATCAATAACATCATCACGGATTTCTTGATCCCAATTTGGTTTGGTCTCTCTATAACACAAATATCCTCAGTCATTATCTAGTTAAGTATGTTTTCTGATTCTTAAACTTTTCTTGTCAATTATTAAAATTTTCTTTTGTAATTTGTTTCAAAGCTGAACGATTTCATTTAAAGATATGATTATGTTTACAGATACTACAAATTAAACAAATGTACATACTAATATAATTAACTTATTGGATCCAAACTTTATAATACTTACGATGTAGGATCAAACATATTTGACAACATAAAGCACTGAGTGGCAATAGGCGGAGCAGACTGTTGTTGTGGCTGTGGGTTAGTCCCCATGATGGCTGCTACATTAGGAGGTGCGCCTGGAATAATGTTCAAGGCTGAGGCAGCATACTCTGGTATCTGGAACCCAGTACCTGTAGTGAAAAAAATTTCAACTTAAGTTCATCAATGTATTATTAGTCCAAGATAAATGAAAATGCATGTTTATATTACATATGCTATGTTGTATTATATTTCTGATGGGATAAGTCAATCACATTATTTACATAATATTCTGCATATTTTTTACAACCAAATGCATTCCAGACACATTGTTTCTATTTTTTTTTAAATATTGACACTGTTACTAAAATAGACCCATATATGAAGCATGTTACTATATATAAATTCTGATATTTTTTGCTGGTTTGATTTCATTTCTCAATCGATAAACAATATGGAAGGTAGTACATATTCAAATTTGAATGTGCTTTTCATATGTAACATAACAATTAAGGATTTTTAATTGGGACAATACACTTTATATGGACTTTTTCAATGTCCACAATAGAATATTAATGACTTAAGTATATTAACCTCTTTTCTTTCTCAGTAGATATACTTTCAACCTAATTGAAAGGCAATAATTGTATAATATTACAGCTTTAATTTGGAAAACAAAATATTTTCCAGGACACTGAATATATTACCTTCAGCAAGTTTAGCCATTAACTGTAATCTGCCAGTAGCACCAAGGTCTATTCCTGCTCTGTCCATTTCATCACTGTCTAACATAGAATTCTGTTGCAATTCAACTTGTCTTTCTGTAACATGACCAACTTTCATTGGTCGACCAGCAAGTTCAAAACCATTCAACTGTTCTAATGCTTTCTTTGCTTCTTCTGCATCTGTAAACTGTCGATAGATTGGCACAATTAAATATAATTAAACTTCATAAGCATCCAGTTATATTTAATCAGGTTACAGGTCAACAATTAATATATTGAGTTTTATCAGAAATTTAATGAACAATTGTTTAATAAATTTATAACAAATGAAAAATTGCGAAGGTAATTGAAGAAGAATAACTTACTGTAATAAAACCATAACCCTGGGATCTGGATGTTTCATGGTCCCTAATTAACTTGATATCCTCAATCTAAAAAGAATAAAATGTTTATATTAATAAGATTGACAACTTGATTCAGTGACCTACTATTTTAGCTTACACTGTTCAAGACTAATTTCATCTTAACATCGGTTCACTATCTGTAACTACCCAGCAGAAATTAGTTCTCTTTTTACTTTAACAATAGAAACTAGATCAAGGATAAAATCTAAATTGGTTTTTTTTATTTAAACAACATTTTGTTAAGGCCCTTCCAATGCTTACCTTTCCAAATGGTTCAAATATACCACGTAACATTTCTTCAGTAATATTGAAGTGTAATGAGCCAACATATAATCTCATAGGTCCTTTTAATCCTTTAGTTAATATGCTTGTAGCACTTGCAAGTCTATTCTTTTCTGCTTGTGATGGCTGTACAATTATTGGGACACCTAAAAGTTTCTGATTTGCTAGTCCAATAGCCAATGGCACAGACTCTGTATCATAAAATTCAACATATGCAATTCCTTTTGATCTTCTTGTTTTGTTGTCCATTATAAGTCTTACATCCCGAACCTGAAAACAATAGTCAAAATTGATTTATACAAACCAATGCAAAATAATAAATGTTGCATTTTACAATTGTCTGACTAAACTAACAAGTGTGGACATAGAAAAACGTCTCGCCTGCATTCCGCATCAGTAACGAAAATAAATTTCGTCATAAGCATTACGTAAATAGCATTAAATATCAGCAGCGGCCTGTATACAAAATATTGTCACCATACCATGCATAGTTACAGGGGAACAGCCGTAACCCAAAAACTTTAACGTAGTCGCTGGACCGTGAAATTGAGGTCAAGGTCAAGTGACACCTACCAGACAGTCATGTACTAGTCATCAGCAACCTATACACCAAATATTGTCATCCTACCATGCGTAGTTACAGAGGAACTGTCGTAAGCCAAAAACTTTAACGTAGTCGCTGGACCGTGAAATTGAGGTCAAGGTCAGGTGACACCTACCAGACAGTCATGTACTAGTCATCAGCAACCTATACACCAAATATTGTCATCCTACCATGCGTAGTTACAGAGGAACTGTCGTAAGCCAAAAACTTTAACGTAGTCGCTGGACCGTGAAATTGAGGTCAAGGTCAGGTGACACCTACCAGACAGTCATGTACTAGTCATCAGCAACCTATACACCAAATATTGTCATCCTACCATGCGTAGTTACAGAGGAACTGTCGTAACCCAAAAACTTTAACGTAGTCGCTGGACCGTGAAATTGAGGTCAAGGTCAGGTGACACCTACCAGACAGTCATGTACTAGTCATCAGCAACCTATACACCAAATATTGTCATCCTACCATGCGTAGTTACAGAGGAACTGTCGTAAGCCAAAAACTTTAACGTAGTCGCTGGACCGTGAAATTGAGGTCAAGGTCAGGTGACTGACTGGCAAGTACTCATCATAAGCTACCTCTGGACCAAATTTGATGGACCTAGGGCTTGGGCTTACAAATATATGAAGCAAGATGTCAAGTGTTAATGCCGCCGCCGGATTCCCATACATATGTCTCGCCACCAGCGACTTTCGTCGCAGGCGAGACAAAAATCGGACAATTAAAATCAGCAATACATTTAGACAAAAGCAACCTTTTTTAATACAAGGCAATACTTGATTTTAATGCGATAGCTTTCATGAAATCTTTTTTTCAACCTGACAAATATAAACTTCCACACAGAAATTTTTTTTTTATTATTGGTACCACTTTTTTACTGTTTCTATTGAAAGGCAATTTGATAAAAAAAAACATTCAAGATCCAAGGAGCCTGCAATTGCTCACCTGGGACACAAATGACTCACAAGAAGTAGGTGAGCAGACTTGCCTACCCATTTCAGGCAAAAATAGTAAGGCACTCCTCAAAAAAGCGTAATTTGAGGTGAAAAATAGTAAAGCATATAATTAAGTGTTAAAAAGGTTGTAATATAGCCAGATATATTGTAGAAACGGCACATTTTTGTTGTCTTTAATTCTAAACAAATAATAACCTAACGGACACATCAAATTCAATGTATTGACTTCTGGTTTAAAGATGTATATTTTAAACTTGTCCCTGAAGCTTCAATTTAAACACAAAATTTCAAAGAACACAACATCGACAGGAAAGTTAACATATTTGTTTGATATAACAGGAAGCAGAAATGGCAGTGTAAAGATAATACACAGAGTCAAACTAAAAATGACGGAACAGAAATGACAAAAATCCGGATTTTTGAAAAATCGTAAGGAATATAGTAAAAATCGTAATGGCGTAATATAGCCTTAAAAATCGGGAGCTTTACGCCAAAATCGTAAAGGTAGGCAAGTCTGGGTGAGCGACAGACCTAAAACCTAATCCCACGCTTAGGGAGGCCATGCTGATGCTGCATACCAAATTTCAACAGAATGTGATTAGTAGCTGCTGAGAAAACTGTTACAAAATCTTATACCCTCCCGCCATTCACCATATTATAACTGGGAGGCCAAAAACTGAAAATGTTATCAAAAATAGTAATTTGTGGGCAGTAACTTTTAAAGGAACCTTTACACAACTTTGGAAGAACAGAAACATTTGTGAAGCTTAATATGCTGATCACTTTAAGCTTGTATTTTTTCTAAGCTGTTATAATTTTTTAGATATTGACAAAATAACATGTATTGACCCTTTTCTTTTTTTTAATAACAGCAGCCATCTTTGTCCATTGATCAAGACCCTGGGTTCAAATTTTAAACGAGGTATCCTAAGGATGATTGTGGTCAAGTGGTTTCAGAAAAGAACATTGTTGAACAAGTTTACGATGGATAGATGACAGACACTAAAAGCTCACAATGACATCCAGACAAGTTAATAAAACCAAACACACCTTTCCAACGGATGAGAAAAACTCCTCCAAATCTCTTGGTCGAATTCTTGCAGCCAGCTGCATACAGAAAACTGTTCTGGCATCTCTTTCTTCGGGAGTAAGATCAGGTCCAGCCAACCTAAAATAAAATTTCAGGACTGAAAAACTGCTTTGAAGTGAAACATATCCTATGCACATTTTAATTCAACATGAATGAAAATAAAAAAAAAAAAACCTCTTAAAAGCAAAAGTAAATTATTTACATCATCAGTCACTGAAAACAGATGTGTACAAGCAGTGTGCGAAATACGCCACACGCCTGACGCCCGAGGCGTGTAAAACCCGATTCGGGCCTCTAAACATTAACAGGAAGAACGCCCGAGTGGCGCGTTTTTTTATAATTACTCATTCGGACCTAATGACTTTAACACGAAGAACACACGAGTTGTGTTGTGCAATCGATAAACCATTTTGATCATTCAATCGATGTTTTCTTTATATAAATCTGTGTATTTTCGTGCATAAAAGTGGAAAATCCCTTAGTTATTGATTTACGATGCGTGTGCATTTGATGTCATCGGAAAATCTCTGCTGATTAGATCCCCTCATTTCAAGCCATCCGAGAAGTTCCAAAGGACACTTCACGCGGAAGAAAACGTGCACACTAAGGTAAGGAGATAATCGTTATTCTATTTTCTTCTAATTTAGGGCTTTTCCAGAAAAAAATGTACAGGGGGGCGAGAACGCAGGTTAATTTTTTTTTCCTTAGTAGGGGGGGTTGAGGGTATTTCTATTTTGGTGGGTGTAGGTACGTTCTTATTAAAATAATCGCGGTTGTCGGTGTTTTTCTGTTTCTATTTCGTCAAACGCGGTGCTTTCGACGACGTCCGCGCGATTTTTGACTGACGATTTTGTCGGATGAATGCAAGGGGAATAACCGATCAAAAATAAACTTTTGAATGTTTACGCCCGAAAGTTCCGAATGGGACTGGTTGCCGATTTTCTATATTGGATTGCTCTGCTCTATTATTAACCAGATGTTGTAAAAGCCCGAGTATACCGAAAATGCAAAACACCACATGGTCAACTTTTTGTCGGTTTTTTTGTAAGCGTGGTAGCGTCTCAGTTTACGTAGCACTGCCGAAACATACATCAATAAAATGAAATACAGCAAAGTCCTAAGACAATTACCTGTCATTTATAGAAATTTCGTACCGTATAGTTTTAATTTACTAGGTTAAAATGCCGTTTGAAGTGGCATGTTTTGATATGAACTCGGCGGACAGAAAACTCTAAATTAAAAATATAAATAGGAATGGTGACTAATCGCGACCTATAAATTAATAAATCAAAACCACCGGGAACAAATTTGTGTCAGCTTTTTCGGTGACAAAATGCCAAAAAGGGGGGTGTTGGAAGCAACTCGACGTACGCTTCGAAAAATATTTAGCATCTGTCTGCCAAAGTAGGATAGATAACGCATCAGTACTCATTAAATATATAATATATAATAGTATTACGTCTTTTGTGTAATTTGTGGGTCTCGAAGCAGCTTTGAACAAATTTGTGTCGGCTTTTACTACAAAAAGTGGGGGAGGCTGAAATACATTTGTTGCAATGTAATGGTAAATTTTTGGAGCTGCGTGTGCATTAGAGAAAAAAAGTGTGGTATAATCATAACAATCATTAAAATATATTATAGAAATCCCAAATCAACATAATTGTTCAATATATACAAGTATATAATCAAGACATGAACAAATTTTTAAACCTTCAATTCAGGAATATTAAACCATGTAGACAAATATTCTTGTCTGCCATTGGAAAACAATGTAAAAGTAAAGGAAAAAAAAAATGTTTTTTTTTGTTGTAGCATTAAAGACCCTATGCTTTTTACACTGAGGGTTTGTACAGACAATGAAAGTTGCACTCCTTGTCCTAGTTAAACACATCAGTCAATATGCTACCCTTAAAATTCTCAATGTCACAAATTTTCCTTGCAAGAGTTTCAAAGTCCACTAAGATTTACTTAGTAGACACAATGCAAAATACAGTGACCATTAGTGACCCATAAGCAGAATGGAAACAATGTTTCTTTTTTTTTTGATGGATTGATTGACTCAACTACATGACACTTATTTCAGTCAGTATAAATAGTGAAGAAAACTCCATAAACTACATAAAACTGCTACTATGAAAGATTTAAACATAATGTTATTTACAAAACATTAAATTTATATTAATTTATTCAGGCATAATAACAACCATGGGTTGTAAAATACAAAATTATATAAAAAATTGAAATAACAGAAATACAAAATAATACATATTTTAGTAATCGAAAAGTTTCTGACCATCTTAATTTTATGGGAAAAAAAACTTAATTTATAATAACATGAACAATTAAGGAAGAAGTTATATTCATCTTTAAAGACATTACATAATTTACAAGGACTTTGTTGTCTTGGTATTTTCTTATTACATCCTGTTTTAATTAACAGAGGATAGTTACTGGTATGAAATTGCGTTATTAGCTGCCTGTTTACACATTTTTTTCTCTTCGCATGAATTTCTCATTATTAGTCTATTATTCAATGAGAAATTTATCATTTTTTCTGAAGGCAATATATTGCAATGAGACAGGTCAGACATTAACGTATTGAATGAGTGAATACATGTTATAAAACTCATTTACTGTCATTTTATTCCATAGAAACAAATTATACTGACCCCAAATGCTGTGATGAATTTTTAGATTTCTTTATAAACTCACATGCTAGGGCCAACAACTCATTTTAAGGAATATATCTCTGTCTATAAAATAGATCTATTGACACTATTATTTTTATAAATTTCTTTTAAAAAATGCATGTTCCTTTAATACACAGAACTTACTTCCCATTTTATTTCCCTTTTTCTTTTGTTTAAAGGGATGATCACAGACTTTAAAATTGTGTTAATAGCTGCCAGTTTTTAAATCTTACTTCTTGCCGGAGATAAGTTTCCATAAATTTTAATATCACATTTTTGTAAACTATAAAATAATATTAAAAAATACCAGTTTGATTTAAGTTTGTTTAAGGTCTTAAATTTTTTTGGAAGGGATGCTTAAGTTTACTAAATGGTTTATCAAGAAAAGTTAATTATGCCATGCAATATCAGCTTCACATTCAATGAATATCATAGAAGCAAACCTTCATTAGATAAATTTTGTACCTACCATAATAGCTAACTCGATAATGTTTGTAAAAAAAAGGGATTTATACTATCACAATGAAGTCCAAAAAATTATATTACTGCTCAAAATTTAATCTCCCAAGCTCACTTTTTCAGACATAAAAAAGCAAAGCCTATTTATAAAATACTTGACATGTATATAAATTTCTCCATATAAATAAATTTAAGCAATGACATCAAATTCTAAAATTAAATAAATTCTTTGTTTTAAACTGCATGATGCTACATTTGACTTTATTTGGAAATCAAAATGTATATATACATGTAAAACAGTTATAGATATAAATAATAAAGACCCTCACTTGTTTTAAATAGCAATAAGTTGCAAAATAATGATGAAAAATTAACATCACAGCAATAAATGTCAGAAATATTAACAAGTTATTTTGATGTAAGCAGTATGTTATTTAAATTCATCTGTTGTGAAAAGTAACCTACATGTATGGGCCAGCTGAAAAAAATCTTTTAATTCAACTAGAAGTTGTGGAGGCCACAGTATATGAAATGGTTGGTTATAGAATTATAGGCATCATTAAACTGTGTGATTGTTGGAATTCAATATAAACATTATGACACTATAAATATATGAATTTTTCATTCCTTAAAGGTTTACCCTCTTAAAAGTGGGGGTGGGTGTGTACGTGTGTGTGAAAAGGGGAGGGGGTAGGGGGCTATGTCACTCTAGGTGTAATATGAGTTATTAAATGCCAAAAACATATATCAACATTTAATTATCAACAGACAGCATATTTGAAACTATTATACGTCTTATGTCTGCTGTGTATACAAATTCACTACAAACACGAAGGCACATGGAGCTTTCCTCAATTCCTATCAAATTGCACCATGTCTTGGCACAAAATAATTCTTGGGAATTCGTTATATACTAGACTTTTAACGAGTCATGCTAAATGTCAAATTTAAACAAACATTTCTTCTTCAAAACGACAGTTTCGTGGATTAAACATGATTTGTGTTCGTCAACATTTGAAAACTCGCACGTGTTTTGGTCATGTTGGTAAACAACCTCGTGGCTTTTTACGATAAATGGTGACACAATTCAACTGGCATAACAAGAAGGATTCGAATATAATCACACAAGTGTGGACTGTGAGCACGCTCACAAAGCGATACCCACCGCTTTGCTTTCAAGTCCAGTGATCTTCCCTAAATGATATCTGAGGTCAATAAAAATCCTTCATGCACATCTACATATAATGTACTTCCTTTATGCTAAGTTTCATTAAATTTCATCAAGCCGTTTAGGAGGAGTTGCGCTTACAAGGGATGTGGACAGATGGACAGACAGACAGACAGGGTGATTCCTATATACCCCCCCAAACAAGTTTGAGGGGGTATAATAATCATATTGATATATCAATTTTATTTTATAGGTGGGGGGTACTTTCCATAAAAACATTTTCTAGGTTGTGCCTCTAAAAAAATTAAAATTTTAGTGGTGGTACCCCATTTTTTGAGCTGCGTTCTCGCCCCCCTGTACATTTTTTTCTGGAAAAGCCCTTAGTAAATTAGAAATCCTCAGGTAACTTTTCTGGTCATAGTCGGGGAAATCAAGAAAGTTCGGATAACCATATTTTTTGTTTTTAATTAATAGTTCACCCAACATCGCTTTTACACATCGGAAATGCACGAACAGTATTTGTAATTTCTATTGTGTTGTAAATACAGTATTTGTACATTTCTAATTTTTCGCATTTGTATTTGTCTTTTCAGAATGACTTAACAGGATGTTACTCTGTTACTACAGATGATGATAATGAGATGAGTGAGGACATGGTCTTCAGCATGTTAAACAGTTTCAACTGTGACACAACTGGACAATGTTTTTAATAAAAATAAATGAATAATAACTTTTATTTTCTTTTTATCAAATTTCACAATATATTTTTTGGGCCTTCAAATCTGTCTTCGGGCCTGTAAGTTCCTTCATGTTGTAGGCCCAAATGGCCTTTACTCATAAATTCTTATTGCACAGACTGTACAAGTTTAGTTAAAATCCATCAAATGGTCAAGGTGGAGCTGAGGATAAATGAAGCCACTATTCGTTTTTACCCCATAAATACTATTCCAAAAAACATGTCGTTTTAGAAAAAATAAGGTGAACATTATGTTCAATACAATGAATATGTGAAAGTTCCTTTATTCAGGTATTGATAAAAAGTTGTAATTGAAGTGGCAATCAAAACTGGCTCATGAAATGTTCATAATCATGCAATCTGTACAAGTTCTGTAATTTCTTATTTATTCCTTCAAAAATGCATGCAGTTGCAGACATGGGAAGACACAGCACTGTTTTCTGTTGAAAATTACTATTTTATCAAGTAAAATTCAAGATATCTGGTCCATATTAGGTGCTATGGAGAAGATATTCCTTAGCAGTTATGTCTTAAAACTTGACTTTCAAATTCAACATAAACCTGAGCAAAACATCATTACCCACAACAAGTATTACCTGTACTGGATTGTAATCACCTACCTGTCAATAAATAAAATGTCAAGTTTTATGAAAAGTAAAATATTCGACATGTAAGCAAATGGAATTAAAATTTGAGTTAATGAAGGCAAATGATAGCATAAAAAGTACTATTTTAGTCAGATTAAATACAAACCTAGTGAATTTAAATGGGCTATTGCTTGAACTGCGCTCTCTTCCTGCGCCAGCTCCCCTTTCCCTGGACCTGCTTCGACTTCTTCTTCTGGGTGGTGACCTCCTTCTATATTTGTCGTTACTTCTGCTTCCCCTTTCTCTACTTCTACGTCTCTCTTTGCTTCTACTTCTCCTTCTATCCCTGCGATCTGGACTTCTCCTTCTATCACGATCACTTCCTCTAAAGGAAAAAAAATCACTTGCTCAAGCATAATTCTCCTATACCACAATAGTGAAAATGACCCTACAAGCAAACAATCTCAAACAATTACCTTATCTTCAAGTTTTACACCTATCATGCCAAGAGCTAGGATACCCAATTAATTTGTAGTGGCGGCCTTATAATTTGCTATAGATAAATTGGTCTGCAATGCTGAACTTGGCAAGTTTATGGCAAACTTGACATATACAGTGCCTGAAATAGACAGTCGCCCACTCGCCAGTGGCGATTTAAACCTTGTCTGGGCGATTGAAAGGTGCTCAAAGTAGATGAAAAGCTGGCCCAAAGAAAAACGTCTGGGCGATTGAAAAAAAAATCGTCAACAAAATATTTTAATCGTCATTACACGCCGTGTCAATATTTATGGTACCCAAATGATCTGATAAAACGGCCACGCTGATTGGTTGAAGTTCCAAACTTCAACCAACGAAAATTCAGTTAATATAAATAATCAGAAGACCTCGGATTTTATCGTAACGATAACATTGAGTAATCGGGTTTTATCCTCATCGCTATATATTCCACGGTAAAGATGGCCACATCGTGGTCGTTTTTGACGAGAACATCGACTGCCGATGAAAAGAAACCTTCAAAATATGCCAAGTAAGAACCGTACATATATTTGCATTGTGAATTTGAGCGTTCTGAGTGTCCACACCATTCAATGATGTGTACTCGGCGCCGTGTAGTGTACATGACATGAGTAACCAACCCTGTTCAGTAATTTTGTTTTTTGCCTTTATTCTGTACTCATTGCTTGTCAACAAAAAATTGGGCAAGTCATAATCATTTTGGGCCAGTGATTTCAAATTTCTACTCGCCCAAAAAATTTTTTTCGGGCCAGCCTTTGGCTGGCCCTCATTTCAGGCACTGATATACACATTTCAAAGTTAAATGTATTTTCAGTTGTAAGACTTTTCATATCTCATAAAGTCAAGTAAATTTAAATTACTTTGTAAGATCAGGATGTTTCAGATTGATAGCAATAATTGGGTTAAATCCTTACCTCCTTCGATCACTATCCCTGTCTTTATTTCTGTCTTTGTATTTATCTTCATCACTTCTTCTCTTCCTATAGAGAATGAAATTAACAGACTGATTTAGTTTTATGTTAACAGAGCTCATTACAAATATTTAATTACTCATTCATGCAATCTAAAGGAACATTTCCAAGGTGTCCAGTTTCTCTTTTAGAATTTAAATATTGCTTCAGTTCAATTTGATCAGTCATTTTAATATGTGTATGTAACCCAGACCTTCAAAGAAGATAAAACACTTTCAATTAAAGACCTTTGAGTAAATGGGTTTATTTGTTCTAGTTTAAGATGAAGTATTTATGTAAGTGTATGCATGCCTGCTTTAAACATGATTAACTAAATGAATGAAATATTCTTAAACTTGTGTTCCATGTGTTCTATTACAAGAAGCTGCACTGATTCCTACAATACTTGTAACCTGTACTAAAGACCAGGGAAATATGCAATGAATACGTTTAGAAAATTTCATGGAGATTGTGGAATTATCCCATATACTTTGCATATTATTTTTAAGCGTGTTAAAACTGTAAGTAACTGTTGTTATGGAACAATTTTTAAAAAGTCAATTCAGACTGGTCTAAATCATTAGCATTTAAAGCCTTACATCAGTAAATATTACATTAAACAGATTCACAACACAACTTCCTGACAAAATAAAATGGAGTAAGTGTCTGGAAATATTCTATTATCAGTCCTCTTCTCAATATATATATACCGCCAGTCAATTTTGAAAGTCAGCTGAACAAAATGATTTAAAAATTACTACAAGCAATTCCTCCTGCATCAGTTTTTCCAAAAATCAGGCTTGTATTAGGGTTCTGCAAGTTGGATCCTAAGCACCAATTACCTGCCATTTACAAGTGTACATTAAGTATGGCCGTACACATACCTGGTAAAATATCTGATGGCATTTCAAGTCAAGATCTCCCTTATCATAGTGTTAACTGATAGCACCTATATTCAACATACAGAACCAGTGATTAGATAACTTCAGCATTTTCCTTTGAATCTATAATTATTGGGATATCCAGAACCCTGTTAGAAACCCAAATAAAAACAGATTACATTTATCTTCGCATTTAGCTAATGCAACCTGTTAAAAGTGGGATAAAAATAGCATTCTCGAGGGATCTTTCATTCTGGATGATATTCAGACATCTAGTCCCTGGTTTTCAACATGAACCCATTTCTTGACCTGCAACAATTAAAGTTAAGTTAAAGTTTAGGGATTTAAAGCTTAAGGCAAAATTTATTTAGGAATTTGCTACTTGCAATAATGGTTCTTTCAAGTCGTCTCCAGCATCAACTGCTGTAGTAACCCATTATGTTCCTATAAAAAAAATAACTGGGGGACAAAATCCTTTAAACATGGATAGGGTTGTCTTCCTTCATCTTGCTATCCAAAAAAAACCACCCAAATTTATTTCCAACAACACCTTTGATAGACCAATTTCATTGGATGTATTTAAATATACAAGAAACCTTGCATATACAGTAAAATTAAAGCACAAGTGCATAATTTCAGAAGCATTACCTTCGATCTCTTTCTTTGTCATATGAAGATGCATCTCCTCTTCCGTCATCCTGTGTTTCCAAACAAACAGCAAATCAGACACAGCAAGGAGAAACAAAAATTGAACAACAATGCATTAGTTTTCTATCAAATAATACAAACTACACTACAAATATCTTAGCTTAACTTTATTTTACCTTTGTACTGGATATCTGGTTTCTTCCCGATCTCTGAAAACATAACCACTCATACCTTCAACAATTTTCAGTAAAAGCAGATAACAGAAGATTTTCTGATGATTGTTTACAATGAAAATTGTTGAAAACAGAACCATACATGTGGAACTAGCTAATAATAAATAAACCTACAACTGTAGTCATTAGAATGCATGTTGCTATTGCACCAATTTTATAACTGGAAATACTTAGTTTTACAAGTACAACGTCAAGTGTGTCAAACTGATATCTCACGACAATTTTCAGATTTATTGTTTTAATTGCAATAAACTTCCTGTTTTTAAGTTCTGGAGTTCCAGCATTTTAATGAATATCCGCTTTTTTTACATTGTTATCTCGGCTTAACATTGAAGAAATGGTCAGTTATTGACTACAGGTTGTCATTGTACCAACTGCATACTTGGGCTATTGAATTAAAGGTAAATCTGTATATAACCAGAAATGCAAGTTTTAAAACTTAGTCACTAAATAAGGTTATACAGCAGATTTACCAGTAGATAAAAGTCATTCAAATTATTTTCAAGGTAAAATGTTGAAGTTTACTTTATAAAGCCTGTAGCAAATTGCATTCATACATAAGGCAAGTACCCATTTTTTATTAAATCACAATTTGTCCAACCACTGAAAAAGCAAAATTATGGCCAACAGTTTATCCACACAACCAAAAGTATAACAACTTTGTCACCAACTTTGCTGGGTATTCTGTAAAATAAAAGCATTTTTATCCACTACATTGCAATCTGACTACAGGTTCAGATAAATAAGGTTAGTAAAATTCTTTAAAATTTTTCATAATTAAACTGCAAGACTGCCCTAATCAGTATTTCACAGCATTTTTTGGTTCCAAAATAAAATTGTGATTATTATTTCTTTTTGATATTAGAATTTGTGTTTTCCAGTTGAAAAAAGCTTTCCTCAAAATTCTTAAATCAACTGCTTATAAGACTCGTATCTAGTATGGCACAAGCCACACATGGAACAAGTATTATGTAAGCATAAAAATATGTTTAATTTTAATATTTGAACTTCTGTTATCAAAATACAATGCCAGCTAGCTCCACATTTTTGTTAACTGCTTTTCTTCTCACTCACTCAAACAAGCAGGAATTATCCTGAGTATGAGAGGCTGCATTCTTCATGGGTTGTCCTCACATCTTTGACCAACTCTGGTTTTCATATGGCCCTGAGATGAGAGTGAGGGAGATATTCAGTATCTTACTCTCAAAAGTTGGCAAGTCAATGCACATTATTTTTCAATTACATTTTATTCTAGATGATAGTTTGCAACTAAATAATTAGTTAAAAGTATTTTGGATATGAAAAATATACATTAATTTTTATTGAACATTTATAGTCTGATAATATGTACATTAAAAACTATCTGTATCTAATATGATCAGCAAATTTGATTGATATAACTATTACAACGATCATATTTATTCCAATCAGAATGTTGATTCTAATTTTATGCTAATTGTGTAGTTGTATTAAACCCCATTCATCAGTACCTGGCCATGGATCACAAATTTCTGTGCACACTATTGCAATGGGCATCTACAGATAAACCAAACAAATTCAATTACTAATCACATCTGGTTATCACACCCACTTTTACTACATTCAATTTATTTAAATGCAAGTTAAACAATTAGATGACCCAAACGAAAATACCCAGTATCATTCAAACATCTTAATTATTGCACGTATACAAGACTTTTATACGTTCTAACTAAATGTTTAACTTAAAGCTGCAATATATGTGTTTAATTATGTTAAACTTGTGTATTCGAGTATTTCAAATTACAAGGAAAATTACCATGCCATTTATTCTTCAGTATAAAGTTTCTAGATCATAAACAAACACCCGACAATTACATATTTTATATTTAATTTTAATGCAAACAATTGAAGTTATTAAGCTGTGAATTTAACTAATCAAAACCAATTTGAACGAAACAGATAGTTAAGCCACAACTTCTCCCTGAAATGTCCTGGCTCCTTAATTTCATGTTTTTATTTTATTTCAAGTTTGTTTCTGTAGCTAAGTCTGTTTGGCACTTTCATAACACACATGTTAATCATTCATTTATCATTGAGTGTTGTGTTCAAAACAGCAAGGAAAAATTTTAGTACAAACAATGACAACATTAAAATTTAAACACTTAGAATTTTCATGACTTCTGATAAAAGACAGTTTACAAAGAATTCATGTACTGTAAATCCTTCCATTATTCCGCTGACTAATAGCTTAGCCACAACATAAGATGGAAACAATAAACTTTAAACAAAAGAAAAGTTCTGTAAGCTTTTAAAAGTTAGCATGTCCGTCACTGTAAATTTTATACACTTGTATGACCCATTCAAAACTAAACAGTGAGGATATGAATTAAAAAACAAAAGTTTTAGTGTTATACCTATAGATAAATCTCGTATAATATTAAATACATATCCTAAAATATCTTGAACCTACCTCTTTATTTCTGTATGGAGCCTCTAGCATAGCTTCTACATCAAAATCATCTGCCATTTTATTACTTTTTCCTACAAATACAAAGAAATGGTTACCAACAATATGTCTGTACGAATGACGACTATGGAAACAAAATTAGTTTAAAACACAGAAATAATATGATGGACCCCCCACCCCCCAAATGACACAGAAAGAAGATAGATTGGATGTTTGCTTTACATCTAGCGAGCAGCATTCTAGCTATATACAAGAAAAGAAACAGTTAACATACAAAAAATTCATTGTGGAAACAGGATGGGCCAATGGAATTATAATTTTCACTGCCACCTGAAAAGTATGGAGTATTGGGTAGGGACAGTAAATGTAGCCTTTTGTACCAGCTACAAATAAATTTGCGTACTAATGACTAAGAAACGTTTATTTTAATAAACAGGTAAATGACTTTGATTCTTTATTGTTAGGTTGAATATTTATGAAATGTGTTATAACCAGCATCACAAAAGAGAGCTGTACAGTAACATGCGTGTGTGTGTAAAAAAAGTCATGTGATCAGAAAGAAGCTGAGCTATCCAAAGAAAATATTGTAGACTAGCACTAAAATTAATATAAAAGTAGACAAAAATAGTGTTTAGTTTATAAATGACTACAAAAATGTCCAGACAAATTTTGTGCAGTCTGAAACAATGTATTCTAAATTAAGTTTTGTGATGTCACCAACACACAAAAGAAAGACTTCACCTCACCAATGAAATGCGGAGGCACTGTTAGGGTGCTCTGAAGCAATGTCAACAACAATGTGTGATGCTCAAATTTAGGCTGTGTCTATAGTCATATTATAAGTGGACTGCCTAGTTAATTAACTTTTTGTTATGGACTATCTCTGATACTTTATCATCAATTAATTAAACTGCTCAAAATGAACCCATATACATGTAAAAATAATATATATATATATATAACAAGGAAGTTACTGGTAATCTGCTAGAAAGAGACAAAAATACAAGAACTAGAGGGAACAGTATGAAACTAAAAAGATTCTGCCGGTATAACCTCAGCAAATACTCATTTGCCAGCAGAGTAGTTGACCCTGGAAGAGCCTACCAGAATTTACAATTCAATCCAAAACCATAAAAAGCTTCGAAATAGCCCGAGACAAATTCTGCTAGAACCAAGATGTCAAAAAAAGGATCTAAACATTACAACAAAACCAGGAAGTTGCATATACAGAGTAGTACAATATATATTTGGACAAGATGGCAGCCGACTGAGCAACAGCTCAGCTAACATCAGTTTCAATGATATAATTAAAACACTTATAACGTAATTTTTAAGTTACTTAAGGTCACATGATAATCCCATGCCGTCACTAATCACGTGACAAAGTTGTTGTCTGCTGAACGTACTAATTGCTGACACCTTCAGAAGTAAACATGGGAAGAAAAGGCAAGGAGCTTACTAACGACATTAAAGACATTGTTCGTAAATTGCTGAATGAGGGGAAAACAATCAGATTTGTAGCAGACACTCTGGGAATACCAAAATCAACTATTGGTGACTTGAAAAGGTGCATTGAAGAACATGGATCAGTTGAAAACATTGAACGAATTGGAAAGATGCCTCGAGTCACGGAACGTGATTATCGCAAGTTAGAACGGTTAGTAAAAGTTAATAGGAGAGACAGTTTAATCGATTAACAAATTTAATGAAAATAGAGATGTGCCTGTATCTAAAAGCACTGTTCAGCTACATCTACATAAACATGACTTAATGATTGGTCATATGCGCTGTCCATATTTGCAGGAAAACAGGAGAAGGGTGGAGTCCGAATATATATTGCACTATACTGTAGGACAACAACTAGGAGATCACGGAGATGGATTCATAAACAGATTCCTACAGATAAAAATGCTCATGCCATCTTAAAAAAAAGCTCCCAAAACATGACACTTTGCAACATGTGCAACTTCTTCCTGTTCTATCCCCACTTCTCCCTTTCAGCCTAAAAAAGAGAAGTTACTTCTTTATAATTTCAACCTAGCGCGAGCCCTGGAAATAACATAAAATTGCTTACTTGGATTAATGTAGCATGTGTATCAATGCATAACGCTATGGGTGCAGGAATTTTATTAGTACAAACATGAAAAAGGGTCAGGTTAAATGTGATTTGTCAACAATGATCATGTAAATATATTTATATATTTAAAGAAATGCAATCTGGTTTGAAAAAAAATATTAAGTTGTAAATGCAAAAAAAAAAGGAATTCTGAATATGTATGGAATGTGGCAACTCGAGGAAGTTTGAATGAAATAACACTGCAACCCCACCCCCACCTTTTTAACCCTCATTTTTCAGTCAGAACCATCTATTTCTTTAACATAGGTATGCAGTCTTAATTATAACATTAAATTAATGTCTTTTTCAATGAAACAATGAACGAATTGTGGTTCTCATATGGAAAACAACATTGAACTGTAAAACTCTGTTTGCATATGGTAGCATATGGCCAATTCCATGCACTGTGATTCCATGTCGTCTCGCGAAGTCAAAAAAACGTTTGGCGACAAAGAATTCTTAGATTACAATGTTCGTGCACCGTTTTGAACTGTCAATGTAATCTTTTGATTGCAATCGTGCTATATTGCACACGTCTTTCAACATAGCCCCAATAATTCGGTTACTTCGCAATATGGCACAAACGTTATTTAAATTTGACGTTGTTAACTGAGGGTCGTTTTCAATGGTTCAACGTATATGAAGTAAATGTGAATACATGTATTTCAAACCTGTAGTATATGTTAATTTTATTTCGGCTTAAAATGACTAAATGTGTTGTCGACTGCTTCCTTGTTCACCAATATGGCGTCGTCTCGACGTTTGGGGTTTACACGTCTATCTACGGGGGACAGCTAGACAGATAAATTAGGTAATTTCGTCCCGAGTTGTCAAGCTGAAATTTTCAATAAGCGAAATAGTGTAAATAAAATATTTTCATAAAATTATCTAGAGTTTTAAAGTCTTTTTCAAAGGAGTTGTCCTGTAGTTTACACCAGAGATAACTAATATTTAAAATGTGTAAAGGAATGTGTCATAAATACAAAACGGTAAGTTTGAGGTCAGTCTAAGTATCGAAATATAACTTGCATTTTTTCAGTTTTTACATCAAAGTGCTTAAATCTTTGATTGAAATAGGAAATCTATATCTTTGTACACTCTTGTTAAAAAGATATTTATTTTTCTTCCCCCTTTCTATTGCATTGTGCACAGATATAGACATTTTTTAACATACCTTATTTTAAAATATAATTTTCGTATAAAAACATAATCTAAATTTACATTTTCTCGGCTTTTTGTGTTAATCTTTTATTGGCGGTTCGTTTTCAATTTTTATCAAAGTCCGAAAACAAGCAATTACTTAATAAACAACGCATATATATAGAGAGAGGACAGAAATATCACTTACCCTACGCCTGGTACGGGAGAATTTGGGATTTCGCAATCTTGTATAAAGGGTTATTTAAAGTTAATATTTGGCACATGCTATTATTGTTAAATGGATTACATTCTTCTTAAATATCTATTTCACGCACTTTGCCCAACGTACGATTCCACAAGTATCATAAATTACAAATTTAAATACTGAAATCTGAAATTCCTCTTATACTTACATGTACCTTGTATCATGGATATGGCGGTATGCGCTGCATTGAACTGTAACGTACTGTTCATAACGTCACTGAGTAGGTATGTATACAAAACGTCCACATCACTGAGTAAACGTTAAGGACATATTCTACTATTCGATCTTCATATGATGTTTTCTTAATATTTTATCTTGACTTTTATTATGACAAAATCTTTTAATAAGACTACCAAAATTAGTGGTCACCGAAAAGTTTTAACGTCCATTACCTGTTTTGAAGATACCGGGTTTATATGTTATTTGACTTACATTTTTTCCACAGTTTTCTGTAACAATAAACTTAAATGGTTTTGAAAGCTTCATGGCATGAAGAAAACAACTATGCCATAATCTATTTTTAAAAAGCATAAGTTTCAAACATTGTGTGGAACTAATAATACGTTCACGTCATTTTAAAGGACTCAAAATACACGAAATCGCAGATCGCGAAAAAGTGATATTATAGGATTAAACACTGGGTTTTGGGAAATTATCAACGTGTAAACTCCGGCGACTCACTCACAAACTAAATAAAGTCCGAAGGACTTTATGTCAAGTTTATGAGGGAGTCGCCGGAGTTTACACATTGATAATTTCCAAAAACCCAGTGTTTAAGCCTTATAATTCTGTGAAATAATCGTTGCGATTTTAAAAACAGCAAAACAGTTACAGAAATCCATCTAGACCTCAAAACGTACCTAGGCCGGAAAGCGTAGGGGTATGCAAAACATAGTACCAAAGGAATCGCGGTTCTGTAGATATTGATAGGGAAAAAAAAAACAAAATGAAACACTAAATTGTATTTATATTATATTTTATTTGAAATCTCAAACGATTTATTTGGTAATCATTGGGGCAGAGAAAACATTGTCCCCTCTCCCTGACGATGCGCTAGGAGGACGCTATTTTGTTTACATTGGATACTGAAAGTAGTTCGCTCAGAGGAAATATCGATATATAAATTATCTGAGAAGACGCCATTTAAGTGTTTTTATCCAATCAAAGCAATTAATATAAATAAATTACAGCATGAATAGAATTATTTGATAATAAACTATATTTTCACAGAAGATAGAGGATAACTTTCTCCCAATGTTAAGAAATACACAAAATTTGGTCACCGAACCATTGGAAAAAATATTTGGGAAAGACGTATAAAGGCCACATTAAAATAAAGAACATGGTGCGTTTTTCTTCATACAAACGGCAATATATTTTCTAGATTTGTAGCGGTGAATATAACCACGAAGGTACAATAGATCTTGTGTGTATGTTTGGTGTTGCAAAGTGATTAATTATTGTTTTTTCCAATTCTTCATACTCTAGTGCTTTTTATTTATAAATCGACCTTAGAGTCTATCCATAAAGCCTACGGATACTGAAATGAAAATTTTGACGACGTAAACGAATTACGAAACAATAACATATGGTTTGAATGCTGGACACAGTGGCGAGCATATTTTGTTCTATAAATGTCACATTAAAACATTCACACGTACGTCTATACAACGGGTTCTACCACATCGTAAGGGATTCAATTCAAAGATAAGGATGCTATGCCTTACTTCCCTTAATGACTAATATGTTGTTGTCCCTGCATACAAGACTTCTAACAACATCGTGTTTGTATGTTAATCACATTACAATGAATACCTCTTTATTCGTCATGTTTGTCGATCCGATACTTAATAAGTTTATTGGTTTTTACTTTTTTCAGACTCTTTATTATATTGTTTGTTTGAATGGTGTTTTAACGCCACTTTCAGCAATTTTTCAGCTATTTTATGGCGTCCAGTTTTTATTGGGGGAGGAAGCCGGAGTACCCGGAGAGAACCCCCGACCTGCGGTAGGAAAACTGGCAATCCTTGTCAATTAAGATTGGAGTCGAATACACCCTGATGCAGTTAGAATCGAACCCGCAATCACAGTGTTGACAGACCACGTGATCAATAGTAGACGAACTACCTTGACCACTCGGCCACCGAGGCCCCAGTGTCACATAATTACGAAAATCTAGCGCTTTCATCCATCATGGGACTTTTCCATATATATATAATTAATCAGTTCGTGAATTGCACAAATATTTCACCTGAAGATTGTAATAATACATGAAAGCGCTTGTGAAAATAGAAATGTAAATTCTGTTTACGTTGAACTTTTTATGTATATATATATATATATATATATATATATATATACGTAAAATGTTGATGTGAAATCTCCACAAGTCACATAATATATGAAAATAAAGTTGAAAAATCCACTAAAGTATCTTTTTATTACACTTTTGGCATAAAATAAACCATATAAATAAATCCATCAATCAATTAATCACAGTTCTACCCTAGATCCCAGTGGAAATAAATGGAAAAAGTCCCATGATGGATGAAAGCGCTAGATTTTCGTAATTATGTGACATATATTACTTTATATATATAAAGTCTAAAGAATATACCAACCAGTAAGCTTATTAAGTATCGGATCCACAAACGTGACGATACAGCATAAACAAAATGTATTCGTTGAAAAATATGTACAACAACATCTAGATACATAATTACAGCGAAAACAAAGTTTTAAACTAGATAAGTAATTAAAGCGAAACAAAGTTTTACACTTTTAAAAAAATTGCACAAATATTTCGCCTGACCAACAGGCTTCGTCAGTGTTTTTACAACGAATGACAATAACAGGTAAAAAGTGTGTGTGTGTGTGTGTGTTTATTTATTTAAGGAATATTTCAAATTTCTGAACAGGTTATACGAAATAACATAGAGTATATAACCTGTTCAGAAATTTGAAATATTCATTATAATTAATTTTAACTATGAATCTTTACAATTTTAATGCGGCGTAAGAAAAAGGTCAAAGGTCACGCAAGTTATTTCGAATAATATTTGAATAACATTTGAAATTTTAAGTATTCCTGAAATAACGCAACGCAAGATATTGATCTTGAATTTTCTCACTCCAGCTGAACTTACATAATCTTCTAGACTTATATTATTTTTTGTTTATGCTGTATCGTTATGTTTGTCTATCCGATACTAAATAAGTGTACTTGATTGGTAGCTTTCTTTAGACCCTTTATATAATATTTTGAACTACCTGTTGTGTATTTACACGATCCCAGTGGACTTATATTATTCCATCTCACAATGAAATACTATTATTCCATCTCCCAATGAAGAATATCTTAGGCATTTCGAGTTAAACGCCACTGGTGAGTCTTGAATAGACGAAACGCGCGTCTGGCGTATAATGAATTTGTCACCTTGGTAATTTTGATTACATCTTGTTGGAATATTTGAGCAAAGCCAAGTAACAGCGCGTCCGCGGGTGGCGGGCGGTGAAGCAATATATAGAAGTTTTAAAAGTCAACAGATTGGATTTCCGGAGAACCGACAGTTGTTTATTTACATGTCTACGGAAGCCTTGGAGGGCCATTTTGACTTTTAACTTTTAACTTGCTACTTCTGACTTGTTTGTTTTGAGTTTTGACTATTGACTTATTATAAAAGCCGACTGGGGACATTTTCACTTTTAATTTTTGACTTTCAACCTTTTGACTATTGACTTTTGTCTTTTGACTTTTGACTTCTGACTTTTTACGTAAGCCGTAAAGGGACATTTTTGTCTTTAAACTTCTTACAATTGACTTTTTACTTTTCAATTGATGGTGGGTTTTGGGTTTTGTACAGCTGTACAATACGGAAGCCTTGGAGGGCCATTTTGACTTTTAACTTTTAACTTACTACTACTGGCTATTTTGTTTTGAGTTTTGACTATTGACTTGTTACACAAGCCGACTGGGGACATTTTCACTTTTAACTTTTGTCTTTAAACCTTTTGACTATTGATTATTGTCTTTTGACTCTTGACTTCTGACTTTTTACGTAAGCCGTAAAGGGACATTTTTGTCTTTCAACTTCTTACAATTGACATTTTACTTTTCAATTTTTGACTTTCGAGGCGGGAAAAATTGAAATTGAAGATTTTTCAGCTGCCCAAAACCCAAACTTTTTCATTTTATAAATTGTATATCTATGTCTCGCTGTCTGATACGATATATTGACTTATGTAAATAAACAACTGTCTGTTCTCCAGAAATCCAATCTGTTGACTTTTAACACTGAATACGTTACACAAAAGAAAAAGTTAGAATGAAGTGTGTTACAGAAAGATGCGACTATTGAAATCTCATATTACGGTTGGTTAATACACCTAGATGTTATACAATAGCATAAAGAAGTAAATCCATTCGTTTTTGTTATATTCATGTTTTTTTTTACATATTTTGTCTTATATGGTTTTGATACCGAAATTTGCACTTTTCCCGAAGATATTTTTGTCAGTGAACTCACATTTTTATAATGAATATGTTTTAGTTAATCTAACGAAGGTGAGATTGTCTTTGAACATTGTTTCCCGCCTTGAAAGTCATTAGTTGAAAAGTAAAAAGTCAATTGTAAGAAGTTGAAAGACAAAAATGTCCCTTTACGGCTTACGTAAAAAGTCAGAAGTCAAAAGTCAAAAGACAAAATTCAATAATCAAAAGGCTGAAAGTCAAAAGTTAAAAGTGAAAATGTCCCCAGTCGGCTTGTATAATACGATAATTTCGTTTTACATATATGTATACTGAATTTTTTGCTGTAAAAAATCTCTTCATGACCCTTAATTTAACAGTTACATGTATCTACGGAAGCCTAGAGGGCCATTTTGACTTTTAACTTTTAACTTACTACTTCTGACTTTTTTGTTTTGAGTTTTGACTATTTACTATATATACAAGCCTACTGGGGACTTTTTCACTTTTAACTTTTGACTTTCAACCTTTTGAATATTGACTTTTGTCTTTTGACTTTAGACTTTTGACTTCGGACTTTTTACGTAAGCCGTAAAGGGACATTTTTGTCTTTCAATTTCTTACAATTGACTTTTACTGTTCAATTTATGACTTTCAAGACTGGAAAAATTGATAACAAAATAGCCAGAAGTAGTAAGTTAAAAGTTAAAAGTCAAGATGGCCCTCCAAGGCTTCCGATAAGTAATATACCACGCCTTTTTCTAGTTAACATATTTAAACAAACGAGTGTGTCAGGCCTAGGTCAAAAGACAAAAAAAAGTTACAGGCCGGACAAGCTTCGCTGAGAAAAAGAATACAAAGAAGAAAAATTCATTGTCAAACAATATGACTTACTTCGTTCGAAGGTGAGACAAATCTACACGAGTTCAGCTTTGCAGAACAGTCTTTGAAATAACCGAGTTCTGAATCTTGTTTAAGCTAAGTTAATTGTAGTAGATATCGTAATGTGAACGATTTTTATATATTACAAATAAAAAAAGCTAACTATACAACACTTTGGTAAAATAAATGAACTAATACTCTAAACCACAAATCATACGTTCGAATACTGAGTAAACCAACATAAATTGGATACTGATTAAAAACCATATATTGGTTTAAAGAATACACGACGAACAGGGCGATACAAGAATTTTATAACACAAATCTAACTACAAAATATTAAGTTCCAACTGTATTGGAAATCTTTTATGCTATTTGCTACCAATATAATCGACCAAAAACAAAAATGGGGGAGCAAGTGAAAGATTTAATTTTAATTGGATTGCGATATATGAATCATCACAGGCTTTGAATAGACTGTATTGATCACCCATGGTGCCAAAACAATTCTTTCATAATATGGTACTGTGCTGATTTTTAAACCAAATTTTTCATTGAATGTTTTCCTCAATAGCTTCAGTGATACATTTTTTAGAATAATTATTATGTTAAATAGTTTTGCAACAATACCAACAAATAAGTCTATTTTCTTTGTTTGTGAATATAACCTTCTTAGTGCAACAATTACGTCTTGCTGATACTGTTACAGGATGGTTAAAATCAAGGAATGCGACCAACAAGAGTCGAAAGCGATTACAAATGAAGGTATTCAAACAAACGTCTTCAATGTCTTCTTTTTATATTCTCGGTTGAAGCTGCACTGATAAGGCTTTTTTAGACCAACAGTATGGAGTAGTAAATCTTATAATCATGGCATCTTATATTATCTTAATCTCCCAATCACGAATTTCACAGTTCTATGTAGTAATATTCATGCAGCACTGTCTTGTGGAGTAATACATGTAATGGCTTACAAGATGCATCATGGCCTGCAATTTCTAAAGTGATGTTTTTGACAGACAATTGTTGCTGACAACGCAGTTCATTCTTATATTAAATTACGGTTGCCATCATGTATAGGGTTTTCTTTCAGGGAATGTAGTACACAGATATTCTTGGGTGGCTTACTGGTCTATCTTCTCCAACTAAAGCAGGATATACTAACCCTTTATTACCCTTTTGTTCAGAGGATTCTGTTATTTGTTTGCTGAATATTTTCAGTGTTTTAGCAATTGTGTTAATTTGATTGATTGAATGGATGTTTGATTTATGTCCATCCAGCAGAATTTCAGCTATATCAGACGAGAACAAATTAACAAACAATAAATCAACGGAAAAAGGGGTGGGATGGGACATAGGGAATAGAATTTTGACTGCTACTGGAAAAGCATGGAGTATTGCGTATTTATTATCTACAATTATTTCACCTACAATAATTTAAAGATTATAGGGAGCTTCAATAGTGTACAGCATGGACAGCATAACAAGTATGAATTGTCACTACCATTAAATTTGTTAATGCTGATAAAAGTAAAACGTGTTTTTAATTTGAGGCAACATAAAGTCTTTAAAATAAAGGAAACAACAGCCTTTCAAAGAAGAAAGTTATTGCTTTAGTTTGCTAGTTTTCAATCATTGGTAAAGATTTGTTATTTTAGATATGTGTTCAGCAAATGAAAATTTGTCTTTTTTACTTTAATCCTTAATTGACTGCCTGCCTCATCTCTGGTCACTAATATTGAGAGGTAAATAACTTTTACACAATCAAATTGCTAAGTGCTTGCTAATACTACTATTTCTACTACTAGTATACCTAATTTGGTACCTAAGATCAACTGGTCAAATTACACCTACCAGGTATTACAGTGATAGAAGGTTATTAACAATGATCACTAGCTGGTTGCTAGTCCATCAATTTTTCTCCTAGAAAATGGAAGATGTGACACACATAGTAAATCCTTATTGTGTTGTAGGTATGTAAAAGGAATAAAAATATCGTGGTCTACAAAAAACCATAGAAATTAGAACTTTTTAACTTCTAAAATTTAGGATTCAGGCAAACATGCAGCATAATTTTGTACACTAAGCAGATCTATGTACAGGTCATGTATCACTAACAAGAACTAGAGGCTCCCAGGAGCCTGTATCGCTCACCTGAACCTGAAACCAAACAACCCTTTTTTATCCAGCTTTTCTTTGCTATAAGGAATTGCCCAACACTTCTGCAAAAATCATTAATTTCGACCTTTTAAGGGAAATAACTCCTATAAGGAGGAGCTTTTGATGCTTAGAGGGAGAAGGGAAGTTCACTTCAAATTTGCTGTACCTGTTGTACTTTTTTAACTATCAGTCGAAAACTCTCTCGACCCCCCCCCCCCCCCCCCCCCGCCTTTTTTCATTTTTTCTATTTAAAGCCAACGTAGCTATATAGGTAGTCAGGTGGTAGAGGACGTCCTAAAGATGATGTGTGCAATGTTTCAAAGCAGTCCTTTCATTGGTTAAAGAGGAGAAGATTTTTTAAAATCTAGTAAAATTGATTAAAAAAATTTTCAAGGAGAATAATTCCTAAACGGTTCATCAGACAATCTTGACCCTAAAGTCATTTTTGTAGCCCTCATAGAGCAGAACAATTAAGCAATGCTAACTTTTTCTCTAGTTCTAATAATTTTCAAGATTTTGAGGCAAAAATGTCAAAAATAATCAATTTCGACAATTAAAGGGCAATAACTCCTATAAGGAGTCATCATACAACTTCAACCCAATGGAGTGTTTTGTAGAGCTTTTGATGCAGATGAAGGCATGTCTCTTCGGTTTTCCTGTATCTGTTACACTTTTTTAAATATAAGCCAAAAACTGTATTTTACCCCCCCCCCCCCCACCGTCCTATTTTTAGCAATGGTGGCCATGTTGGTTAATCTGCAGCCATGGTTGGTGCAAACTTGGTTGAGGACATTGGACGGATGATGTGTACAAAGTTTCAAAGCAGTACTTTCAGTTGTTTCAGAGGAGAATATTTTAAAAAATCAATTAAAACAAATTAAAAAAAACAGTTCAAGGGGAATAACTCTTAAACGGTTAATCAGACAATCTTGACCCTTAAGTCATTTTTGTAGCCCTCATAGAGCAGAACAATTAAGCAATGCTAACTTTTTCTCTAGTTCTAATAATTTTCAAGATTTTGAGGCAAAAATGGCAAAAATCATCAATTTTGACAATTAAAGGGCAATAACTCCTACAAGGAGTCATCATACAACTTTGACCCAATGGAGTGTTTTGTAGAGCTTTAGATGCTGAAGAAGGAAGGTCTGTTCGGTTTTCCTATATCTGTTATACTTTTTGAACTATAAGCAAAAAACTGTATTTTGACCCCCCTGTTCTATTTTTAGCCATGGCGGCCATGTTGGTTGGTCTGAGGCCATGATTTGAGCAAACTTGGTAGAGGACATTTTACTGATGATGTGTGCAAAGTTTCAAAGCAATCCCTTCAGTGGTTTTGGAGGAGAAGATTTTTGAAGAAAAGTTAACGACGACGACGACGACGACGACGACGACGGACGACGACGGACGCCAAGTGATGGCAATAGCTCACATGACCCTTCGGGTCAGGTGAGCTAAAAAAGTAGTGTTTAAATAAACTAAACAAAAACCTTAATATTGGTTTATTGACATCACAGTGATGTGGTATAGCTGTATGATAACAACTGAATGGTTATAAAGAGATTCTGTACAATAATAAAATTCACTATAAAAATCAGTAGAATGAAAATATCTACCACTGGAATTTTAGTACATGTGTGTTAATAGTGTATAATAGAAATACACAAAAAATATTGGAAAATGATATGCAAATTAAGAATACTTGAAATCAGATCTTTGGTAAACTCGATAATGAATGAAACACAACCAATATCTAATAGCAATAGTTCAAAACAATTCTCTATATACATGTTCCATTGGAAAACAATCATGTTTAGGCATGCTAATGCAACATAAATCAAATGATACGTTCTTTCATTGAAACTAAAAACTTTGGGAAGAGTGAAGCATGAAGAGCAAGAAGTTAATAATGGAGTAATCATATATATATGATAAACTATCATTATTGCAACCACAATAAACACTGCATGGATTACTGACACCTAACACCAGCAATTTCTTATAGGAATTTTTGTTCTCTTGACTGGTAAGAATACACATTAATATGAAAATTATCTAATAAATTTAGTAACAGAAAATCATGAATTTAGAAGTAAAAAGGAAACAAATTAAGAGTTTCTGAAAGTTTGTTTTTGATATTAAATATTTGCATCTATGACCATAGCAATAGCCTCCAATTTACAAGAAAGATCAATAAATACTTATTGTAATTTTAAAATACTCTATCTAGATCAAATAGTGTTTGCCTATTTACTACAACTTACAATTGAACGAAATAAGTTCAGTGGAACTGTCTTAGTTGAAAACAAGCCTATTAATTACAACATAATTTAAGTGGAAGTCCTCATATTTATGGAAGCATTGTGATATGGCACAACTAAAAGCTCTACAAACCATTTGATAAAATAACTCTACTAATAAAAATATACACTAAACAAACACAAACATGTCCTAAGCATTCTTAGTGCATAACCTAAATGTAAAAAACTGATTTACAAACAAGAAAGAACGACCAACAGTTTCCTCCTATAGTTTACTGTAATAAACTGTGAAAATCTGTCTGCGGCTGAATGGGAGAAATAAAAGATCAGTCAATGCCTTAAAACATATTCCAATTCTACAATGAATTTGTAAAGCATTAGTTTAGAAAAATGTATTAAAAGAATTTAGAAAATGGTATCTATGTGGTAACTAATAATAAACACTTAAATGCGAAAAAACTACAAATACACTTGTGACTTTATATTCCAAAATGGATTATCTTTAAACCTAAAGGACTCCTACAAGTACTATTAAAAATGTATCAGTGAAAAACTATATGAAAATAAATCCTAAATTCATAATTCAGTTAAAAAAAACTTACATGAATTTAAACATGAAATTGTTCCTGAGTAAATGTACAACATAATTTTCACACTGAACAAAAATAATGACAAACCATGGCATGGAAAAAATACAATGAGAAGGCCATTTAAAAACTAACAGTACTATGTCATAAAATTCACAAAAACTTACTGCAAAATCCTATCGTAGGAGAAGGCTGCTAAAATAACTAACAGTGCTATGTTATAAAAGTTCACAAAATTCTATCATCAGAGAAAGCTACTGAAGTATCTAATAGTACTATGTCATAAAATTCTTATAACATCTTATCTATTGTTTGTCATTTAACTCTACATAAAAAACCAACTAATCCAAACTAACACTATTGTTAGAATGTCTATAAAAAGCAATTTGTAATGTGAACATGTGCATCAAAATGTTCCTGTAGCTAATAACAAAGTAAAATAATTATCATTACTAATGCAATAACTGAGAACACTATAAAATGGTCATTGCCTTGTACATGAGGTGAGACACTGCAGCCAAACATGAATAACAACCCCTTTTTAATCTAGTGAAACATGTTATCATAATAATAATTGCAAGTTAAACATGACAATTTATTGGAAAAGTGAAATTAAATGGCATAAACAAGATAAGTGAATAATGTTAATTTATTGCTGTATCCATGGTGATAACTTATAATGTATTGCATAATTTTTTGGTCCACAAACAACAAACAAAGCAAGTATTTATAAATAAGTTTTGTATCATAAACATGAAGATTTCTTCGACAATATAATGATTCAATACTGATGCAGTATAATGTAGAAGATTGATTGATTAATGGTGTTTAACGCCCGAGCAGCAATATTTCAGCTATATTCAGGCGATAATGTAGAAGAAGAATTGTTTATACCTTTATTTTGATTGTATACTGTATAATAAATAATGTTTTGGAATATGCTGCGAGTAATGAATTAACTGTCTTCATGACAATAACATGCTAAGATACGCTCTTTTTAAACAAGTTTGATTTTATGAAGAGATTAAAAAATTTGTGTTGCTTGTGTTTGAATTAATAAGATATAAATTCACCATCCTAATGTCTTCGATAATTTTTTAAACAAATGAATTCCTAAGTTCTGAAAATTTAAATCTCATTTTTTACAAATTTATTTGTATATTCATTAAGAACAATAGTTTTGGTACTTTCATCACAGTTAGTGATTACATTTACCATATCTATGGTATTATAAATTAATTTCACCATTTCTGTACGTGTCTATGGCATGTAACACTGAGAAAGATAAAGATTAATCAGATCATTGTAGACAAAAAAAAATACAATGCTGAGACTCTAATAAATATGCAATTAAAAGAAAATATGTTACGACTAACTTAAGTATAGTTACAAGCTGGAAAACAAAAATTCCAGATTCCACATGAAATTTTTAAAATGTATGTTGCATTGACTATGGTAAAAAATGATGAATGCTAACATCTTTCAGATGTTGCTTTATTTAAGAGAAATAACATTTGTTGAAGTAATATACTGCAGTCAGCATTGAAATAAGTTGAACATGTATAAGTCATACAAGGAAAGAAGCAGAATTTAAGGCATTGCTTCAGTTATGGAGTAATGATAAACAGAAAAAATGTAAATAGACATTTACATACTTTGCATATCCTCTAACTCATTATATAATAAAAACACAAAACATAAAGACAAATTGAAATTGTTCTACAGTCACATAATTCTACAAAAGGAAGTATACAATATATAGATATTAATAAAGAAATATCATCCAATATTCATAAAACAAAAATAAATACATATGATATACAACAGTACAAACAGATATACTGTTAATAGGTGGTATCAAATATTTCTTGTTCATAATGTATAAACATGCTGTAATTAAAGTACATATTATTTCTAGACCCATAAAAAAGTTAATAAATGTTTCAATAAGAACTGAATTCCTCCAATTTTCTGTAATGTAACATATATTGTATTTATCCATAAATACACAGTAGCTGGTAATGTACATTCAAAGCTATGGGTAATAGTTACACAAAGCTATCTTGTTAAAACATTAATACACAATGCTGTAAATGATACAATAAATATATAAATACAGTTGAGGGATAATGATATCTTGTTACCTTCAGCACACAACTAATACATGCTCTTTTTCTATAAATGGACTATTACACTAAATAATATAAAAACTGTCTATTTATCTATGTTTATAGCTTCCCTGATCACAAATTATGCATAAATAATGCTTTTTAGTTATTGCAAAATACTATAAAGTAATGGATATACCCGTTATATGTACATATATAATGTTATGCCTGCATCACATTGCGTTATTGAAACATTGATTTATTATAACATCCTATTTGGTTTATACATTCCAACAGGTATTTGTTTAATTGTGAAATGTTTAAGAGTATCAGGTTCACAGTATAAATAGGTGAAAGGAAAAGCTGTGAAATGAGAACTTATGTAAGGAAAGCTATTTTTAACAAAGTATTGTTTACAAGTTTCAATGGATCAATACACTGAAAAGGAAGTAGAGAATTAAGATGTTAAAGAAATTCTAAATGAAATTGCATCAATAACAATACTGTTTCATCAACTACTACAAGTTATTAAAATCAGGGATAAAATTACTGACCATATTTTTGATATCTGAAGCAACAACATGTTGGGTGTTTTAAATATTAAGTTGACAAACCATATTAAATGAGACAATCATATAAATGCACCAAGTTTAATGTAAGTCCCAAACAAATTTTTTGTTTACATTATGCTCTTTGATTATGTTTCCGTATCAATATCTGAATCGTCACTATCAACTTCATCATCTAAGTCATTGTGGTCGTATGATTTCAAACTTGGTGTCCGGGACTTCATCGTGGACTGATTACTTCTTTGTAACCTGAAAGGTAATTATATTATGTTATCAATTGTTTCTGTGTTTTACTGCAACACATGAATAATGTATAAACTCTCTTAAAAGTGTCAAAATTATTTACAGTTAATAGATTTTATTTTTATTTAAACTTTAACTACTACATGTATATAACATAAATACATGCCTATAAAACACCTGCTACAACTGCATGTAAGGCAATAAAAAATGTTTAAGCATTAAAAGTCAAATATTGCTAATATAACACCACCCTTTAGCCATTTTTTAGCTTTATCATACCATATAATTTTTATTGAGGGAGGAAGCCCTAGTAGCAGGAGAAAACCAGACATTCGGAAAGAAAACAGGCCATACTTGTCAATTAAGATTGGAAATGAGAAAAAACCTGCCAGCAGTGAAACTCGAATCTGTAACCACAGTGTTGATAGGCCCAAGATCAAAATCATGTGACTATGTTAACCACATAGCCACCGAGGTCCACATGTCAGAATAAGTGAAAGTAAATATAGGATCATATGTATAAATATAGGTCCTATTTAATATGAGTTCAGTTTTGTATCTGTTATTGTAAGGGAGGAGATCAACACACCACACACTGTCTAAAATTAGAATAAGACCTTGACCTTTGACATTTCTTATCAATGTCATGGTCAATGACAAACAGTGAAATGCCCAAGTCTCTATGATATCTGGTTCATGAGTTACAAAGTTACATTATCAACTTGCAAAAATTAAGGGGATATAACTCCTATAAGTAGGTAAAAAATTCCTTCATGTAGCAAGTTACAAAGTGTTGCAACCAACATGTTACAACAACTTTCATTGCAACATCATTTACCGCTTCAAAGTTTATCTGCACACAAGGTTTATCATATGTATAATCAATCCTACTCACCGATTCTCTGCATGGTGTAATTGCACCTGTAGATTTTCTACTTGTTCTTGCAGTTCATCATTTGTTCTTTGCTGTTTTCTCAAATTGTTTCCTTGTGCATCAGCCTGCAAAAGGACAAAATAAATCGTCATCAATATATGTACTTCTTTAACCCAATAATATTTTTTTGAATGGGATAAACAGAAATTTACTTCAAATACAAATAAAGATTTTAAACTTAAATGTAACTAATTGTCTCAATGTCAAGGTCATGGTCATAGTTTACAAATACTGTATAATAGAATTTTTTTATTCCTACCGCAGGTCGGGAGTTTTCTTCGTGTACACTGGCTTCCTCTCCCAATAAAAACTGGACGCCATGATATAGCTGAAAAATTGCTAAAAGTGGCGTTCAACACCAATCAAACAAACAAACAAACATATGATAGAATTTTTTTTTTAAATATGGTTTCCAAGAATGCACACAGTCAAATCCAAGAATATATAGTATGACTGAAGTTTGTTGTTAATTTTAAATTAAACTACAGATTAGAATGTAAAAGCTCGTTTTTTTTAACAAAAAATTATTTAATGACAAATATATATTAAAAGGGCACCTCATCCTCTGCATTGGCCAAGTCTTTTTTTAGCTCCTCTATACGGACACGAAGTTTCTTTACATCTGTTTCATACTGTTCAGCACGCCTCTTACAATGTTCCAGTTCAGTATTTTTATCTTGAAAAGTTTTCTTCAATCGTGTATAGGCAATTTTCAGGTCATTTAACTCCTGTAAAACACATTCACAACTACATTGTTACATTTTACTGCAGACATTAGTAAGTATAGAGGTTCTACTGGAATATTTAGTAAAATTACTGTCGGCTTATCTTACATTTAATAGTAAACTCCAGTTATAGATTATTGCAAATGTAAAGACTAATAATAGCAATATTGAAAAAATAAAATCTTTTAAACATTTATTTACATAAACATCTGTTTTAACTGAAAACGAAAGAAACATCAAATTATTGATTTTAATTTCTGGTTGGGCCATTCTATAAGGTTTGCCAAAGAATTTTCTGTTTAGGTTTTTTCTTCCTTAAGAATTACTTCATTTTGGACATTTTCATTTACACATTCATTCAATTTACATTTAAGGTATAGCATACACCTGATACATTATAGAGTAAGTAACAGATTTGTTACCAATCAACACTTGACATACAATTTTAATGATGACCTCACCTTGTTGCTGGATGATAACTCAGACTGTAAAGTTTTAACATCCGAGTTAGCCATCACTGATGTCAGTTGTGATTTCCTCTCCAGTTGGTCTTTCAAATCATCAATCTGTATTCTTATTTTCTTGTTTTCTCTTTCCAAGGCAAACTTTTCTGTTTCTAATCTTTCTCTCTTTCCATATTCTTCTGCATTTTCTCTCTGCAATCTTTCCAGCTTTAAAGTAAAAAAACCTTGTTTAATTAGCCTGGCTATTCATCATATACAATCTTAAGATAACTACACATACATCATCAACTTAAATTACATTAAAACATTAAATTAGTGTATTTCTTTGCATCATAAAATAAGTATAACTTTAACAAATGAATAAAAAAAGATTCCACAGAACATCTAACGGCAAGTTATAATAGATGTTTTATAAGTATTACCTCCCGTTTGATGTGTCCACAGAATATCTACCAGTATTGACTCAACAGTGGACTAGTTATAGGTTTGTTTTGTAAGTATTACCTCCCGTTTGATGTGTCCACAGAACATCTACTGGTATTGACTCAACAGTGGACAAGTTATAGGTTGTTTTGTAAGTATTACCTCCCGTTTGATGTGTCCACAGAACATCTACCTGTATTGACTCAACAGTGGACAAGTTATAGGTTGTTTTGTAAGTATTACCTCCCATTTGATTTGTCCACAGAACATCTTCTGGTATTGACAACAGTGGACTAGTAATAAGTTTGTTTTATAAGTATTACCTCCCGTCTGATCTCTGAAATTTTCTTTTCCATTGCCGATCTGTTGACCGCTTCTTCTTCTAACTCAACAGAGAGGCGGGTCAGCTCTTCCTTGTTACCTTCTTTAAGTTTTGTTATCTTAAAAATAACCATTAAAAATTCTGTACAAATATTTCCTAAAAACTTAGTTTTAATTAATTATTATTCAATTGCTTCCCCTTTTTCTACATATCAAAACAAACAAGTTTACACAAAAATGTACAATGATAATTACTTTCAGGGTATATAGCTCTATTTTTGTTTACATTGACTAATACAAACTAGCACATGAAATGTTTTTAAAAAGTAGTGAGAAAAAGGATCAACGCTGGTGGGAGGGCATGATGGGAAAATACCAAGACACCCACATGAAAAATTTCTTTTTGTCTCCAACTCGGTAGAGCCTTGTCTTTTCACTTGGTGTCTTATAATTTCCTGTCTTGCCCTCCCACTGGTGTTAGATCCCTTATGTCTCTAGACATAAATGCAAATTATTTCAGTAAAAGCAACATGCACAATGCTTATCCAGTAGTGAGGGCGTGTCTATCTGTGATTTGAGAAAATCTTTGTACTTTAGCTTAAAGTTGTTCAGTCTTCCCGTGATGTGCAGGACCACAGGACTTGACAAGCAAATTTAGCTTCAGTCAAGGCAAAGTTTTGAGGTTGTCTGACCAAATGTCTTGTACACAATTAGTAAGTCTCAATAAGATTCATTTGGTGTCAGCCAAAATATGTTTTCAAAATTTTTTTTACAGAATGTCGAGCATTCTTTAAGAGGTTTGTGTTTTTGTTTGTTTTAACTTACCAACACTGGTTCCCTGGCAACATAACATGAACAATGTGAAGCTAGAATTCTTTGGATTTTGTGTTTCTGTTGTTTTTATACATAGCCTGCAGTAATACTTCTTGTTTTTAGGTATTTGTGAACTGTTACAACAGTGCATGTAGTACTGTTGAAAAACACAGAGTTTTGAAATAACACTTAAGTATCAGTCACATATTGTTGTATTGGAGTTCTTTGTGAACTTATCTTTAGTAGTATTTCTTGTTTTTGTCATTTGTGTTTTTTTAAACTGTATTCCAAGGATAGAGCTTAACTTTTTTCCTGCAGTAGCCAGCTGGGCCCCTAGCCTGAAAAAATCCAGGAGCCAAACAATATAGTTAGGGGCCCAACTTTTTTCAACGCAAGTGTGTTTTAACTATAAATTATATGATCATGTGTACAAATTCGCTTATGTACATGAATTCAGAAGTTATTGTCTTGTTTTGATATTGCTACTACCTACCTTGGATCACTACATACATAATTAGATATTTGAGTCTGTTGGACGCTTGTATTTTGTTTCCAGAAATTAAGATTATCTCTCAGAATGTAGGAACCTCCCCCCAAAGCTACCGGCTATTTGACTCAAAATCCTACATTTCTGGCATTTTTAGCTACCTTTATTCTTCAATATTAGGAATTTATAAAACAAATTAACGTATTTTTCATTCTAGATTTAAAATTTGTAAGACAGAAAAGACTGCCACAGATGCTAACAATGCACACACAAACATGACAAATTTATCATTGAAATAGCTACAATCTATAGAGTGCTATTGTATTTGTTTTATGTTTTTTTTTTTTCATAAATAATTGATATTTAAACTATAAACTTGCTATGATAATGAGTAGGATTTAAGTTTATGTGTTGTCTGTCTTGTTTTGCATTAAACAAAAACAATGAATGTTTTCTATATTTAAAATGTACAATAAATTTAATCTTTCTTTGTGTTGAACAAGAAGTAGAAAATGACATCATTGCAAAAATATGTATATTCAATGAAAAATGCGCTATTATAAATTCTTTAAAAAAATTATAAGTGATATGTTATAGTAATTTAATTAATATGCTAAAAGTTACTTCCAAAATACTAATTATTATTATTGTGTTTTAATCTTGACAGTTAATAGGAAACACCGTATTTAAAACCTCCGGAATCGAAATCATATTTACTCCTGGTGATTTTCGTAATTTATTTGCTTTGTACTGGTTTCCGCCAGTATTAACTCCATGGTGGTATTGACAAAAATAAGTCAGGCGGGAACCAGCTTAGACGGTTTTGATTATTCCCCTTTGACAAAAAATGTCATGTAAAATATTTCAAGACGATTCCTGACGCAAATGTCAATTAAATTGTTCTATCTATTCCAGATCTGGATTATAATTAAGCCACTTCACCAAATATCCTACACGCGCGAAATATTGCCAGTAACATTTTTAAGGGACAAAACTTGAAATGTAACCGCAAAATGCGTCTATGCGTTCGTTGGTCGGTGCATCGTACAACACTTGTTACGTTCGCCAACTGGGCGATCTAGACACAGGCATTTGGTCGCCCAACAAAAATTCTACTCGCATTGGCGACTGGGCGACTGTTAAGTTTCATCCCTGTTATTCGTTTTCCAGGTGCTTTGAAATATTACCTCAAGTAATGCTTCCTGTTTTGATTGTTTCAAGTCGTCATACTTTGATTTCTGGGAATTTAATTCTAACTGTAACTTCTCTATAGTCTTCATTAGCATTGACTTCTCTCTACAATAATCACAAATACAATTTTGTACAAACACTTAAATTTTTGTCATCTATATTAAATGCATTGCAAATAACAAAAGCTAAACACATACATCCTCCCAAATCAAGGGTTCCACCATGGTGAAGCAAACGTGAAAACAGAACCCCTAACTTTGGAGGATGCCCACATAAAGATTATAAAATCGATATGCGCAGGGGTGCAAAAGCCGAGTTGCCGTATTTTATTAACCAAAACTTTCGTTGTCTTCATTTTAAGATTTAACATAATTGGTTATTACAGGCATTACATGTAAACTGGAGACAAAGTGAGGAAGGGTTTCAGCAGGAACAATGTAAGCTTTATCAACAAATTTTCAAAGTTGCATAAAATATGAATACTCTAACAGAATTGAACCATTGTGTAAAATTTCAGATATGTACTTGATGTAGTTTTTGAGTTATGGTCAGGAAACCACTAATTCAAGAAATTTTCTAACATTTTGTCTGTCACTGTGACCTTGACCTTAACGGATTTACCCCCAAATCAATAAGGTTCCTCCTCTTATGGTATGTAACAATATACCAAAGATTCATTAAAATCGGTTGCGAACTTTTTGAGTTATGGTCCGGAAACCACTAATTCAAGAAATTTTCTAACGTTTTTCTGTCGCTGTGAACATGACCTTGAACGGATTTACCCCAAAATCAATAGGGTTCCTCCTCTTATGGTATGTAACAATATCCCAAAGCAAAAATTGGTTGAGAACTTTTTGAGTTATGGTCCGGAAACCACTAATTCAAGAAATTTTCTAATGTTTTTCTGTCGCTGTGACCTTGACCTTGAACGGATTTACCCCAAAATCAATAGGGTTCCTCCTCTTATGGTATGTAACAATATCCTAAAGTTTAATTAAAATTGGTTCACAACTTTATGAGTTATGGTCCAGAAACCAATTGTTGACGCCCGCACGCACAGCCGCCCGCCATCATCATAACAATAGCCGAGTTCAACTTCGTTGCAACTCGGCTAAAAAATTTTCTTTAAAAAAAAATCTTTTAGTTGCCCCATTTATATAATTTCAATTTTTTATGTGTATGGCCTGCTAAAAATTTAAACTAATATATTTGTATTACTCATATTTTAAACCCAACATGAAAAATTTAAATACATAGGTTTTTCTATATATTGCACCATTCTTAAATGGACTGGTACTTAATTTTCCATTTCCATATTTTAGTCCATAAACTAGATACTTAAATATACAATTGTTTGTTGAAAGATAGGTGTCTTTACCTTAACATTAACTTAACACTAAACATTTAATTTTGTGTACTAAAATTCAGGTTAAAAAACAATTGTGTTGGTGATTTACTGTTTTAATAATTTTCATTACCCTCTTTCAGCAATCAGTGTCTTTTGTGCTTCATCTAATTTTAAACCAGCTAAATTAACTTTTTCCTCTACAAGTCCTCTTTCATCAGAATCCTCTTCAGATACAGGGTTACTCTGTTTTCTCCTTATTTCTGACACTGGCGAACTGACATGAGATTCACTGTCTGTCCTATTTGAGGTACCACTATCAGATTTATTGTCTGTGTCACTGATCAATGAACTATCAACAGGCAAGTCCACACTTATGCCCAATTTATTCTGAAGTTCAACATTTTTTACTTTTAATTCCTCAATTTGTCTTTTTGAAGAAGTACATTCTTTCACCATTGCTTCAAGTTTTGACCTAAGTTGCCGGTTTTCTTCACGTGCTTTGTTTCTTTCGTTTCTTACTTTACTCCACTTTTCTCTCCAATTTGATGTGCAGTCTGACCACCATCTCATTGTTTTTTCCATCTGCGCTGCTCTTGCACGAGCTTCCTCCAACTCTCGCATTCTGATTTCATCTCTATCATCCCAGTCATTCTCCAAATTTGACATTTGTGATGCAGGCGTATGTGACCCTTCCCTTGATGGAGCAGGAGATGCTGGGGGAGGGGGTCCTGTTGCTCGTAAATATGAAACATCTCCTTTTGTGGCATTGGGTTTCACTTTTGGGTTCATGACTATAATATGACAGTCATTATTTGAAGATTTCTGAAAAATTTCTCAGATTACCTGTAAAAGGCCATAAGTATGTATAGATGAGTAAATAGTAAAACAACTCATTTGTATGTACTGTGTATACTGTATTGACAAGATAACTTAATAAACCAATTAAAGATTCACTTGGACATGACAAACATGTGAAAACAATAATGTTATGTTAACAAACAACAAGAATCACTGTTTCACTGAACAGTAATACATGCACATCTGAGAAAATAAATGTTTAAAGGTATATATATACTAGTATTTCTTGATTGTTACACACTATTGTGAGTGTTGACCTATTCTGGAGAGAGTTTTGTTCATGACAAATGAAAATTGCTTACCGCATATGGTTAAGCTTATGCTCCTTTTGTAGATCAAGAAGGGTACTTTTTGAAATCAACAATTATTTCCTAGAGATATTCAGCGTTTTGAAATATAGCGGTTTTAAAAAAATTTATCGGACCATTTTCCATACTAAAATTTGACCTTAATTAGAACGGAATTGTACTTAAGGAACAATGGATTGTTGTCTATTCGAAATATCTCGGGTGATGTCGTCTGCAATGAATTAAGGCATGAAAAGTCTCGCTGTTTGTCTGAATACTACTGAACGTCACAAAAGCAGACGAACATTTGTAAACAACATAAGGTCACTTTAGAAACAAAAATTGAAGAATGTGTCCATGGGACACGGATGCCCCCGCTAAAGGAAGTCCCAAACAGGAAGTAGTTGTCCAACAGGTCTGAAAGTCGCTTAGGACGTACAACTTGTGATACTTAACCACCCTGCCAAATTTCAAATTGTTCTCATGTACGGTTTCTGAGTAAAGCTTGATGGAAATTTTCATACTCGTGTTGACACATTTTCAAATCGGCCCAGTCGAAAACAGGAAGTAGTTGTCCGAAAGGTCTGAAAGTCGCTTAGGACGTACAACTTGTGATACTGAACTACCCTGCCAAATTTCAAATTGTTCTTGTGTACGGTTTCTGAGAAAAGCTTGACGGAAATTTTCATACTCGTGTTAACACATTTTCATATCTGCCCAGTCGCAACAGGAAGTAGTTGTCCAACAGGTCTGAAAGTCGCTTAGGACGTACAACAAGTGATACTGAACCACCCTGCCAAATTTCAAATTGTTCTTGTGTACGGTTTCTGAGAAAAGCTTGACGGAAATTTTCATACTCGTGTTAACACATTTTCATATCGGCCCAGTCGCAACAGGAAGTAGTTGTCCGACAGGTCTGAAAGTCGCTTAGGACGTACAACTTGTGATACTGAACCACAATGCCAAATTTCAAATTGTTCTCATGTACGGTTTCTGAGAAAAGCTTGACAGAAATTTTCATACTCATGTTAACACATTTTCATATCGACCCAATCGCAAACAGGAAGTAGTTGTCCGACAGGTCTGAAAGTTGCTTAGGACGTACAACTTGTGATACTGAACCACCCTGCCAAATTTCAAATTGTTCTCATGTACGGTTTCTGAGAAAAGCTTGACAGAAATTTTCATACTCATGTTAACACATTTTCATATCGGCCCAGTCACAAACAGGAAGTAGTTGTCCGACAGGTCTGAAAGTCGCTTAGGACGTACAACTTGTGATACTGAACCACCCTGCCAAATTTCAAATTGTTCTGATGTATGGTTTCTGAGAAAAGCTTGACGGAAATTTTCACACTCATGTTAACACATTTTCATATCGGCCCAGTCCCAAACAGGAAGTAGTTGTCCGACAGGTCTGAAAGTCGCTTAGGACGTACAACTTGTGATACTGAACCACCCTGCCAAATTTCAAATTGTTCTGATGTACGGTTTCTGAGAAAAGCTTGACGGAAATTCGTACGGACGTACAGACGGACGGACGGACATGAGTAAAACTTAATGCCCCCCAACATGTCGTCGCGGGGGCATAAAAATGGCAGACTTATTATGTAAAATTCTCGTAGCAAAAGTCAAGGATGAGTTGAAACAACTAAACAACAGAGGCATTAGTATAAATCATGCCCAAATTAGCGTATCTAAATTTTTTCTACTGGATTTTTGTAATAAAAAGGTAAAATATAAAATAATTAAAAAATGCAAGCAAACACATTTTTCAAAGGGGGTGCGGCATTTAGTATAGTATTTGTAGGACTCTGTTAACCAATTACTGTATATACTTTGTATTTACCAGAATATTATTTCCTTAAAAAACTATTTATAAATCACTTTCAATCAATCAATCACAAGATACAACAAAATGTCTTAATGTGGTCCGAGTTGTCCCATAAACCGGGCCGAATATCTCGAATATCTGGTCAAGCTGTCCCTGGCCGAGTTTTCTAGCTATCAAGTGTACGACCATACGTTACGTTCGTGGAAATTTTAGCAGTTGTAGTAATCATTATTATAATAGTGATGGATAACTGAATACCAAAAGAAGAAGAAGAAGAAGGAGAAGAAATTAGTGAATCCATGGGGACATCATATTTGAAGTGTCCGCGAATGACAAACTTCTTTCTATCAGGAATTTCTGCCGTACTACAATCAGTGTTTATCATGGACTCGCGGACTTGGCGTAGTGTATAGCATCTTTTTCCGATCTACTTCAGTACTTGAGTGGGAGGGTGAGGCATGTTTATGCAGTTTTTGTAAGAGCTAAATGAAGTGATGTTTAGATCTGATTAGTGCTAGAAAAGCTTAACCTTATTATGCTTCAGTTTTGTATGTTTCAATGTATGTTTCATATAGAATTTTAATGCTTTGACTGCTATTATTTATGTCTGATGTGATTTTTAATGTCTTGCTATGCTTTTAATATGTCTCGCTATGTTTTTTATATGTCTTGCTTTGCTCTTTTATATGTATTGCTATGCTGTTTATATGTCTTGCTTTGCTTTTTGTGTGTGCTGTTTTGCTATGCATTTTATGTGTCTTGCTATGTTTTATATGCCTTATGTGCTTTAGCTTTGTTTCATTTTAGTATGTGATCTTTGTATGTCGGTTTTAAAAGCTCTATAGAGCTTATGTTATATTGTTACATGCTTGCACCGACTTTATAAATATTACTTGACTTGACGTCTTTGGCCATAAACTGTTCGGCGATTGATGCATTTATATAAAAAATATCGATGTTTTATACTACTCTGATAAACATCGGTACGTTTATGAGCATGTCAATGGATGAACTTACAATAAAAGTCAGAGAATCATCTTAAAATCAACACAAAGTCAGCTTCTGTCAAGGGAGATAATTTTTTACTTCAAAGTTATATTATTTCTTGCAGATTGTACCTAAAAAATCTTTTTACCAAACGTTTAAATGAACAAGAATCCTTTTCAGAAAAGGGCATTATGAAGGGGATGGATGATATAAAGGATTAAGTTGTTTAAATAGTTTAGTGTGCTCAGTATGAAATTATGTAACTAAATTTTTTAAGTAATTCTGTAAAATATATTACGGTCAAATGTTAATTTTATGGTTTTAATAATACTTAACTTTAGATATACCCTAATATGGACCCATTAAGATTTTGTGGTGAGGATAAAAACTGGAACCAACTACATAACATTCTTTTGCCACGTCCAAGCAGGTGCAATGACAAACGAAGATAAAATAGCTGAAGTCAAGCAATTAATAACAGGCCATCCTGATTTTCCTAAGCCTGGTATATTGTTTAGGTAATTTGCAGGTTGGAATAAACAAGAAATATTAGTTTGCACAAAAATTATATTTGCATACACAGGGTAGGCATGATATATTTGGAGATTAAAAAAGTTACTAAAGTCTGAAAATGTCCAAGCAATTTTTTTTCTATGAAGATCTTTATTTTAGGTCTATCAAAACTTTACCGAAATGAGCAGTAACTAAATTGATAGCTGCGGAACCGTAGCTCTTTTTAGACTATAGGTCCTTTGGTCTGGATATTTTTTATGGGGACTGATCATTATTCAGACAACCATTTATTGCGACACCCTTTATTCCGACAGCCAATTGCTCCGACAACCATTATTCTGACAACATATTACTCTGACAATAACAAAAACTTACAAGTATTTGTATTAAATAATAGGTTGTGGTAGTACTTCTGTCCGCTGTCGCCCGATATTTATCACTATAATTGGGGTTTGCACATTATGTCACATAGTAAAAAATATAAAAATATGCACTTTATTATATTCATTCTAAAAGCAGGGGCAGTTCCAGAAATTTTTGAAAAAGGGGGGGGGGGGGTCCTGACCAATTTTGCCAAACATCTACATGAAATCTACATGAAAGTAACAACAATTTTCAGAGGACAGTGGGGGGGGGGGGGGGAAATCAATCACTGGAACACCCCCTGAATGCGGTACTGAAAAGGGCCTTTATGTAGACCTTTTATTCCGTAAAATCAATCTTTTTTTTCTTGCGGTATATTATGAAATGTTTTTTATTTTTGTTTTGGTTTTGTTTGTTTGCCCAAAGGGCTTGCTTCTATCGCCCCCAAAGTGGACAAAAAGCTGTATTTATTGATATTAATAATTTATTTATTCATATCAATAATTCTTTTATTAATATCAATAATTATTTATTGATATTTATAATTTTATTTATTAATATCAATAATTCAAATTATAAATATTATTATTACATGAATAGAATTTTGCGTGGTTTTGATTGGTCAAAAACAACTTTCGGGTCACGATAAATTGCAACAGTACTAAAATTACATAAAATGTTTGTACGCTGCACGATTCCGCTGCATAGTAGTCAAGCGGAATCCGATATCGACCTGGTTTTTATGTTTTAGCCAATCAGAATAGCCGTCTTAATAAATTCAGTCGTCCAATCAAATCGATTGTATTAATTGTACACAATTCAATGACGTCAGCTATACATACATCGTGTGTGTCAACAACAAATGGGAGAAACGTCGGTTCTGCGATATATTCATTCAATTATACTCTTCTCAATATTTGAAACTGGAATTTCAGGATGTTCAGCAAATTGACATCAAAATGCAGTATTAAATAAAACATATTAAGGGTAACTAGCATTACAACAATTACAAAATGTAAGCAGGTGCTCCAATAGAATATACATCCTCAGTTTTTCTGATCAAGAGAGATGGTGGTTTTATTCATGTAATAAAACAATTAATGACATTGATATACAGTCCCTATGAGGATTTATCAGCCCTCAAAATGTATATTCACCTCGCCTAGCGGCTCGGTGAATATTACATTTCTCTGGCTGATTAATCCTGATAGCGACCTATATCAAAGTCATTAATTGTATAATAATTTTCAATGGAATTATTAATATTTATAATTCCATTATTGATATCAATAATTCCATTATAAATATCAATAATTCCTTCATTAATATCAATAATTCATTATTCATATTAATAAAATGAGCTGATTTATTGATATTAATATTCATTTATTGATATCAATAATTCCTTTATTGATATCAATAATTCATTTATTGATATCAACAATTCCTTTATTGATATAAATAATTCCTTTATTGATATAAATAATTCATTTATTGATATCAATACTTCATTTATTGATATCAATAAATCATTTATTGATATTAATAATTTAAATCCTAGTCACCAAACCGTTTGGGTAAAAAATAATAAATTCTCCCTTGTGTACTGTACACTAAAGTACAAAAGATGGCAGATTGCATGTTGTTTTGACAACAGGGAGCACTTGCTCTGTTCACATTTAGGTGCTTTATTGATATTAATAATTCGCCGATTTATTGATATCAATAAATACATTATTGATTATTGATATCAATAAATGAATTATTAATATCAATAAATCATTTATTGATATCAATAATTCATTTATTTATATCAATAATTCATTTATTAATATCAATGATTCATTTATCGATATCAATAAATGAATTATTGATATCAATAAATACATTAATAATATTAATAAATGCATTATTGATATTAACAAATGAATTATTGATATCAATAAATGTATTATTGATATCAATAAATGAATTATTGATATTAATAAATGAATTATTAATATAAATTATTGAATTATTAATATCAATAAATACGGCTTTTTGTCCACTTTGGCTTGCCATATGCTTCCGGTATTTGGGGTTGGAGTCAATATGCAACCTTGTAGAACATGTCAAACTAACTTTCTTGTGGGAATGTTATAATTATCTTGAGAAAACAAGATAATTGTCTTGTTTGAATGGGGTGCTATCTTGAGGGAACAACGTTTAAGATTTTTTTCCTTCCATGGCCTAACCGTACAATTATCTGTTTGACATATTTTGGTTTAATTTTTCTATGCTCATATTCATATGGTGTTTTAGGCATTTTTATCTTTTTGGTAGAGCACCTTTGATGATTCTTGATTAGATGAAATGCGCAAGGTCAGACGCAGCTAAATTTACTGTCTGGAACTTTGTATTTTTTATTTTAATCACAAATCATAAAATATTTGATATAAAAAAGTTCAGGAGTGGCAATCCTTACTAAATGAAGAAACAAGAGGATGCAGGTATGCTCCATTTTCCAAAATAAACAAAGACCTGGAAAGGGTGTACATTGTACATCATTATGCCATTTAATGTGTTTACTAAATTCAAAATAAAGTCTGTTACACAACTGTTATATGCCCCCTCCCTTTTCTCTCATGAAGTGGAAAGGTATGATTATTAAAATTGATTATTATTTGAGTATAGAAATAAATTGTTTTAGGCATTATTTGGTCAAAGCTAAAAAAAACAGATCAACCTTGAAATTTACATACCTTTACAGTACTATTTAATTTATTTTAATGTTTATATGATTTTTACTTATTTAAAAACTTAGAAGGTGATGTATTAATATGTATCTATACACTTTTATCTAAAGAAAAATGACAGACTTGAGAAAGACAAACTTGTATTGCCATGGATGACATGTCAAAAATACTCATCTTTATTAAATGTTTTGAAAAAAGATGCTGAAGTTGACATGTCACAATGTCAGCCTCTGCATGATCTTAAAAGAGTTCACTATAAAGACTGACAGATGTCAAATCTTATTCAGGTATATATACCGTACAAACAAAAGCTTATGTTGTAAAATAGACAAAATGCCTGCAAGGGTGATATCAGGGAATCGCAGTGGTCGAGTTTTAGTATACCTGGGTTTTAAGTATCAGAAGAATAGAGAACGTCGGCGCATCACATCTATTAGAGATGCTGGAGAAGAGACTGCAAAGCCCACTCAGTAAGACTGATGTCTTTGATTTGGAGGCCAGAAATCCAAACATCAATGTCAATACAACAGGACCCCAGCCTGCCTATTACATTAACATCACTTACATATCAAGATGTTTGTTATTAAAACATGTCTTGATAAATATATATACGTTTCTTTCTTTGTCGGAGAAATGGGCTGTCGGAGTAATGAGTTGTCAGATTAATGGGCTGTCGGAATAACGGGCTGTTGGAGTTATTGGTTGTAGGAGAAATATAGGCTGTCAGAGTAATGGGCTGTTGGAGTAATGCTACACACCCTTTTTGATTTGGTCCGCCAAATAAAAAAAATGTCGAAGGACCTTAAGAGCTACCGTTCAGGCTACTAAATTGATAGCAGCATTGGATATTTATTTGTATATACATTGCTTGTAATTAAGAAAATATAAATGCTGACAGTATAATTGGGTTACAATCAGTTGATGCTGTAGTCAAAAGCACAGCTTAAAAGCACCAAAGTAGTTTTACTTTCACTTTGCATAAAATTTGTAATTCTGAATGGTCAAATTTTACTTCAGAAAAGACCCTTAAGATTGTACCTGCTTTTTTTTCAGATTTTATGCTAAATCATGATTAAGTTTTGCAAGTACCGGTACAACATTTCTGGAATGTAAAAATGAAAAGAATCTTGACAATTAAGATATAACAAATTCTTTAAATGATCTGTTGCTCCCATGTAAAAACTACACCTGGTGTTGTTTACTGTTATGCAGTGAAAATGTTAATATCTTTAAAAAATTGTAAAACCAAACTTTTTTCTATACCATATGCTAGTAACTGTGCCGGACCCACATTATAAATCTTCTCAGAAATATAAGATACATTGTAAAGTGACCACTTATTAACATTTGTCAGTTACTTTTTTATTGAGGTATGAAATAACACACAGAGATCTGTTTTATATACATTTTTTAATTCTTTAAGGTTACATTCTCCTAAATAGCCAATCAGTTGATGCTGCAGTAGTGCTTTAAAGAAAACGAGTAGTTCTACTTTCACTTGGCATAAAATTTGCATGATATTTGAAGATTTAGTACAATGATATACATATGGTTCAGAGATTACAATTAAAATTCTCTAAATTCTTGTTCCGGTAAAAAAAAGGTTGCTGATTTGATTTATGGGATCACTGAAAGATCTCCAGTTGACAATAATATTAAAATTATGATGGTAAATTTGTGGTAGTCGTTTATAATAGAAGACAATCTGAATATATCTTGGTTTCTTTTATTTTAATAATATTGGAGGTTTGACATTACACTTTGACTTTGAAGTAGTTGTATTATGTTACTGGGTTTTGTAAAATTTAATTTCACACAATCGGCACAATGACATTTTAAAAAAAATATTTCAGAGATATATTTCCAGTTCTTAGAAATGCAGCTACATTTAAATTACTGACAGATGTGCTTGTTGATCATGTGAAAACAAAATGCCCTGATGTAAAAGTTGTTGTTGGTTTGGAGTCCAGGGGTTTTTTATTTGGACCAATCATTGCTCAAGAATTGGGTATTAGTTTTGTACCAGTGAGGAAAGCAGGGAAATTACCAGGGGAGACAATCCAAGTGACATATTCTTTGGAATATGGACAGGTTTGTAGTTTTTTTATCCTATTTTGTGAAAAAAAGATATATTTGTAATCTTTACTTCATACAAGGACAATAAACCTCACACTTCATGTAAATTTAAGAAGTCTGGAACAATAAAAAAAGCTCAAGAAAGTTCCAGTGAGGAAAGCAGGGAAATTACCAGGGGAGACAATCCAATTGACATATTCTTTGGAATATGGACAGGTTTGTAGTTCTTTTATCATATTTTGTGAAAAAAGATATATTTGTAATCTTTACTTCATACAAGGACCATAGACCTCACACTTCATGTAGATTAAAGAAGTCTGGAACAATCAAAAAACCTCAAGAAAGTTCCAGTGAGGAAAGCAGGGAAATTACCAGGGGAGACAATCCAAGTGACATATTCTTTGGAATATGGACAGGTTTGTAGTTCTTTTATCATATTTTGTGAAAAAAGATATATTTGTAATCTTTACTTCATACAAGGACCATAGACCTCACACTTCATGTAAATTAAAGAAGTCTGGAACAATAAAAAAACCTCAAGAAAGTTCCAGTGAGGAAAGCAGGGAAATTACCAGGTATTTTTTATATAAACCTGCTATAAAGGATACATTTAATTGTTGTACCACCAAATAAATATCTAAATAATATAAAAATAGATTTAGATCTATGCAGCACATTTATCACAAAATCATACTTAGCTAGATATTCGATAAAAATCTTGAAGTTTTTGTAAATAAATAGCTTTTTCCTTTTCTTTAAATAAAACACTAAATAGACACTTGACAAATAGTATACATCTCACATTCCATTACAGTATACATCTTTACATGTCATGTCATGACATCACAATACAGAAAGCCTGACTGCAGCCGACAGTGGATAATGTGTTTGGAGAGTGCCACGCTCCTTGCACTATAAAGACCCATTTTTAGCTCACCTGACCCGAAGGGTCATGTGAGCTATTGTCATCACTTGGCGTCCGTCGTCGTCCGTCGTCGTCGTCGTCGTTGTTAACTTTTCTTCAAAAATCTTCTCCTCAAAAACCACTGAAGGGATTGCTTTGAAACTTTGCATACATCATCAGTAAAATGCCCTCTACCAAGTTTGCCCAAATCATGGCCTCAGACCAACCAACATGGCCGCCATGGCTAAAAATAGAACAGAGGGGTCAAAATACAGTTTTTTGCTTATAGTTCAAAAAGTATAACAGATGCAGGAAAACCGAAGAGACCTTCCTTCTTCAGCATCTAAAGCTCTACAAAACACTCCATTGGGTCAAAGTTGTATGATGACTCCTTGTAGGAGTTATTGCCCTTTAATTGTCAAAATTGATGATTTTTGCCATTTTTGCCTCAAAATCTTGAAAATTATTAGAACTAGAGAAAAAGTTAGCATTGCTTAATTGTTCTGCTCTATGAGGGCTACAAAAATGACTTTAGAGTCAAGATTGTCTGATTAACCGTTTAAGAGTTATTCCCCTTGAACTGTTTTTTTTTATCGGTTTTAATTGATTTTTTAAAATCTTCTCCTCTGAAACAACTGAAAGTACTGTTTTGAAACTTTGTACACATCATCTGTCAAATGTCCTCAACCAAGTTTGCACCAACCATGGCTGCAGATTAACCAACCTGGCCACCATGGCTAAAAATTGGATGGGGGGGGTTGGGGGGCGCTAAAATACAGTTTTTGGCTTATATTTAAAAAAGTGTAACAGATACAGAAAAACCGAAGAGACAAGCCTTCAATTGCATCAAAAGCTCTAAAAAACACTCCATTGGGTTGAAGTTGTATGATGACTCCTTATAGGAGTTATTGCCCTTTAATTGTCGAAATTGTTGATTTTAGCCATTTTTGACTCAAAATCTTGAAAATTATTAGAACTAGAGAAAAAGTTAGCATTGCTTAATTGTTCTGCTCTATGAGGGCTACAAAATTGCCTTAGGGTCAAGATTGTCTGATTACACGTTTAAGAGTTATTCCCCTTCGAACTGTTTATTTTAATCGGTTTTAATTGATTTTTTAAAATCTTCTCCTCTGAAACCACAGAAAGTACTGCTTTGAAACTTTGTACACATCATCCGTCAAATGTCCTTAACCAAGTTTGCACCAACCATGGCTGCAGATTAACCAACATGGCCGCCATGGCTAAAAATAGAATGGAGGGGGGGGGGGGGGGTAAAATACAGTTTTTGGCTTATAGTTCAAAAAGTATAACAGATACAAGAAAACCAAAGAGACATGCCTTCATCGGCATCAAAAGCTCTACGAAACACTCCATTGGGTTGAAGTTGTATGAGGACTCCTTATAGGAGTTATTGCCCTTTAATTGTCAAAATTGATTATTTTTGACATTTTTGCCTTAAAATCTTGAAAATTATTTGAACTAGAGAAAAAGTTAGTATTGCTTAATTGTTCTGCTCTATGAGGGCTACAAAAATGACTTAGGGTCAAGATTGTCTGATGAACCGTTTAGGAATTATTCTCCTTGAACATTTTTTTAATCAATTTTAATTGATTTTAAAAAATCTTCTCCTCTTTAACCCATTAAAGGACTGCTTTGAAACATTGCACACATCATCTTTAGGACGTCCTCTACCAAAATTGTGCAAATCATGACACCTGACTACCTATATAGCTACGTTAGCTTAAAATAGAAAATGGGGGCGGGGGGAGTCAAGAGAGTTTTCGACTGATAGTTAAAAAAGTATAACAGGTACAGCAAATTTGAAGTGAACCTCCCTTCTCCCTCTAAGCATCAAAAGCTCCTCCTTATAGGAATTATTTTGACTTTTGCAGAAGTGTTGGGCAATTCCTTATAGCAAAGAAAAGCTGGATAGAAAAGGGTTGTTTGGTTTCAGGTTCAGGTGAGCGATACAGGCTCCTGGGAGCCTCTAGTTTAGACATGATAAGAGAAGACTCATTGTATCCACTACAAAAAGCTATATTTTTTGCCTCTACCTATGCCCCATGAAAATTTGTGCCCTTGGACTATTTTTCCTGAATTCATTTACTTTTTACTTGTTCTCATCCTGAATATAGCAGAAATACTGTTCACAGGACATAAAGCAATCAATCAATTTTTACATGTAATTGATATATAATACATACATTGTATAGTTTGTTTTAGTAACTGACTGAACTATATTATTCTAGTTAGTAGATGTAGATCTGCTTTTTTATTTTCAGGATAAGTTTGAAATGCAGAAAGATTCAATAACTCCTGGAGCTAAGGTTGTGATTGTGGATGATTTATTAGCAACTGGGGGTAGGTACAATAAGCTTAAAATCAGCAAAATGTGTAAGAAATATTTATATGTGCATTTATAGGTGCATTTAACCAAATGCAATAGTGAATTGAGAAGTATAAGAAGTGGTCACTTTAATACCATTATGCACACTTTTCAAGAAAAATAAACATAAAAATATCTTTGATCTGCATTTTTTGCATGCAGAATAAACAGAAAATGTTTAATCTTATCAGCTTTATCTTTTTTTTCTTTAAATATAAATTTAAATCTTTCCTATTCCTTCAATAGCTATAATAATAATATTGACAGCAGGTTACCTGAGCTACAACAACAGATCACATGAGCTACAACAACAGATTACCTGAGTTACAACAACAGATCACATGATATGCTTAACAATATGACAATAAATCACAAGAGCAACAGTAACAATATTGAAATAAGACAAAATATACAATGTTTACAATAGATCATATAAGCTACAGTAACAATGTTCAACAAACTATTATTTATTTTTCTCTATAGGTACAATGAAAGCTGCATGTGAACTGTTAGAGAAAGCCTCGGGTGATGTGATGGAATGTCTGGTTGTCATAGAATTATTAGATTTGAAGGGAAGAGACAAAGTTCCTAAGCCGGTTTCGTCACTTATACAGTATTGATACAACATTACACACTACATAATACATAAATACATAATTAGTATCATAATACATGGAAAATGATTTTAATTTGTGATTCTATATTATATATGATTTGTTTAAAAGAAATCAACAATAATAGGCCATACAACGAAATTTACCAACATTGTTAATCTGCAAATAGTATGGACATTCTCGGGCAGCTGGGAAAGTCCAGTTTTCATGCTAAACTTCAAATGATTGTCTATTGAACAGGTAGATGTTACATAATGGATACGTTCGGAACATTTTGTGGCTGAATTGCCAGATTGTGAAACTTAATTCAGTTTTAGGAACAATCTTGAACCACTGTTCCTATTTTGTGCAATCAACTCTTACATATTCCAACCGAGATCCTTCAATTTTCATAGAATGTTTTTATATACTGGTACACATTAAGAACATTTGTTGCAGAAGTTTAGGATTGTAAAAACAGTCAATTTCAGCAACATTCTTAAAGGGGCGCTCATTTTTTGTATCAACTCCTACAGTTTCAGACCAGGGCTTTAAAACTTAAATATAATGCTGGTACTAATATAATGCTACATGTGAATCTTATGTTACCTTCTATGTAAACATTTCAGACATTTTGTCCTAGTCATTGTAATAATTTTTTTTATCAAACTTGAGTAACAGACTTATACATTGTACCCAGAGGTTGTTAGTTGGTTTTTTTGAACCCATTAATGCATTGAAGTCTTTTGTAATAAATTTCTACATTTCTGATTCTAGTTAACCAGTATTTTATGCAACCTGGCTATTTGTTTCACTTCATTTTTTACAAAACCATATTTTATTGCTTTATGTTAATTGTATATTAAATGTATTGTTATTGTTCAAACCCCACTGGACAAATCATGGTAATTAGTGTATAAGATTTTACATACATTTATACATGATTATTTTACATCCTAAGCTATTTTAATAATACATTTGTCTATTAAACTACTTGTTTTCATACAATAGATGACATAAAGATGACTTGCCAGTTACTGGTATATAACATACCAATGGATTTTATAACATTTGAACCTTAATCAAAAATAAAACAATTCAGATTTTCCTCAAGTCCTTGAGTATTTTCCTCAAATAAAAATTTTGCAGCAATTTGTTTGTTTGACATTTGTTGATTTTGAGTTGAAGATAAGGTGAAGAAATCTTCAAAATAAATGGGGGCCTCGGTGGCCGAGTGGTCAAGGTAGTTCGTCTACTATTGATCACGTGGTCTGTCAACACTGAGATTGCAGGTTCGATTCTCACTGCAGGCAGGGTGTATTCGACTCCAATCTTAATTGACAAGGATTGCCAGTTTTCCTACCGCAGGTCGGGGGTTCTCTCCGGGTACTCCGGCTTCCTCCCCCAATAAAAACTGGACGCCATGAAATAGCTGAAAAATTGCTGAAAGTGGCGTTAAAACACCATTCAAACAAACAAACAAAACAAAATAAATGACAATCAGAGTACTAGATCACCATTATTCCCTCTGGTACTTGTTACAAGAAATCCAGTTGGATGGTTAATAATGGCAATTATAAGTACAATTACAAGTGATTCATATGTTTATGGATCTTTTAGAAAAACTGCTTTGTGTATTATTTTTTAATTATTGAAATGAGAAAAGATGTTTATAATGATGTAACCATACTGATAACTATCATAAAATCATGTATGACATTTATGGTATTTATGTTTTATAAAAGAATGTTTCCTTCATGAAATTAAAAATTGGTGCTATTTGATATTAAGAATTTTATTAGTTTGTTTCTTTTTTTAGAGATCTGGGCCTGTTTAATGAAGCTATCTTAGGAAAAAGACTTACTTTAGGATAGTCTTAAGACATATCTTTGTCCTAAATTGGTTCATCAAAAACCTCCTAATTTAGGATATGTTCTAATTTTTTGTATCACCCCTTATGATTAAGCGATACTGTTTTTTAGTTTTGTGTAAATATACTCCTTTTTCACTTCACTGCATGAAGTTTCCCATATTTTTAAAATTGCATAGTATTTGATAATTGCTGGATAAAACTGGTTTGTTTTTTTAACACAATCAATATTAAAGTGTAGACTGCATTTTTGATATTATTTTAGTAATTTGCTTACACGTAACATTTTGAATAGAACTGTATTTATATGGAGTGTTATCTAAACTATTTGTAACTTGTATGATAGCTTAATTGTGTAAAAATAGATTTTTCATAGTAAAGAACAGTATATTGTGTTTCATTTCTAGTTTTCGTTTGGGATTATATTAATTGTTATTTATTAGAAGTTCATAATTATTCATTTATATTAAATTGTATCTAAAAATGGAGGGAATTAATTGTAAAAAAAGAATAACATAAACATGTATTTACCGATGTGGCCTTAGAGATATTTCAATGATGTAATATTTAGGCTGTTCTTAAACCATCTTTACTAATATTTAGGATTATCTGAAGACCATCTTTACTAATATTAAGATGATCCTAAGACCATCTTTTCTAAGATAGTCATAAGACATCTCAGACATTTCACAAAATGGTCCTAAGAGTCCTCAGCAATGTCCAGAGACAAATCTTAGGAAAGTTTCGTTAAACAGGCCCTAGCAGTATTAACTAAAATATAACGAATATTGAGGGGGTTTAGTCAGAGACTGCATAAAGAATTGTTGTCAAATTTACATTTGTTGGTTATTGGTTAATTTTATTTGTTAATTCTGTTGTCAGTATATACCACATAATATTTTAAACAGTAAGCACTTATATTTAGTTTTCAAACATACCTGGTAATGCTGTAGTACTTAAAGCCAATTCTCCAATTTTCTTCAGAAGTATATAATTCCCTTCTACGATGATAATTATTTCAACAAATCATGAAACATTACATTTCTAGCTTTCTTTTATAAATTTGTTCCTATCTGTGATTGTTTGTTATTTTGGTCAATTAGACTTCTAAAACCATTTATAAAAATTAAACATAAAAAACCATGTTTCATTTAAATGCAGTGTCTGTGCAAATAACTTTTATGTTCCATTTGCTAGATTAGTTCACTCTGTGTAGCTATAATCAAACACATGTGTTCATATTTTCTAAGACAAGATTAGTTATTGTTGACTATGTTAAATGCAACATAACACAGTTCTTGGGTGTCTTTGAATTAAAATTTAAGTGTTAGACACAGTATTACCATGTTAAGTTTTTGTATGTTATTTTAATTAAGGTGCCATCATGGTGAATGGTAAATATACCTAGCTACATGCTGCTTAGAATGATACAGTTTACATTTTTATTATTAATTTAATTTTTTTAAAGAATGATTTTTAATAAAGTTATTTGATATCAGTGTTGCTATGTGACATACGGCCAGATGAGACCACTTTCAGCAATTGTTCAGCTATATTGTGGCATTCAGATTTTATTGGGGCAGGAAGCAAGAGTACCACTTGAATACCCAGACTTTCGGTAGGAAAACTGGCAATCCTTGTCAGTTAAGGTTGGAGTAACACAATCCTACCTGTACAGCAACATTGCAGAAATTGTGGCATTGGTGTCTGGGTGGTTAAGGTAGTTTGTCTGGGAGCCCTCAACTCTGATCTTAATTGCCAAGTATGTCCAGTTTTCCAACCAAAGATTTGGGGCTTCCTACCCCAATAAAAAATAAACGTTGTGATATAGCCGAAAATGCAGGTAAACACCATTTAAACAAACAACCTTGCATAATTGATTCAAGTTACTGAACTGAAATAACAGTTAATTCATTTTATTAGCTCACTTGACTCAAAGGGTCAGTGTGAGCTATTCTCATCACTTTGCGTCTATCGTCGGCGGCAGCAGGGGCCGTAAGTTTTTTACATTTCAATCTTCTCCACAACCACTTGGCCAATTGGAACCAAACTTGGCAGGAATGTTTATTGGGTGGTTCTTAACAAAGTTTCAGTTTTTGGTGCTGATCAAATATGAAACATGGATGCCAGGGCAATTAATGTGTTCTAATTGGCTGAAATTCAAAAATCTTCTTCTCATAAACTGCTTGGCAGATTGATTTGAAATATTGCAGATATGTACCTTAGATAGTTCTCTTTAAAGATTGAGTTTTGTGCCGATCCAAAATCCAAGATGGCCGCCATCACAGGACATAGTATAACATAGGACCCTATTGGAAAAACATACAAAAAACTTTTCTGAAACTGTTCCACACAATGAAGCCAAATAATGAAGAAATGATTAATGAATATTTACCTTAATATTTTGAGTTTTTTTAGCCAATTGCAAATTGAACATGGCTTCCAGGGCAACTAATGGGTTCTAATTGGCTGAAATTTAAAAAAACTTCTTTTTACAAAAGGCTTAGCAGATTGATTTGAAATATTGCACAAATGTACCTTAGATGGTCCTCTACAAAATTTGAGTTTTTTATGGCGATCCAAATTCCAAGATGGCTGCCACGGTGGAACACAGCTTAACATAGGACCTTATGGGGAAACCATACAGACAGCTTCTTCTCTGAAACTCGGTTCCACACAATTTAACCAAATAATGCAGAAGTGAATCTTAGATAGTAAGCTTATTATTTAAAGTATGTATCGAGCCGATGGGAAATTCAAAATGGCTGCCAGAGCTGCAAATGCGTTCTGACTGGCTGAGATTTCAAAACTTGTTTTCTCACAAACCGCTTGGCAGATTTTAGGATATGCAATATTGTATGGTCCTCTACCAATTTTGAGTTTTTGTTTCGATCTAAAATACAAGATTGCTGCCACCATGGAACATCACTTAACATACTAACCTATGAACAAACATAAAAACTGCTTCTTCTCAGAAACACTCCTACTGCTGATTGTAAATTCAACATGGCAACATTCATAGAAACAGCATCTTCACATAAACTCTTTAGCATTTAATATAAAAAATTGCAAGGAAACCTTGTCTTCAAGTTTTTTTGTTAGTCAGGTGAGCAATACAGGCTCTTAAGAGCTTCTAGTGTTATGACTACATCCTTCATTTAATTGATTTCAATGGTGGAAAAATTTATTATTCCCACGCAACAAAGTTGCAGGGGTATAATGTTTTTGTGCAAGTTATGGCCCTTTGGACTTAAAAATTTGTAGAAAACCCTGATTCATCAGCTTGTGGACGCAACTCTTCTGAAACCACGCAACAGAATTAAACGAAACTTGGTATGAAAGAAGCATATGTAGTTGTGCATATTACCAGGAATTTTTGATCCACAAATTTTTATACCCCACGCAACGAAGTTGCAGGGGTATAATGTTTTGACTGCTTCATCCGTTCGTTTGTGATCTCAGTTTGTGGTGGCAACTCCTCTGAAACCACTCAACAGAATTTAACCAAACTTGGTATGCGAGAAGTACACCATATGTAGTTGTGCATATTACCAGGAATTTTTGATCCACAAATTTTTGTGTGAGTTATGGCCCTTAGAATTTTGCAGAAAACCCTGATCCATCAGCTTGTGGACGCAACTCCTCTGAAACCATGCAACATAATTTAACAAAACTTGGTATGCAAGAAGTACACATATGAAGTTGTGCATATTACCAGGAATTTTTGATCCACAAATTTGTGTGGGAATTATGGCCCTTTGGACAAAGAAATTTGCCGAAAACCCCCGATTCATCAGCTTGCGGACACAACTCCTCTTTGTGGGAGTCATTATTATACCCCACGCAACAAGAGTATTATGTTTTTGACTGGTCAGTCAGTCCGTTCATCAGTCCTATTCTTGTAAGCACAACTCGTCTATAACTACTGATCAGAATTTTATTAAACTTGGTTGGAATAAGATCTTGCACAAACTCAGAGTATTTATAAATAGATGTCTAAGGACCATTTACAAGATCAGATGGCCAAGAGTAATTTCCTACAAAGCTCTTATGGGAAAAGCAAGACAACAAAACTTCATGGTAGAAATAGCAAAACGAAAATGGAGTTGGCTAGGCCATGTATTTAGGAGAGACCAAAATGATATACCCAGAGAAGCCATCTTCTGGACTGCTGATGGGAAGAGAAAACGTGGACAACCAAAAATGACATGGCAAAGAACAGCAGAAAAAGAGTTAAAAGAACATGGTCTGACATGGAGACTGGCAGAAGCTAAAGCTAGGGACCCGGCAGAAAGGAGGGGCTGCGTGGATGCCTTAAGCGCCTGCTGGCGCAAAAAGGGTTAAGTAAGTCAGTGGTTGGAATAAAGGACACCATTTGTAGTTTCAACAGGAAATTATGATACAATTTTTTTTTATGTAGTTATTCCTCCTTTAAACTTAGAAAATTTTCAAAATATATGAATGAAACAACTCGCATGTGCTTATACTCAGCAACTACCGATCACAATTTTATGGAACTTGATAGGTATGTGGGAGTGTGGGGTATGTAAGCTTGCTCACTAAGGTTCTTTAATTTAATATGATCCTTAAACCATATGCAGATCAAATCTTTTCTAAACTTTTACAAAGGCTCAATGCAAACTAGTAAACCTATTGAAATAACAGTTCTCAGTAATATCCATTAAGCCAAATCAGAAATTGCCTTGAGATATGACCCTATAGGAAAAATGTTGGTATGTTTTCTTCTAAGAAACTGCAAAAATAATTAAAGCTGTATTGTGTTTGAATGTTTACTGGGTGGAACTACAAAATCTAAGATGGCTGCTATGATGACATAGAAACTTGTGCAAGCATTTTTTTTTTTTGTTTTTTTTTTTCAAACCTGTGAACCAAGTAAAAACAAAAACTTGTTAACCATTATTGGTCAGATTTTTATTTAACTTCACAGCAATTAACAAGCCTACTGTAGCTTGGCTTTCAATTAATTAAGTCCTTTTTTTATATTTCTTGCATGTTTTCATCAACTCCATTAGTGAAATTTTAATGTGATGTCCATGACTTACAAGTACCAAGCCTAGATATATCTATAGATGCATATATTCTAGGCACTTCATGAGCAGATAGCATTATCTTGTGGTCTTCAGTAATGGTTCTTGCTTCAGTTAGGTTAAATTTCTTTAAATGTGGCTGTAAGATAATTTGGTAATTTTAAGTCATAATCTAATATAACCAACATGTGACCAGGAGGTCAAAAAGAGTTTTGGTCTTAATAAGTTGCTCTGGCCCAGAACTTCATATATTCAAATATATATATCAAAAGATTCTTGCCAATTACCCCCTACGACTTTGAGTTAAGCTTATCTTTCCTGAGCATTGGTATTTCTCAATTCACAATGCAAGTGCTGGCTCAGAACCTGTGGTGACTAGGGATTGGGGAGGAGGGGTTGTGGTTTTTTTACTTCCAAGACTTAATAATTAATTCAGTTATCCAAACATATCATACAGAGAACCTTGGTGGCTGAGTGGTTCAAGAAGTTAGTCATATACTATTGATCATCTCAACTGCCTGTCAACACTGAGGCTGTTGGTTCCAGCCTTACTTCAGCATGTGCTAAACACAAAGCTTTTCACTTAATACTCTGGCTTCATTCTATTATAAAGACTGGATGACATGACATATCTGAAAAAACAACTTAATTGTGGCATGGAACCTACTTTTAGAAAACATATTAAACATTTTTTCCAGAAAAATTCCACTATTTTGTTTTGACAAACTGGGTATTACCCGTAAACTTAAATTTTAATACATTGTTTTGGGACCATAACCTTTATAAAAATGGTTTATGTATGAGCAAGACAGAAGGGGGAGGTAGTCTCGTAAGTCTTAAAGGCTGTTCTAACTACAAAAATGTAACACCCAACAGAAAGCTATTGTATGACGTATTATTCTCATAAACAGTGAAATGTGCTCTAATATTCTATTGCAATATATTGTGTGTTACATTGACAGAACAGCCAGTTTATGGCAAGAATGTCAGATCTGTTTGATCATTTTCTACATCCAAATTAGAGGCTTTTTCAAACATGTTAGCTACTTTTGTCATTGGATAAGTTTAGGTAACAACCACAAAACAAACCATATATAAAATTACAAGCCATAAAACGTTTGGACATTTTATACAAAAACATGTACATTTCTTATAATAATACAGAATGAAAACATAGCAAGAATCTTAATTAGATTTATCAGACAAAGCAAGAAAACAAATAGCAAAACTCTGTTTTATGCAATATTTTAAAGAACAAAATTTAAATATTATCCGACTGTAAAACATTTTGTTCAATTATCTGAGTACAACTTTCAATGTATTTAAGAATCTCTAATACTCGATACAATATCACTTTTTAACCTAAATTTATCTGTTGTTTAAGTAAAAATCTCTCTCTCAATTTCTGTCACAACATTAGGCACTCCCTCATATGTCCTTAAATATCATCTAATACTTATCTACATGACATGACAAATACAAAGACAGAGATTTTAAAAGATGTCAGTTTGCTGTCACGACATTATAATGAAATATGATATAATCTATGATATCCTCCTCGTAAAGCTAGAACAAGATGCAAGACAGAACCTCCTGTAACTTTGTAATCTGCCGCTGTTTTCTCATCGTTCCTGCAAAAGAAACCATATAAAAATACAATCTGAGAAAAAGAAACTCTCATGGGTCTTTAAATTAATTTGTGTGTTGTCCAAGCTTTATCACCACAGTTCATTTTTATTAGAATTCTATACACGAGCAACAATTAACTCTTTGAAAATTTATTCAGACAAATTAATGACCACAAATTCGCCACAACAGAACTATATTCATGTGGACATATCAAAATTGCTGATGTTCCATCCCTAATATGTGGATATTGATGATCACTTTGCCAATTGATTTCAAAATTGATCAATAATTAACAAAGCTATCTGTCAAGCGTAAATGCAGGACAGACAGGCCATGCTTAGGATCTTTGTTTCTAAAAGTAGAAATAAGTAGGCTTTGATCAAATTTGCTAAGTTTGAGTTATAAGCTGTTGATGAATTGGTTTTACTGCAGCACTGTGTAGGTTAAGGCTCCAGTAAAACTGCACTGTGATCTTGACCTTCAAGGTAGCGATCCTAATATTTAATACATGTATGAAAGATTGTCTGTAATGATCAATTTCCCCACATTTGAAAACATGTCAATAAACATGAACTTAGACAACACAGTAATAAAACTTTGATGAGTTGAAGATAATAACTAGTACTGAAACAACAAAAAAAGGGAGCTGTCAGGATACCACAATCATTTACCCAGAAACCATATTTGTGAAATATCAATGGTTCATCAAGATAATGATATATAGCATGGAAAACATTGGTGTCTACCTGCCGGCAACAAGACAGACTGGTATTATAATTCAAATCTAAAATTTTGGCAGTCCTATAAAACAAAACATGTAAGAAATTCCCCACATTGGTAAAATCATTTCTGACTGTTTTAAATAATGAATTAGTCTTCAAGTTATACCCAACCACTCAACACTTACATTTGTTTTCCACTGAAGATCAATCTTTGTTGTGGGGGTGGTATTCCTTCTTTCTCTTCAACTCTTTCCTTTATTCTTTCCACCTACAATTGTCAAATTAAACAGGAATATTGCTGGCTCCAACTTTAACCAATTTGACAAGTATACAACACTATATATAGCTGTTTCTGTATTGAACCCATAACTATCACAATTACCATGCAATTTATAATGGCAATATTATATAAAATGTCAATCAATCAATCAATCAATCTTATTTTGCAAATTATGTCATATACCAGTTGGGTAAAAAACTCTAAAGCATAAAACACTCAAATTAGTGTCACAATGCAATGCACTGAACTTTATGCTAGTGAAAAAAGTTTGCTTGTAAAAAAAATGGCAAAGTTTTGTTTTTATGCATAATGAATCATACCTTATCTGTTGGTTCTATGTCTATTTCAATCTGAAAATGAATCAAATGTCAATAAATTAATGTGTACAAATGTACATGTAGATTTGTTGTAGAGTTTGTGTAGTATTGTCTTGAAGCAGACTAAACTTACCCTGGATTGACTACCAACAACACAACTGGTGTGTTGCAACAGGCAGGAACTCTTTTCAGAGCACCAGAGTTCAGTGATTTGTTTATTTGTTGTTTTATCATGTTTTTTTGTTTGTCCCATGGTTTCATATTAGTGCTTTAGATTTTGATTACTACTTTGGTATTTCTTTGATTATTTAAAATTAAATATAAAACAAAATGTTAAAAAAAACCAAACAAATCATTAAATATTTTCTGAAGATGGCCAGTTTCTCATGTTTTCCATAATAACCTTAAGTCATTTACAATGGATTACATATTAAGCTTCAATCTAAAACTTCTCTTAAGTCAGTATACAAGACATGAACTCACTACAATACTATACATGTATTAATCACAATTATAAGTGACATGTGAAGAAAGAGAAGGGTATTTTCAATGAAGACAGTAAATATAGATGTTGCAGTTATCATTGTAATTTTTACCTATGATCAATTGTCAGATGGATTTTTCACTGGTTTTGACCACGTTTACTATAAAGGGGGCCATAATGTTGGCCAGCTGGGTAACACCGCCTTCAAGTACTGACAATCTAATGAATAGGCCGAAACTAATTTTTGTCAACTTACCTCTTTCCCAGTTAATGTCTGAAAAAAATATAACAGTAATATTAGATTGAAATCATTGATAAAATCATTTGTTTGCAATTGTATGGACTGACCATTCAGTGTTAAACTATAAAGATTCTTCATACATGTATACTAAAATTCTACAGTAATTTCAGACAATATGGTAATGGTAGTAGACGATAGCTTGACAAAAATTTCCTACATAACTACCTGTCAAGGATGTAACAATACATGTATATAGTTTAAATAATGTGCAAGCCCTTATCGGCAATGGATCTAGGGACAGCTTAGGGTCCCTATCAGGTCCAGAGCAAAGACGCAATTTATGTGTAGGCCTGGGCTATTGTGCTACCATTATTGTTACTCTATTGCCGGTGCAGCCATGGTTATGCCCTATGCTAATATGACCTTGAAAACAACAACTAACTGGATATCAGTAAGATGGTATCCATCTCTGTGGGACCTGCCAACCATGAAGTCAATGTCAAAGGTGTTAAGTGGCGGGGCCCTAATAATGCCCCATTTTGAAATGTATTCTTATCAGTATAGACATGTAAGTTATGACATGTGTGTATATTGATACTAACTATGTAACAATGCAAATGACATCAATTTTTTGTACTAAGTTTGGAACATGAATGTCCTTTAAGTTGTTGTTCCACATCCTGACACAGATCAATCTGATTCTATTTCATGCAATGAATATGGATAAACTTTTGTACTATATAATTTTCTTTGTTGTGTAAATTTTATTTAGTTGTTTCTTTACTAAGATAAAAGCTAGAGTGGTAAATATGATCCCCCAGTCAATAAATGCTTCAACTATTGGTTGCTTACTGTCCAGCGCCCTGTATGATCTGCTATATTCAGGACAAAAAAATATTTTACTAGTACTTACTAGTAGTATATACCTTTGAATCTTTGGATTCATTTGAAAAAAAATCCTTGGTCTTCTGTTTTGGTTTAAAAGAATGGATCTGTCTAAAGTACTATAACAGGGCTCACGCTGGGTCAAAATTATAGGGAGAAGTCACTTCTCTTTTGGGTGGCTGACAGGGAGAAGTGAGGATAGAACAGGGAGAAGTGGGTGGAAAACAGGGAGAAGTTGCAGTATATGTCGCGAAAGCGTCCTGTTTACTTTGTTTTTTTATTAATTAGTTTTGGCAATTGCATTTTTATTATGTTTTTTAGCAGTTTAATTTATTGAGGATAAAGTATCAAAGATTTGATTAACTATTAAGTATACTTATTTCACACATTTTCAAAAATACATGTATTAAACATAACAATAAAAATAGAATCGACTGTCACAAAACTGTTCATTAAAATAAATGTTTCTTTGTCATTGATACACAATTTGATTGATTTATAATGAAGTACTATTAGAACTAGAAAAAGAAAATTACATCATTGTGACACATAATATATTATTTAAAATTGTAAAATTAACTATTAAAAAGTATTTAAACATATTTAACTTAAATTTGTTTTAAGTAACTGCCAAAATACTATTTTTACTACGTGTCTATCATTGCAAAACTCATTTCACCACTATCAGCGTAGTATATTTGCAATCTCCGGCACCAAATTCATATCCGCTCCGGAAATTTTCAAAAATTCTTGTGCTCTGAACTGGTTTTCGGTTATATTGTAAACCTACGCTTTATATACCAAATAAAAGTTAAAAGGGTACCAGTTCAACTTTGGCGCGTAAACATAATAAACATGACGCGGTATCAAAAATATGAAGATTTCTTACTAAAATGGGAATAAAATTTGAAAGGCGACATTAGGCGATTCTACAAAATGAAAGGGCGACCACTTCGCTTTTGAAGATGATCGACGGCGAAGTGGGACCACGATAAGGCGACTTCTTCGCCCGAGTCGCCCTCCAACGCGAGCCCTGCTATAAGTTGAAGAAATTCTGGGACTACGGGAAGGTATCGAAATGTATGGTACATGTATTTAGGAGAATTTTACACATTTAAACACAGAACATTCCAATTTTTTTTTCCAAAATAGAAAAGTGGTGACCTAAAGGAAAATTGACCCATTTCCAGTTTTACATGATTTATCTCTACTTTTACGTCTGGATAAAAAAAAGTACGGCTTTCATTACTAAAAGACTATGAAGTATGATATTGAAATATTTTGCATTGTTTTTCGTATTGTTTGTCTATGCCAATTAAATTTCCATCTAATTAATCTCATTAGTAGATGTTACTATAGTCATAGGCAACAGGTGAGTTTGAATACAACACAGTAAGCTTGTTTATTTAAGCTATAACACAGCTGGGGTTCTAACTCCAATTACTATCAGGTAAATAGGGTAATAAACATCGGTTAATTAATTAAAAATCATGTTTACACAGCAGGCTGTTTAAACCTACCTCACTCAGATATTCACATCTGCCATTCAACTGAAGCGTGAAAATTAATCAAAGACAGATGTCCTTTTCAAAAGGTTTCAACAGCACAACTGCGGCTGAAGCTGCCATTTTTAAGTACCAGAAGTGGACACTACGTGGCACTTTTTTTTTATAAATGTTGTCTATTGCTGACAAACAGAAATCATTTGCAAATCAGCGTTTTATGACCAAATAAATTTGTGTGGGACTATCGAGAACAGGTAAAGATTTTAAAGCACTACATCAGTACATGCCAACATGTGTAACCCCCCCCCCCCCAAATCTGCCAGCCCAGGTGAATGGATGGGTAGCGATATCTCTGTAGGTCAATACATAGAAACCCAATGAAAATCTAAACGTCAAGCGCCAGACACATTCATTATTTGAAATACTACAGTATAGTGCAGTGCAGTATAATTTTTTTTTAAAAGTCTGTTTTGACGAATTTTTAAGTAAATGTAGTCCAAATGATTTGTCCGTCAAAGACCAAAATTCTTTCTGTAATTTGAGATCAGTGATCGTACATTACTTTTTATTCCTTACCTTTACTTTTATTAACATGATTACAAATGACTGTGTACTTTCTTCTTGCGCAAATTTTCTTCACTTCCGGTACATTAAAATGATTACACGAAAGATTTTATTCTGGATGCGTTCGGAGATATATTATCCAGGAAACAAACTCGTCTTCAGACACACACAAACAATCTTTTAAACAGACGTAACATTTGAAATTTACAAAATTTAAATAGGCATGAACGCATTAAGAAAGCAATTAAAATACTGAAACAGGGATCACCACAGCTCAAAATCTAAGGGTGGTGCAAGTGTTTTCCCACTTGTGTTTTTGCTACCAGTCACAATATACATGTATTTTTGTATTTAAAAACTTCATTGTTTTAGAATAAAGTCAAACTTTAGTATGGAGCTCAAAATTCAAGGGTGGAGGAAACAAATTCAATCTTGGGTGGAGGAGCACCGCCCTTGAATAGCCTGTGGTGAACCCTCCTGAAAACAAGAAAGAAAATATGTCTTTTACCACTACATTAACAGCAACTGGAAACATAGAAAAGAAAAATGATACATATTAGATTGATGGATTGATTGCATGTTTGCTTTTCATCCAGCGAATAGTATTTCAGCTATATTCAGGACATTCGGCAAAATTGAAAAGGTCATGTTGTCATGAGGGCAGCAATGGAAAAAGGTAGTGAATACCATTACATACAAACAAAACGAAAATAACCTAGATGTCTGGGCATTAAAAAATAACACCTAGGTTTTTCGAGTATGTAAATTCATGAGGAGGCATCTATTATAAAAATCATAAAACAGTCTACTTTTGAATCCGAGTTGTCTTTTTACACGACCCGAGTTGTTCCGTGCCAAGTTATCTTATTTCTACACATTGCCGGTTTCCCATAATTACGTGTCTGCATGAACTGTTAACATTTTTTTGGTACGCTTTCGATTGATGTTTGTCTGTATTTATATGTCCGGGGTCATCACAATGTTAATAATTCCGTTGTAAACTCCCGTATAGAATGTTTTTCTATTAATATAACTGAACACTGCCGATTTACATGAGCGTTACCAATTAACTTACAAATCACATATTCCTGTCGTAATACATCCTCACAAGTCAGGGATTTCTGTGTCCACATGTGTCGTGGACACAGATACCCTGACTTGTGAGGATGGTCGTAATATCACAATTTTCAGGTTTAAGCTATATATTTGTACTTTCGTTTCTTTTAAGGCTGTGGGAGCTGTGGTTGAACATGACAAATTCCAAACTTGGATATACATTGTTTACACATTTGAAAAAAATAACATTTAAAATTTAAAGATTACGGGTCCGCATTTCTTATTGAATATAAAATGTATAGCGCTGGACACATATTTACAATGAATATTTCCGCCTTTTCAAGTAGCTGTTTAGACCGGGAACTATGAAATTTATTAAATTTATTGTGTAGCCACGGACCCTTTAAATTTACTGCTGATGGTCCGCCTTTCATAATATATATTATAGCAAGGACCCTTTAAATGTATAGTTTACGGGTCTGTCGTTCCAATTAATGTTTGTCATTAAATAAGAATAAATGTAAATACATATATATAATTATTTGTAACAGTGCGTTGATCTAGGTCACAATACCTGTTAAATTGCTTAAAATTAAACAACTCATTTTCAATCCGCCACCAGCCGTGGGTTGAGTAGCTCTGTGGATAGATCCTATAAGGAATCACTCTTTAAACTGGAACGCCTGTTGATAAAATATGACAAATCCAAGTGTATGCTATTTGCAAATTCGAAGGGTTTTCTATTCTAAAATGTAGAATATCTTAGACGGACAAAGTATAACGTTTGTAATTTTGATAATAAAAGCTCTTAAACGTGTTAATTATTTCAAATTTATATAAACTAATGTTTTTGTGCTAGGACCTTACTTGAAGGTTTCCCAGTGCGGCCCACAGAGCTGCCTAGCGCATCCCCGGGTGGCGGATATAGGAGGCCCTCTCGTGGGGTTCTGTTGTCAGGTCATAATAAAGAGACACTGGCAGCGACCGTAGTAGACCGAAGAATAAAACAACAACATGACGTAGTAGTATATTTTATACTCTTGGTATTGTTATGTACATTTTATTATATACATGATTGAACTCATTGACACTTCAAGTACAAACAATCAAATAATGACTGATTATATAACTAATACTCTAACAAAACTAAAAGTTATAAAATATTGATAACATTTTTAATGATAAAACTTAACGGTTGATGTTGTTACAGCTGAATCACTGTTATGTTTGTAAGCATACATGTAATGGATTCTCCCATTTTACTGTTTTTGTATATGTTATAGTTTTAGCATTTCTAAAACACAATGGAATCGCCCTTATTGGTAATCTTAATCACAAGATTTATTTAATGTAAGTGCACTGATCTAAATTACAACGAAGCATGTTATATAAGTTGATTGCATAAAACAACTCATTTTCACTCCATACCCATATCAAAGGGAATATACGTACTTGAGTGAATACAAATCTAATCACGTTTGTGTGAATACATACTCAAGATAACTGTGCATTGGATTACTTGTTTAAATAGTTGTTAAACGTCTATCTAGCAGTTTTGCAGTTCAGTCTAAATTGAGGATGAGAACAGGTTATAGAACAAATCGATGAGTTTTTTTCGTTTTATTTCATTTTAACTACAAAAGGGGTCTTTAGCTTACGGATGACAGTTAGGCTTTCCCTATCCGCTATCTGCGGATGAGTTTAGTATGAGCTCTGTGAATGGAGCATAGGGAATCACTCTGTAAACTGGAACGCCTGTTTTTTTGTTTTTTTTTGGGGGGGGGGGACTAATTCAAATGTATGCTATTTCGACAGAAGAATTGCAACTTCTATAAGGAGTTTCTATTAGGAAATTGTAGAATATCTTAGCCGGACATATATCGTTTTGAATTTTGATAATAAACGCATTTCTATTTTACATTAAAAAAAATTTGTTTGCTGGGACCTTGCAGGAAGGGTTGCCAGTGTCCACCCACAAAGAGAGGGCCTCCTATATCCGCTATCCGGAGACGCACTAGGCAGCACATATGTCCACCAGCGGCACTTATCACAGCGGCACAACTACGGTGTATGAAATCGATCAAACGATTTATCAACGCCACTGGAATACGTGCCCAATGAAACGCTTGCTGTCGTGGGGCTTGGTATTTTGTCGTGTCAGATGCTTATTATTTGAACATGTTGAAACTCTAGATACACGGTCTTCATAAATATTCTTTTTATTTTACGCTTTAGTTCATTTCTTGTTATTACTTGCAGTATCAGCTTAACCATTTAACCAGGAACCTATAAATCAACCATTTGTTCACCACACATGTGATTACATAACAATTGCAACAGGTGTACGCCAAATTAAAAGAGAATGGGTTGTAAAAAATGCTTATTCCAGTTCTGAATTTTTTTTATCATTTGCATTTAAAATTAAAGAGTTTCTTCTAAAATTGAAGCTGAAAATACGTAACAGGATGGAGAAGTCCTCGTGGAAAAAAGTGTTCGAAAAAAGGTTAAAACAAGTATGCTTATTAATCGTGTTATCAATTATGACCTATTTCTGTGCATTCTTAAAACATTATTCTTTCAGAATGTGAAAGAAAAAGGAATACTGCATTCATAATAAAGGCGTGGATTGGTCTTATTAAAGATGACCGTTTAAAAATGTGTGCCGTCTTCCCGAAAACGTGTTAATATTTCATGCTAAGTAATCCGATAATTACTGGGGATTCCCAACAAAACAATACATGCTGCAACGCGACATAAAAGACAAATTGGTTGGAATATACCTTTTAAGTGTGTAATTTTGCATTACGATGATATATGGTCTGAAAGTATAAAGTTCGTAAAAATGAAATACAAAAACGCGACCGTTAAAAATGCTCCCGATTTTCGCGGATTTCAGTATTTTTTAAATGATAAAACATGGTCAGGATAATACAATGAGGCAAATAAAACACTTAAAATTAAAAAAAATAAATAAAACTATTTACTGTCACAAGATAACTGCACAAATTTTAACTGAAATATTAGTATCGTATTGTACTTTAGATGCTGTCATTTCTGCGGTCTCGTTTAATCACGTTCCGGTCTCGCACGACAAGGAAATCGTACTTTTCAAACTGAAGACTTAGCGAGTGTCCCATCCCGTTTAGTTATACTAGTCCCAGATTTAACAAGACTACCTTCCGCTTGATAAATGAAAATATTGAAGCATTTAATGTATGGACTTGGGAACAGTTTGAGTTCGATTCATTTTTTTCCATTGTTTTTCAATAACTAAAATGAAAACAAAAATGTTATCATCTATCACCCGAGATTCGTGAAAATACAGCAGACATTTAAGGAAATTTTAATTACAACATAGTAACATAGACATGATGGAAGAAGATAATACAAAAACCCGTGTTTCCCAGTCCGACATCCGATGTTCCTGGCAGCTAATGGACGACGAAATGTATCAGCACTAGATGGTCGCTAGTATGTTTCGATTGTATCCCGTTCAGTTTAGTAGCCGTGTTGAACCGATTCATCAGATGATGACTGACAATGCCCCTGTTATGGCGAGGGATAGTACCCCGGTAACTTTTGGTCTGCAACTCAGTGGCCGATCATTTGCGCTATTTGTGGTATAGAAATGTATCCGCAGACGTTCAACGGTTCGGGAAGCAAACTTGTTGGTTATAACTTTTAGCGCATCTTGAAGAAGGGCCTGATTGAGCTGATCAATGTAGTACGTGATATGACAGGGCTTTCTGATATTGACTGTAATGTAATAACAAAATACAGAACACCGAGGAAACAGTCAAAAAAGACAACACACAAGTCAAAGTATGAGAAACGGGCAAACTCTCGAATCAACAACCAAAAAGATAGTAAATACAGCAAAGGTCCTGACTTATTACAGTTGAATGAGTTGATTACAATAGATGGGTATCATATACCACTAGCCAGGGGCCTCGGTGGCCGAGTGGTCAAGGTAGTTCGTCTACTATTGATCACGTGGTCTGTCAACATTGAGATTGCGGGTTCGATTCTCACTG